>CM023189.1:7265538-7758623 GCA_013167095.2 Daphnia sinensis | reverse complement strand
AGGGTTGATCGGGTATGTGATTTAAAATCTTATTATCTTATTACGAACGTTTAGTTCTTTTATTATTGTTTTTTTCAACTGGAAGGGACTTACCACCACCGAAGAGGAGTTGGCCATCGAGGATACCGCCCGAACAAAGAAATGATGGACTGGAATTTTTAAGTTATGTTTTAAAAATTTATTGTTTAATAATTTTTTTTTCTGTAAGTAGGAGAGTTTTATCATCAATGAAAAGACGATGGACATTAAAGATGATGAGAAGTTTGGCACGTGGACATAGTTCTTTAATTCTGTAGTAGTTACAAGCTAGATGTGATTCACAATTTGTAGATTCACCTATCACACACGCACTGTATCAACATCAAAATTTGCCTCTGCACTGGTTTTGTTTAGTTGCGTATGCTAGCTGTGTTTAACTGGGTAGTAATATAAGTCTAGATAAATAGAAGTACGAAGATTAAGTTTAGGATAAGTAAGCATAAGTTTAAATTACAACTACCTTTTCTATTTTTAAATAATGTGTAATCTAAACTCCTTATTTAGGCACAGCACTATCTCTGCCCTTTGCCATCAATCAATCTCCAAAACCTTCGACTTCTAACCAACGAAACCAAATTTGTTTACAGGAATGTTATAATTAAATGTTTTTGTAATTTGTTACACGATGTCTGTTCGAATTATTAAACTTGTTTTTTTTCTCTGTTTCATCTCATTCAGGAGGGAACCAAACAGAATACTGGAGTTAGCCGATGGTCGCCGAATTATTAGATATCAAGGTCATGCCATTTATCTCTTCTTTATAATTAAGTTCTTATTTATTTAGTTATTTCCTTAATTAAATCACTTTTGTTTTCTGTTTCCTTTCAGGGAATTTCTGCAATTATTTGTCGTTGCCGAGCCAATCAACTGGGGCAAGCTAACAATTCAGTAATTTGTGCGGTAGACATCTCATCGCCACCCCAGCAAAGAAGGTTTTTACCATTTGTCAGCTAAGTAAATAACATCTTTAGTGGAGATAAATGGATAAGCATTTTCCTGCTCACAGGTAGGCTACTGAAGACGGTGAAAAAGGCTGGGAGACTTTCGAGACATGTGTATACTACGTATATTCATCGTGGCGAAACATTACGCCCGTGTGACGATGCAGTGGATGATTGTTCTCGTTCAACTTAAGTGAGGATTATTTTCAACCCCGCCTAAGAAGATTAGTCAGATCATCGGCTCTAACGCTTCTGTGTCAAATGGTGTCATGTGATCATGAAAGTACATAGGTGTATTCGATCATTGCCAAGCATCACATGAGGGGGAGAGAAATTTGTTCCAGGAATTTCAGGCGTTGCAACTGAAAGATTGGTGAGCCAAAGGACGCCCTGTTTACCATAGCGTTGAAGGATTGATGAATCTGGTGCCAAATCGTCACAGCTGGAACATTTATATCGGCGAGCAAGTGCCCACCTAACACCAGCAGCAGACGAAATCCGAAGTGTACGTGCGCGTGTGACTCGTTTACAACATCGTAACTTTCGAATGGAAAAGCGAGTATTTCGAGATTATTGTTGAAGTTGTGGGCAGTTCTTGCTCCATGATTCAACGTAAAGGTATGTGCAGCTAGCAATCGCCCAGTTGCAAGTTTCTTTCTTTTCCATTTTGAGTTTTTGGTCTCACAGTTTGACACTTTCGACGTAAAGATTCCGAGGGAAAGGCGTCTTGCATTAAGTTGACTGGAAATTGTGGGTGAAGGGACTGATTTTTGTAGTGTCATGTCAAAGTTATAAAGCTCTGATGCTGGGTGTCAAAATGATTTATGTTATTGCCAGGTTATTGCTCAGCCTCAGACTTTCATTGCCTTAAAAAATTGTCTACTCCTGAAAATGTTAAACCATTTTTCAGTGTTACTCCTGCGAAAGCTGAATAACTGAAGCACTCATATCTTTTGTTTCTTTTATGCCTCGTCTATAGGATGTGCATATACTGATTTAAATTCTTAAGATATTAAAACTTTCCCATGTAATTTTCAATGATGATTTATATTTGTTTTTAGGCAGCTGCAGGGATGTGTAAGGAATGATGTTGTACAAGTCATGTAAGCCATTTTTTTAAGCAATAACTCTCCTTTTCCATTTTTATTATTATCATTTTTGTTTTTCAAGTCACAGAGTGGAGCTGGAAGAGGGTATATTGGAATTTTAGCATCAAAACATTTGGCTGACTGGGTGATCAAACCTTCCCATTTGTGGACATAGTCTGAGACATCACAGACATTTTATGGGATTTTACTGACATTTTACTGGGATTGCTTACAGCTGGACAATGATGTAGTTTTGAAGAAAAGAACATATAAATTTTATGTTTAGTATACTTCTCTTTAGCCTATCACTAATCAAAATTAATCAACTGACAGAAATTTTTATATGGCTGGCCCCGGAGTAGACTAAAACAAGTTCCAAGGGGAAGGTAAGGATAGAGCTATTTTTAACAATATACTTCCAGCTTTTCACTTTTTACTAAATTACTAAAATAATATAATATACTAAAACTTTTGCACGTGGACATAGTTCTTTAGTTCTGTAGTAGTTACAAGCTAGATGTGATTCAGAATTTGTAGATTCACCTATCACGCACTAATAACGCACCGTATCAGCACCAGAATTTGTCCCTGCACTGGTTTTGTTTAGTTGCGTATGCAAGTTGTGTTCAACTGGGTAGTAAACTAGTAATATAAGTCTAGATAAAACAAAATCACGTAGATCTTATTTTATCATAAATTATTTAATCATCAAAATCATCTTAGATCTTTTTTTTTTCTTCTAACGACCATGTTGTAATTCTGTATGGAGATGAAAAATTGTGAGGCAATTTGATTACCAAAATAAAGCATATGAATATGGAAATGGTAATAATACTGTGATCACCATGCAGTATGAAGTGTGCATCTACGTCTAACGATGTAAGCTATGGGAAAACACACACACAGTAGTTTCCAAAAAAAGCAAGAAAAATATTAAATTGTTGGGATATTTTCAATGTCTTTTTAACAAACTGACTAGTATAACAAAATTGTGTGATAAAACTCATACAAAATTGTTTAACATTAATTTGCGCTCACATTCTGCACATTACTTATGTAATTATGTTTGCATTTTTTTTTTCGGTTAGGATAGCATCTCCAACATTGTTAACTTGAGATCTGCTTAAAGGCCCTGATCTTGATAATTTCGGTGTGCCTCTATCGTACCACCGATGACATTCCAATCCTGGATTACTTTGGTAGTACATATTTGAATATCACATTTAAGAGCAATTTGTTGATTTGTAGAATGTATTTTAATCATTTTTTAACTTTGGATACATCAGGTGTAGTAGACCACTGTTGTAGAACATAATTTACCTATTTCGGGATTGATCCAGGTACTATCGTGTTGCATTGCCGATGCTGAACCGTTGAGCCATGAGACACATTGTATTTTACACTATGACAACCAGCAAACATGAAAAGAAAATATTGTAAAGGCAATTTGTGTAGGCTCACTATTCTATAACTAACCTTGATGACTATGTCGTAAGGATCATAGCTCTGTGGTAGAGCGTTGGCTTGCGGATCTGAATGACTCGGGTTCAAATCCCGGCAACGGAAAAGTTATGATGAATATATCGTCGAGTTCATTTACTCTTAATTGAATCAAAAGTGAACGTATGTGTTGGAACGTAAATTTATTGAGAATCTTGCTTCAAATTTATTCTAAGTCCAAATTTATTGAACTAAATAGACCCGAAAATATAGACAACCTGTAAGTATGACTCATGGCTAAGTGGTAGAGCACCGGCATGGAACGCCGAAGATTGCAGGTTCAAATCCTGAATGAGTCGGAAAAATGATCACAAATAGCAAATGTGGTAATGATTTAAAATAAATCTGTTCCTAAGCGTTTAACCTAAACATTTAAATCGGTACACTACAATCAACAATTTTAAAATATCTGTTATTGGATATCATATGAAACTTTACCAAAATATCCATCCCGTTACTTCGTAACGGGGAAGTTTCTCAATTCGACTTGCACCTGGGAAGTTTGGGAACCTGACTGGGAATCGAACCACGAACCTTGGAGTTCCTAGGCTGATGCCCTACCAACCTGGCAACCCCCCTATCATCCCCCCCAATGATAACAGATAATCTATTGACTAACGTCTTAAGTTACGACAATGTGTTGGAGATATAGAATGTACGATATAGAATGTAACGATGGTAGCTCAGTGGTAGAGCACCGACTTGGCAAGTCTTATAACATGGAAGGTCTTAGGTTCGATTCCTATCTCATCCAACTTATATGGTTATATAAATAAAACCAAATTGAAATAAGTTAAAAAAGCTTTTATTGTCCCTCCATCCACCCACAATTCCACCACTGTTTTACATTTCACAATACAACACATACACAAATACACTTAACTATACCGTTGGCTGCCACGCCACTTAATATCTACGCTAGCTACTTTGGGGACTTGTCCGAAGACAAGTCCGGGCTGATTTTGTTGATGGAAACCTTTAGGAGAACGCACACCCCCAGGTCTTCCATCAAAAAATCGAAAAAGGGAAAGTCCCTGTTGGTGCGTTGCCTACTGCGCCCGAAGGCGAATCTTGGGCAGTGGCACTGTCCCATCCCATGGCAGAGACCATGAGACAGAACAGCGCGGCCCGTCCCTATAAGCTAAAAAAAAGGGGATCAAGGTGGCGTGGCAGCCAACGGTATAATTAATACAAACACTTAACTAAATACAATGAGATACCATGACCACGATGACGCAGAAACCACGAGGCGATGACGGACGAGGCGATGACGGGGCGACGACGGGCGAGGCGATGACGGGTTGACCACGAAGAGACGACGGGCGAGGTGATGACGGGACGACCACAAAGCGACGACGGGTGAGGCGATGACGGGCGACCACGAGGCAATGACGGGCGAAACAAAGGCGTGTGCTGGCTGGAAAAGTAGAAATAAAAATAAGAGTGTTAAAATGTTGGTTGTTAACTTTTAGCAATACAACATAAGAAGAACAGGCTGGCTTTACGAAACGGAAACTTACACAAAAATGATGAGTGGGCCAAAAGTAATTTTGCATTGTTGATTACTTTCCGTCAGGACCAGCATCCTTTGCATTTCAAGTTCCACGAACTGGAAATAAATGCAGAATCATGCCAATTTGATATTGACTGCTAATATACAAGTCTAATAACTCACCTATGAATGCAACATCCTGCCACATGATGCATTCAGCAGAAATGATGAGAAGATTGCTGAAATGGTGATAGTTAGTGGTTGCAACCACAACACACGGGGGCACTTGTCAAATCCTTCAGGGCCAACACCCTCTGCACTTTTAGTTCCACGAGCCAGGAGTAAAAGCAGAATCATGCAAATTTGATACTGACTGCCAAAATACGAGTCTAATAAATCACACCTCAACAGAAAATCCGGCCACTTGAGCTCACTAGAAGTGAGTAGAATGTTGCTGAAATGTTGATGGTTCATGGTTGCCAACACAACATATGATGCACTTGAGCACACACTCACACTCACACTTCAAACCACAACTGAGATGAATTGTTGAACAGGTTAAGACCGTTAGCATGAGATTATGGTATTTCAACCATACAATTTGTGATTTCCGGAACCTTTCTCGACAGGCAGCATCCTTTGCAATTTATAGGTTTCACAAGCTAACTGATAAAAGAAGAAACTTTGCCATTGACCCATTGTATTTTGATTGGAAAAATATAAAACTAATACCTCTCCATTTAGTAATAGAATAGCTTGATTGAATGCAAAAGTAGTAGGTTGCGAATAGTTTTTTACAATTTAGCAGCTGACCTAGCTGATCAGAAGGTATAGCCGTTGCACCAAAAATAATCCATTTGATGTTCTCCACTTAAGTAACACATTTAAGATTGAAAACACTTGAAAGTGGGTAACACATCATCGGTTTATATCGAATTTTCCATTGAAGTGTACAGTTAACAAATATTCACACACACGTTTCACAGTGACACGTACAATAAAGCAATCTAAGTACAGACTGACAATAGCGCCATCTCGTGGTGCAATTTATAACTACAAAATGTTAGTTTAGTGAATTACAATAACAATGAGCTTTCAGTTTCAGCCAGCTTTTGTCTGCGCCCTTCTACTTTAGTGCCAATCCTACGGAAACTATGTCCAGTAACCATTCCACTAATCCGCGCCAACATTTACCATGCTGATTTCTTCCCATGGTTAGCTAATTCTTCAAATGCATGAAATCCCAACATTGACTTTTCTGTTGTTACATCCGGATAACAAACATACTGGTGCTGAGCAAGAAAAGTGCTTGAGTACAGGTCCAAAATCAATGTAAGCAGTTAGTTGCTCCCCTCTTTGTTCCAGAAGTCAAATACTCTTGCCTTGATAATTGTACCCATGTTTGATCAATTCTTCACTGACATCTTGAACCTGTAATAAAACTTTGACATAATAAAATCCCAAATGAAATATTAAATTCGCACCTTTGATCCGCCAAACGCGGTGCCGTAGTGAAATTTTCCTTCCATGAGCCCGGCTTTTCCAGCCAAAAGTTCAATCAGTTTTCCGACTGTCATGCGAGATGGAAATCCGTGGGGATTCATGATTACATCAGGACAAATTCCAAGCTCTGTGAAGGGTAAGTCTTCCTGTTCTGCAACAAAAGTGCTACAGTAAAGAAAATTGGGGGTTGCAAAAGGTCCATGGGAATCACACAAAGCAGCACAAAGTAATACATTAACCGGTGACTCCTTTTTTACCATGTCGACTGCTGAACTTGCCGCCGATTTCAGGTCGCCGGGTCTGCCACAATTGAATTTTAATAATGTTTGCCTCTTCAAACATAATTTCAATCAGAATGATTTAGTAGACTTTTACATAAGTAAACCATAAAAACAAATAGATACCATACTGATGGAAAAGAGCGCACACAGCAGGAGTCATGAAAGTGAGTCTGGAAAAAAGTAATAAGTATTAATAAAAGCACAGTAGGAAGCAACCTATAATTTACGTAGCTCCGCATGCAAATATTTGGAAAGGAGCATGTAAAAAAAAAAATAGTTCTTTGCATCCAGGAATAGCTTATTAGCTTTCCAATTTCTCTATCACCAATGGCA
This sequence comes from Daphnia sinensis, assembly GCA_013167095.2. Lineage (NCBI taxonomy): Eukaryota > Metazoa > Arthropoda > Branchiopoda > Diplostraca > Daphniidae > Daphnia > Daphnia sinensis. Next base: position 7,751,446 of record CM023189.1, on the reverse strand, counting down.
GTAATTTCCAAAAACAATATGAGTTCAACTGTTTTTTATCTGATTTAACTCATTCCAGGAGCTGCCATTACGATTTGCGAGATTACATCTTACGTAATTCCTTTCGTAGCGGCCACCTGATTATCGGGGAAAACAATAATAAAAACAGAACAACAATTAAATAATTACGCGAGACTCTGTGACAGCATTTCCGTTTTCGATGCCGTTGAGCAATTCAGATTGGCGCATCAGAGGGATATTTATCCAATTGGCAGCCGCTCGAGACCGCGGGCACTGACTAACGTGGATGTTGTCGCCGAAACATATGCCGCGCCCAACTCAGCCGGTGAGACTTCTGACTTGGCATTACGGTTGGTGTAATTCACCATAGCGTTGAAGGATTTGTTGACTCGCTGCCAATATTAACTGCATAAAAATCAAACGTTACTATTAGTAGAGAAATAAAGAACTTAAATAATTTACCCCGTACCGTTTAGAAGGTTAATAGTGGAGAATTTTAAACCGGGATTATATATCTGCTTGACGTATACGTAATACATGCAAATTCACTTTCTCCATCCAATAACCTTGAAAATATCAATTCGAAAAGTTATTTCATCAAAAATTTACCAAGACTTAGAATAAAGAAGATTATAGAGAATAAAAATATGATGATGTTGACAATAGATTACCGCTAATATTGTAAGAATAAAATAGCCAGAACACGTAAAAGCACTCATGCCCGTGAGATCGCTCAAAAGGCCAGCTTAGACACCAATGAATATTCCACCGATATCAAAGAGAGTTGATAAATAAGCAGCCTGTTTGACTACCCAACGTTTCACCTTCAAGATAGATTATTCATTAATTATTGACACTTTAATCGATTTGAGATAGCTAATTTAATTATCTGATAAATGTTTCAAAACAAGGTTGAATGGCAAACAAGGATGTAGCTTACTTGAGTCTTTCAGATAGCGTGGTAGCCAATAAAGGAAAGTATAATTGATACACTTTGTGAAAAACAGACTGAACGAATACTCAACGACGCCCTAGAGACATTAAGATAACATTAGGATGGATGGAGATTAAGTTTTTTTTAAGCAAAACGTATTACGGGAATTCGAACGGCCCTCCAGAAACTGATGGCTTTTTCTTTATCGTCAGCTTTCAACTCTGATGGAGGCTCGCGGTGTTCGCTCATTTCGGAAGTGGTTGATCCCATGGTACCATTAATTGCAATTAAACGAATAGCTGCCAAATTTTTTTTTACAGTAAGAACGCAGGAAAACGTACCTCGTTTGTTTTCCCCAACCCAGTTACCTACAGCGGCCACGCAACCTGGCCAACCAGTGGACTGGAAAAGACCCGCTAAAATTTATGGTAAAAACAATTTTCAAATATTTAATTTCATCAGTTTTTAATAAAAATAAACAAAGATCATACCTGAACAATGAGGAAGTATGTTAAGGAGTGAATATCAGCCCAACATGCCAAACCAAACAAACAGGCAAAATATCCAGATAGCATCATTCCAAACGAAAGAAAGTATCGGATATTGATACGCTCCAAGCCCCAACACAACGTTCAAAATGATGAAGTTTTATAATATAGCTTCTTCATTTAATTAATACTGTGAAATATACGTACATAATGTACATGCCGAATGCATAGGAAAACAGGGAGGCAGAGTCCAAAGCACCAAGAAGTGTACCTGCATTTTGTCCATCTGATTTTGCATGATTGCGGTGAAATATCAAAGAATAATTTGAATATTTAAGTTATCTTCATGTAACGACATTCTAATGAATATTTGAGGAATTACTCACCAAACGGATGCCAGCTGCACCAGGTATTTTCAATGCCACTTATATTTAACCCAGGTAGGGGTTCTAGTCCTGTACAACTTTGATTAAGAACATTTTTTATTACGCTCGTTGGTTTACGAGAAATGTGGTAATTGGAGTAGGAGAGAAACGTCAAAAACAAAATATTGAATTTATGCCTTTAAATCAAACAAGATTTATTTTAATACGCTTGTATGCTTAAAATTCTTGATTTAAAAAATTGAATTACCAGCGATTTTTCCGAACACTAGAAAGGTTCTTGAAGAAGGAAATCTTTTCCAGGAGACGGATACCAATGGGAACGTCGTAAATTTTGTTCAGCAGCATTTCGATTATCAATCAATACGTTCCGCCGTACTTTGGAGAAGCCTAGACGTAAAAAATGTCAAACGCAAAAGAAAACTATTAATCATCAATCAATTTTACTTAACTCAGAGATTCAGATTGAACTCACTGCTCGTTCTGTGCCTATAGCCAATACATCCAAAGGAAATTGAACCACCACTGTCACACAGTATGGGAAGAATAAGTGTGTCACAAAGAAAGGACAAAGCTCCCCAGGCAATTTACAGGTACACCCGGAAGGTAACCTTTAGCCTAACACGTAAACAGTTCATCCAGGTCAGGTAAAAAATGTTCTTGCATCTAGCTTTTGAAAAGAAAAAAACAGAAACATGACCTACTTGGAGATTAAGACAAGAAATTTTTCATTTTAAATATTGAATGTGAAACACCCTTAATTTGAATCATTCCGGCTAAATCCTGCGTGAAATTAGAATGGAAGCTCAATGCACGTGAAACGAGAAATGGTAGGCATACGAAATCGTAGAAGAAGAGAAAAGCTCTGATCTGCGTAAGCCTTTGCAAGCATTTTCTACGGGACACACCCACAGAGACTGAATAAAAAACTTCCTAGAAGTTGATTTCTCTAACTGAACCCTAAAGCACACAGAAATGGCAATGGAAACAAGAGAAAAGAGACCGCCGATTTGACAATAACCTTCACGAACGCGGGTTTTTCTAAACACATATTACTTAGAATACACTGTGTCCTGAACCACGCAGCTCGAAAGAGATCATTGCTACGAACTCAATTATCGCCTAAGACAAAAACTTGGGCGCCAATTTTTGTTTTCAGGCTTTCTTGCAAATCGATTTCAGCACGCATGTAAACAAAAACCGAAACACGCCCACAATACAATGGAATTCGTGGGTGGAAGAGAACGAGAACAGATTACTGGACAAATTGTCGTGCGCCACAAACCCCCCGAATTGCGAGTCCCGACTCACGATATTTTTTATGAACACCAGTGATGAAACACCAGTGGAATCAAGTAATAGCAAATGCATCATTTTACGAAGAATATTAAGCATTCTATTAGCTAAAAAGCTATAGAAGTATTTGGGGAAATAGAGGAGATCAAAGATTCCAAAACGTATTTGACTGTTTGCACTTTTAACGTTGTGCTTATTGCACAGAAGACATTAGCGTGAATCATTGTTCCAAGTATCAGTAGTAATATAGGAACTCTTTCTCTGAAAAGTCTGCAGACAGGCAATGTAGGTCTGGGGTAGGGGTAGTGGGTGTAATATTCACAACATTCACTACCACTCGCAGCTCAATTTAAAAGTTCAACCTTAAGGAAAGATACTGATAATTGTGCTGAGATAACTACGAACTACCACAGAATAATCCAATATGGGGTGTCATAATGATTGTCTACATGCTTCCCCTGAACTACGATTATTTTAAATGAAAAACCAAAGAAAGTAAGTATTTTCCATTAAAATGGGAGATTACTACTGATGTTAAGACAAGACTACTACATAGAAGCATTCTTTCCATGTGTTTTCAAAAATGAGCCTTAAAGCACCATGCTTTAACAATCATTCTGGGAATAAAAAGAGGCCTGTGTTTCTTCTGACATAAATAAGGAATCAAAACTATTTTCACCCTGAACCTTGGGTTTTGGGCAGTAAAGGGAATACTTGCAAATTACTCTTGTCATTGTAATTTTTTTAAAATGGAATTATGGATCTTCTACTGATAAATTGCCTCTACCAAACCTAACGCTGTCTCAGTTGATACAATTTGCATAAAACTGGTATGTAAGTCACAATTTTCACTGATCAAATATATTCTGTTTTAAGGAACAAGAAATTGTAGGTGTCACACTTGGTAACACCCAATTATATGATAAATCCATTAAAATGTGGTTTGAATTTACATGCTTGAATCAGCAATTGCAGACTTACAATCCCAGTTACAGTTATTATTTGCTATCTTTTAATGGAAAGAAAATTAACTTACCATCCTCAAGAAGATGCATTTCTTTTCGTCTTGCTGCCACATCCATAATATCTCGGGACGAATATAAACCCAAATAATTTGTTCTGGATGTGGCCATGATGTGGCTATCGTAGAGTTTTCAACCCAAGTTGAGGTGAGCATGCTCAGCCCGTGTGAGTGTGATAGTGTTGGCGACTATCTAAACTTGAGATCCAGGATCCAGCCATCCAGGCTATTCCGCAAACAGCAGCCTTGGCCGCCAGATGGCTATACCTATGGGCTTCAGGAAGTCAATCGATCAATAAGATAATTTTCCACTTTGTTAGTTATTGTTATATTACTCAGAATCAAGAAAGAAAAGTCGAAGACTAAAAATCAGAATAATTAATTATTTCTCCTAAATTAAACAGATTCCTATCACTAACAAAAACAAAGAAATTAAAAGGATAAAACATTTGAGAGCCATCGTTGGGCCATTTGTTTAATGTTACCGAGTCCGAATTGGTACCAGGAAATTTCTTGATAATATTATTTCCTTTCAAGATAATTGCGTGAATCAGTTTGAATTATGTGATTTAAAATATCTACTTTTGAGTAATTACAACACTTTTCCGTTTTCTTGTTTAAAATCATTCTCTAATCAAAGTTAATGAGGGAAAAAGGAAATGAAAGCTGCCATTTTATACGCAAGTATAAAGGCATGAGATGTTTTGATGAAACACATCTGTTATAGTTCCTATAGCAACAAACAGCCCTTAATAACTCTCAAAATGGCTTTGAAAGAGTTAATCCTTTATTTTCTCCCTACGTGGATTTTCGGATTCGCCAATCCAACCGTTGCCGATGAGGCACGGCACCAACCAGAACATCAATCGACACAGAAGTCAAACGACAAATCAAACCAGAAATCAAACCAGAAAGAGTTTTCCACCAGCCAGCAGACCACTTGCCCGACTAGTAAGGCCCGTCAACATCTGCCGAATGAAAGGGACAGGAAGGTAAACGAAACTGGCGCTGCCCCTTCACAAAGCGAAAATGCTGATGTTGAGGAAATTACCCAGCTGCAGCAGCTAGTTTTCGAAATTTCAATGGCATGCGATAACCTTCAGGAGGAAAACGAGAAACTGCGTAATGACTTGAACTATCGAGACCAAGAACATGGGGAGCAACTGGAAAAGCTGAAACAACAACGATCCTTGCTCGAGGACAAAGTAACCCAACTTTTGGCCCAAAAAGACCAGGAGTTGGAGAACACAAGAAAACTTCAACTGGACCGTGATGTTCTTCACAAAGAAATCTCCAAGCTTCGTAGCGATCTGAAACAAAAAACAGAGGAATATCAGAAGGAATTGGAAAAACTGCGGCAGCGTTACGCCCTGCTGAACCAAAAGCGAATTGATGCCCTGGCTTTGAAAGACCTGCAGTTGGAAAAAGCACGAACATTCCTTTCAGATCAAGACCGTTTAATCAAACAAATGCAAGATGAAATTGTTCAGCTACGAAAATCAAACGAAGAGCTTACTGAAAAGCTTGCGAAAACCGAAGCTAATTCGTCTCCTGCTGAAAAGCTTGCGGAAACCGAAGCTAATTCGTTTCCTGCTGAAAAGCTTGCGGAAACCGAAGCTAATTCGTCTCCTGCTGCTTTAATTTCCGAAGAGCCAATCAAGGATGCCGAAGCCGAAGCTGATTCGTCTCTTGCTGGCCACATTCATGACCTCAAGGAGACTGTGTTTCCACCACCTCTTCCGGAGACATACACAACGAGAAGGGTGTATGATCGGCGTGCGCTTCTGGAACTGAAAGACTTCGTTGGGACCCCCAATGTCAAACGTCTGCTGGATTTCGGCATTCTTCGTGAATCACACAGTTCAAAACTAACCCCGACCAACCAGGGAGTTGAATTTATGACTCGTTCTTATCGTCCACTGTTACCTGCAAAGGAACATGATCAACCAAGAAAACGAGAAATAAAACTGATGAGTTCACAGGAAGTACCGAAAAAAGCAGAGATTCTCAATGTGTGGAAACCAAAAAGATTGTCTGCTAAGTCGGAGGACGGCCAAACGACATCCAGCGAAGAGATTTTGAGAACCGTTCGTGGAATCTTGAATAAGCTTACTCCATCCAACTACGAACGCTTATTAACAAAGATCCAAGAAACTAACATCGACAGTCAAGAATGTTTGGCGGGGGTTATCAGAATCTTTTTTGCTAAAGCGGTCGAGGAATCCATTTTTGCTTCCATCTACGCAAAAATGTGTTTAGTACTCTCGACAAAAGATGTCCCAACGTCATCAAATCCTGCGGAAACCGTTAACTTCCGCAAACTGCTCCTGTCACAGTGCCAGAAGGAATTTGAAAAGGACAGCGCGGGATTGGCCGTAGCAGAAAAGAAACGAATTGAGCTTGAAAACGCCAAAACAGAGACAGAGAAGGAAAAGTTACATGAAGAACTGAACGAACTCGTTGACAAGAATAGGAGAACGTCGCTTGGAAACATCAGATTCATTGGCGAACTATTCAAAGTTGACGTTATTTCTTCAAACGTTATGCATCAATGCATTCGTAAACTACTGAGCCATAAGGAAGACGAAGACTCGATTGAGTGTCTCTGCAAATTACTGACCACCATTGGCAAGCAGTTAGAGAGTCCCACACTTCCAAAGAATGGAGTCACGCCCAAATTTACCAACGCTCAAATTATGACCTCATACATCCAAAATTTACAGATTATAGCTTCCGAGCGGAAAGTATCTAGCCGTATCCGCTTCATGATCCAAGACGTCGTAGATCTGCGCAAAACTGGATGGAAACCTCGACGAGCGGAAAATGGACCCAAAACTATCGAGGAGATACATAAAGAATTTAACCATGAGCTCGAGGGACAACAAAACCAGTTATCTGTTCCGCAAAAACAGCAGCAAATACGAAAAGAATCCCGATGTGACACACAAGTTAAGGAGACGATTAACAGCAGAACGTCAAAAGAGCCCACTACCAAAGCCAATAAGACGAGAAGGTAATGCACTGATACCTACTGCTAATGCGAATCCCTTTCAACTACCACTCAACCAGTAAATGTTCTTAAGGAAATAGGAAGTCGTCCAAAAGATGAAGAAAAAGAAGTTAAGAATCGAAAAAAAATATCCTTCTTACCACTAATTCGTGAAATGTACGAAACAAGAAGTTCTCTTGCAGTCGGAGTCCGTTGACAGTGCCTGGAGACAGTAAATAGACATCGAAGTTCGCATCTGGCTGCAAACTGTAAGTTTTGTCTTTATGATAGATGTCCAGACACTGCCTTCGGAAGCCGTTACGCAGAGAATTTCTTTCTTATATATTTCACCAATAGAAAATGGATTGTTAAGAAGATATTAGCAAGACGTCCAAAAATTAAAGAAAAAATTAAGCTATAAGAATTGAAAAATGACGGAAAGGTTATTTGCCGATTGATGTTAGTTGTTCGTAGGTAAGCTTACAGTTGTCGATCATGCCTTAAATCGTGATCTTACCGGTGGAAGAAGACGTTCGGTTTATTTCAACCGATAGCATCTTATTCATTTGCTTAATTTTCAAGCTGTTAACACCACCCAAGTTTAGGTCAAGACATTCCAAACGAACAGGCAGCCCGTCAAGAAGGTCCTTCGCAGTTGCTTTGCGGTTTTCTGCATCACTTCTCGATAGTGTGAAGTTGTAATCACGATGGCTAGCTTCTCCCTCTTTTGTTTGTATTCGTACACCGAATTTTAAGTTGACGCGATCTTTGTTTTTCGTCGAATTTTAAAATCGTTCCAGCGCCAATCAAAATGGAGACATTTCCTCATAAGGGGTTACTGCTTACAGTATCCCGGGGAAATTACCCACACTTTGTTGGCAAAGGAGGTAAAAACAGATATGTTTTTGTCGAATTTTAAAATCGTTCCAGCGCCAATCAAAATGGAGACATTTCCTCATAAGGGGTTACTGCTTACAGTATCCCGGGGAAATTACCCACACTTTGTTGGCAAAGGAGGTAAAAACAGATATGTTTTTGTCGAATTTTAAAATCGTTCCAGCGCCAATCAAAATGGAGACATTTCCTCATAAGGGGTTACTGCTTACAGTATCCCGGGGAAATTACCCACACTTTGTTGGCAAAGGAGGTAAAAACAGATATGTTTTTGTCGAATTTTAAAATCGTTCCAGCGCCAATCAAAATGGAGACATTTCCTTATAAGGGTTTGCTATTTAAAGTATCCCGGGGAAATTACCCATATTTTGTTGGCAAAGGAGGTAAAAACATAGATCGCGTAAACTTAAAATTTGGTGTACGAATACAGACAAAAGAGGGAGAATCTGGCCATCGTGATTACAACTTCACAATATCGGGAAGTGATGCAGAAAATTGCAAAGCGGCTGCGAAGGACCTTCTTGACGGGCTGCCTGTTCGTTTGGAATGTCCTGACCTAAACTTGGGTGGTGTTAACAACTTGAAAATTAAGCAAATGAATAAGAAGCTATCGGTTGAAATAAACCGAACGTCTTCTCCCACCGCGAAGGTTACGATTTAAGGCATGATCGACAACTATAAGCTTGCCTACGGATAGCTAACATCAATCGGCAAATAACCTTTCCGTCATTTTTCAATTCTTCGCTTAATTTTTTCTTTAATTTTTGGACGACTTACTAATATCCTCTTAACATTTCATTCTCTATTGGTGAAATGTATACGAAAGAAATTCTCTGCGTAACGGCTTCCGAAGGCACTGTCTTGGCATCTATCATAAAGACCATACTTACAGTTTGCAGCCAAATGCGAACTTCGATGTCTATTTACTGTCTCAGGCACTGTTAACGGACTTCGACTGCAAGAGAACTTCTTGTTTCGTACATTTCACTAATTAGTTGTAGGGAGGATATTTTATTTCGATTCTTAACTTCTTTTTCTTTAACTTTTGAACCACTTCCTATTCCCTTATAAGAAACTTTCTTCTATTGGTCTAATGTATGGAACAAATTCTCTGCGTTGAACGGATTATACCGACTGCAAGAGAGTTTCTTGTTTCATACATTTCACGAATTAGTTGTAAAGAGGATTTTTTCGATTCTTAACTTCTTTTTCTTTAACCTTTGGACCACTTCCTATTCTCTTAAGAACCATTTTTCGATTGGTCTAATGTATGGAACAAATTCTCTGCGTTAAATGGATTATTCCCACTGCAAGAGAATTTCTTGTTTCATGCATTTACACGATTTATCTGTAAAGAGAATAGGCAAAATCCTTTCATTACAATTGTGAGATGGTAAGAATAAAATTCTTATTGTTTTTAATTGTTGTTGGACCGTTTTAGATGTAATATTTAATGATAAATTATGTACGCATCTATGCTGTCTAATCAAGTGATTAAATAAAATTAATTTCTTTGATAAAGTTTTGTCCTTAATTTAATTGTAAAATGATCCCGTAATTACTGAATATCCTGTGGTCGTTGCTGACGATATTCCATAAAAATTAACAATTAAAACCGCATAAATTTTTGCCAATGAAGACAGATTTAGACTATGGAGCTCGAGCTGTATAACGGTCTAGATAGTAAAATATCCACAACATTTGCGTTGGAGGAATGCGATTGTAACATATCGAAACATAAGCTCTCAAACGATGCTTATAAACATGCTGTTTTCAGATATTCAGCTATTATACAGATTTTCAGATATAAATACTTGTTGAACAACTGTAGGTCTATGGATCTGCACAGACCTTTGTTAGTATACTCTTTTCGTCCACCTACGGTAAACAATTTTCCCCTTTTGTTACATGGCTGGATTTTTGTGGTAGGACAGAAATATTTTCACATATTTTGTCAAGCTATTTTTTACACCTTATAAGCAAGAAAGGATCTAGACCTAATACATGATGTTAGGTCATGTGTTACATATCCCACTGACTGGCTGCTTATGATGGCAAACAATGCTTACCGAAATGTAAAATGGTAGTTGGAGCAGTCTGTGGTTGGAGTACACCTGCAAGTGTCTTTGATTTTCCCCTTTGCAAGCATATTTTCAACAAGATAAGGATTTTCATCTGGACTGCACAGATTAAAAAGATTATTAGGTGTAGGTAATAAATAAATAATACTGAGAGTCTGAGACCAAATGAATCATGCTTACATTAAACCAGTTTTCTGGTAAAGCTCTTGACTATTCAAGATTTATGTATCACATCAGCTTTTGCATGATTCCAATAATTATTTTTTAATTTCATGGCTGAGGGTTGATCACTTGCTTTTGCAAGTGCATTGAATTATTACTTTCTTACAGTGTTAAATTAAATTACCTTTTCTTTCACAAACAAAAATCCTAAGATTGTGGCTTCTGGCACAGACACGGCGGGTTATCAAAGCTGGGAAAAGCTGGACACAAATCCCAAACATTCAGAACCTAAAATTGGGTTTCATTGATTTGCTCTTTTAACTAAGACAACTAAAAAGCGTTAGAAACAAATTCCGACGAAGTTAGATAAGAAATTAGCAACCGTAATTGAAACGCAGTTAAATGGCTGTATGCAATTACATTTTAACGTGTTTTCTTGGTCACCATTTTTTCTTTTGCTTCTTTTTTTGCATTCTTTTTCTTTTGCTTCCCTTTGCTTATGTTTACCTGTTTACTATTGTTACGGTAGCGAAGGACCAGTGTAAGTTAAACGCCATCTAGCGGTCTCACATCATCTCTTGGTGTTTAGAACATTCTCGCCATCGTCGCTCTTTTAGCGGGAGGAAGTCGTAGCGACGGATTTTTTTAAAATCTGGATAGAATCCCTATCGGGAAACAATTGTGAAGAGTTTCAGCTCACATGTTGTTATTGAGAATAATTCCGTGGTAACAGAAATTCAGGAGGTGATTTCCCGTAATTTTCTCATGACGATGACGTGGGATTGATTTGAATATGCACACATTAGGACAGAATTCTTAATATTTAAAAGACCTTCCAGCTTAAGCTGTGTTCCTGCAATATATCACGTCTACGTACGTGACTCAAAGTTTTAATCCAATAAAGAACTCGGTTTTGATAGTTAAACTTTATAAAACTCTTTTTTAAAGATTTTATAATGCAAGGTATGGAATTCTTCAGTAATTCACATTCTGTGCTTGCCGATATTTCCACACTCGTTTCAGAACAATACTTCCAAGTTTTCCACTTTCCCTGGGTATTTTACAGCAAGCAGACTACACAGAAAAGCGCAAAGCACAAAATCTCGCTTCTTTCGGCAACGATATCACGGTGCTGGTAGAATTGCATTTTTCAAAAAGCTTTAGACCGTGCAAATTTGGGCCAATGATCCGATTGTGTTCTGTCCTTTTTCGTAATAATTAGTCACCGAACAGACTGTGTTGTAATTCTGTTATGAGATATTCAATGCATTGAATCCACGAGTTCCAATAGAAATATAGTGGCACACAACTTTGTTGAACAGCCTCTGAAAGTAAGTCAAGAGCAAACACCATTTTTGTTATTTCACAGCAATATTTCCCCCCAAGTCGATTGCATGCGCCTCTGAAATGTGTCGAAGAACGCTGTAGAGCAAAGATCTCACCCATTCGTCGTAGCCATCTAATTAAAAATAATATCGACAAAGTATAATTTAAAATACCGAAGACTTCATTGGATTCTTCAATGGACAATCTACCAAAGAGCGAAACTAAACCATAAACAGAAAACCACGCTCGTGTGTCATCAAATAATTCGATGTAATTAAATCGAAGCTTAATATCAAGCTAATTGCAGGAAGCAGTGTCCATATGCAACAATATATAGTCCACACTGCATAGTAATTTATTCGTAGGCAGACACTAGAAACTGAGGCTTCCTAACATGATTTGTAAGCTATCATGCTATGTCTATGCATATTCTCGAACAGTTCAAAAACTCAGAAGTATACAAGAAAAATAAAACGTTTTAAAACGATAAATATCGAGGTTCCTCAAACTTTGTTGGGGAGTTCCATACCTCGGACATGTTCGTATTTGGTTCGTATCGACAACGTTATGTTATCATCATGATGGGAATTAACAAAAGACATCTTGTTTCCTATTTATAATTGTTAGAAGCAAATATGACAAGGAACAAAAAGAAATACAACTGGTGACGAGAATGTGCAATGCCATATCGATAGGTATATCGGAAAAAATATCTGGATTATACCAGTTTGCACCATCAGCAACGCATGTACAAATTGCGCGGAAAGTCTTTCGAATTTTCAGTCTAATCAAGCACGCAATTTCGCTGGTTCACTTAATCAGCTTCAGTTGTAATCTATTTCAATTCATGCACTATCGGATTTAGTTTTAAGTCAAACCTGTATTGTTTGCAAGGTATGTAAACGAAATCATTTTAAAACCCACAATCACGAAGTCTAGGTTTGCTTTGTGTGTCGTTTTTCGTCTGTAGCAACGCTGCATTGTTGGGGCAGTTGATCACGTTCGCTCTCATTCAAAACGATCACTGACATTTTCAGTTCTGCTGCTTAAACTACTGTTATTGGGTAACATGGGATAATATATAAATATAATTGTGTTTAGTGCCACATCTTTTGATTAGTTGTCATGCAAGCCTTACTTTGACCTGGTGACGAGTTATGTATCTTCTTCTTTTGCAGGACCGTAACACAGAACCTTGTAATGGCAACTCTTGCAGAGCAAGCATCGAAGCTGCTGGACTTCGACCAGAAGTTAGACATCACATTACTCGACAGTATAGTTGGGTGTATGTACTCTGGAGCTGGGGAACAAGTAAGTCCAGATGAGTTATTAAATTGCATCATAAATTGGTTTTGTCAAAAGACTCAAAATTTCAAAAAATTTGCATCCTTTAAATTGTTTTAGCTAATATAATCCTATTGAACAAAGGGATGGGATAGGATGGTTACCTTAAAGTGATACTAGGTTATCATGTTATTAGGTTGTCAAAGTCATAGATTGTCTTTGATTGTCATATCCTTACCATTGATTGCCATTTCTACTTTACACCCTTCTGTACTTCACGGTCTGTACCCAGTTTATAGAGTAAGTTTGTGGTTAGAAAAAATCTAAGATAAAGGTGTATGAATTATCAGGCTTGGGGTGATTTACTTTGTTCTAACACCAGTGTTAAGTTTATACATAGTACAACATATTTGTTTAATTCAAAGCATAATCTATGGTTATCATATATTTTAGCAACGCCTAGCACGTGACGTCTTGACGACACTAAAGGAGCACCCTCAGGCTTGGACGAGGGTAGACACAATCCTCGAGTTTTCCAGTAACCAAGAAACAAAGTATTACGCCCTGCAAATTCTGGAAGCTGTTATAAAAACTCGATGGAAAACTTTACCTCGAGAGCAGTGCGAAGGAATCAAGAAATATATCGTCGGTTTAATCATCAAAACGTCTTCAGAAAGCGAAACGGCTGAACGTGAAAAAGTGTATCTTAGCAAACTCAATATGGTACTGGTTCTGATACTGGAGCGTGAATGGCCCAAGCACTGGCCATCGTTCATTCCAGACATCGTAGGCGCTAGCAAAACCAACGAGAGCCTGTGCCAAAATAATATGGCCATCCTGAAGCTACTTTCTGAAGAAGTGTTCGACTTTTCGTCCGGTAACATGACGCAGATCAAAGCTAAGCATCTGAAGGATTCCATGTGCTCTGAATTTTCCCAGATTTTCCAACTCTGCCAGTTTGTCATGGTAAAATTACAGTTCAAACGCCATACTATCATGTCGTTATACTATTTTTGGTTTGCAATATGTGTATTTTGTAGGACAATTCGGCGAACGCTGCGTTGGTGGGTTCTACCCTAGAGACGCTTTTACGATTTCTCAGCTGGGTGCCTTTGGGCTATATATTTGAAACTAAGCTGATCACAACCCTCATCTTTAAATTTCTGAACGTGCCACTTTTTCGCAACGTCACGTTGAAATGCCTCACAGAAATTGCAGGCTTAGCTACTGGTCCTCAGTATGATGACGCATTTGCTGCCCTTTTCGCCCAGACGATGGCTCAGCTGGAGTTGATGTTACCACTTGACATCAACATTAAAGAAGCTTTCGCCAAAGGCCACGATGCAGAGCAGAATTTTATCCAGAACTTGGCAATGTTTTTGTGCACGATGCTTCGTCAACACGGCCCTCTGATGGAGCGTCGTGAGAAGGGCAACGTTCTCAAAGCACTTCAGTATTTGTTACTAATCTCCGAGGTAGAAGAAACGGAAATATTCAAAATTTGCCTCGAATACTGGAACGCCCTGGCTGCCGACCTGTACCGCGAAACTCCTTTTACCATCCCCACGGTTCCCATGTTTATGACGAAAACAAGTAACACAGGATCATCTGCGAGGCGAATCTTCTACCAGGCTGTCCTCAGTCGGTTACGTTACATAATCATCAGCCGAATGGCGAAACCCGAGGAGGTGTTAGTGGTTGAGAACGAGAATGGCGAGGTGGTTCGAGAATTCATGAAGGACACAGACTCCATTAACCTTTACAAAAACATGCGCGAAACGCTCGTCTACCTGACCCATTTGGATTACGTTGATGCCGAAAGAATCATGACGGACAAACTGCAAAACCAAGTCAACGGGACGGAATGGTCGTGGAAAAACTTGAACACGTTGTGTTGGGCCATTGGCAGTATATCAGGTGCCATGCACGAAGAAGACGAGAAGCGTTTCTTGGTCACCGTCATCAAAGAGCTGCTCGGTCTCTGTGAACAGAAAAAAGGCAAGGACAACAAAGCCATTATCGCATCGAATATCATGTACGTAGTGGGGCAGTATCCACGTTTCCTTCGCGCCCACTGGAGATTCCTCAAAACAGTTGTAAACAAACTCTTCGAGTTTATGCACGAAACACATGACGGTGTCCAGGTAATATCAATTGGTCAAACTTCAACTAACTAACAAATCAATGTGTTTGAATTATTCACACTAGGACATGGCCTGTGATACCTTCATCAAGATCGCCCAAAAATGCAGGCGGCACTTTGTGCAGGTGCAAGCAGGGGAAGTGACTCCTTTCATCGAAGAGATCCTGTCCACCATTAGTACTATTATTTGCGACCTCCAACCGCAACAAGTGCACACGTTCTACGAAGCTGTCGGCTACATGATAAGCGCCCAAAACGAGAAATTTGTCCAAGAGCCTTTGATTGAGCGCTACATGCTCCTGCCCAACCAAGTTTGGGACGACATCATCAATCAGGCGACGCGCAATGTCGATGTTCTCAAAGATCCCGACGCAGTCAAGCAGCTGGCTAATATTCTAAAGGTAGAATTATTCTTCGTAAACAAGAATTGTTTCGTTTCGTAACGTTTTTTCGGTATTCATTCGCAGACAAACGTCCGTGCCTGTAAAGCGTTGGGCCACCCATACGTCTCTCAACTCGGAAGGATCTACTTAGACATGTTGAATGTGTACAAAGTGATGTCTGAAAACATAAGCGGCGCCATCGCCCTCAGTGGAGAGAACGTCACCAAGCAGCCACTGATTAAGAGCATGCGGCTTGTCAAGAAGGAAACACTTAAGCTCATCTCAGACTGGGTGTCTCGTTCCAACGATCCTGAGCTCGTGCTCGATAACTTTATCCCGCCCTTGTTGAATGCAGTTCTCTACGATTACCAACGGTGCGCAGTGCCATCGGCCCGCGAGCCCGAAGTTCTCAGCACGATGGCCACCATTGTCAACAAGCTGGAGGCTCACACCACGTCAAATGTGCCAAAAATATTTGACGCCGTGTTCCAGTGCACGCTGGACATGATCAACAAAAACTTTGAAGAGTTTCCCGAACATCGCACCAACTTCTATCTCTTGCTGCAGTCGGTCAATAACCACTGTTTCCCTGCCTTCCTAAGTCTGCCTCCTGCGCAATTCAAGCTAGTGCTCGACTCCATCATTTGGGCTTTCAAGCACACGATGCGCAATGTGGCCGACACGGGTCTCGACATTCTCTACCAGCTGTTGCAAAACGTGAGCCAGCACGAACAGGCGGCGCAAAGCTTTTATCAGACCTATTACATCGAGATTCTCCAGCACGTTTTCTCTGTTGTGACGGATACGTCGCATACGGCAGCCCTCACCATGCACGCTACAATCCTAGCCTATATGTTCACCATCGTCGAAATGGGAAAGGTATGTTGTTGATGGCGTAATCAGTCGATATTTATTTGTTTTTTTTTTTCTTCATATATGCACTTCTGGTACATTTTGCCTTTTTGTGATAATAGGTGGCGGTATCATTAAATACTGCGGTTCCTGTTGTGGCACCGGAGAATCTGGCAGCCGCGAACGTCATTTTCGTCCAAAACTTTGTGGCAGAGGTGCTGCACAATGCCTTCCCCCACCTGACACAGCTGCAAATTAAAGTGACAGTTGAAGGTCTCTTTAATTTAGATCAAGACATCACTGGTTTTCGGGAACATCTCAGAGATTTTCTCGTCCAAATCAAAGTATGTACTCCGCAGTTTAATTTGCGTGCACAAACACATTTGATAAACTTTATTTTGCATTTTGCTTTGAACGCGATATTCATTAGGAATTCACCGGGGACGACGATAGCGACCTCTACCTGGAAGAAAGGGAGGGTGAACTGCGACGCGCTCAGGACGAGAAACGCAAAGTTCAAATGTCCGTGCCGGGCATTTTGAACCCGCACGAAATCGCCGAAGAAATGCAAGATTAAAATCTTACTTAAAAATCTTTAAGGTACGCAGCCTGAGCCCCAGATGCTTTATTTGAAATAAGCGAAAACATGAAAGTGAAGTGGGCCCTTGCATCATTAAACAATTCACAGTGTGCAGAATGTGCTTGATTTTCATCATACAATTTGAAAGAACATTGGGGCCACGAACAAGGATTGGGGTCGTATCGTTTCTTTTTTTTTTTTTTTTTGAAGAAATGGGTCGGGGATCATCTTTTTTTTTTTCGTACGATTTATTCATTATACTTTTTTTTTCCCTTTTTCGCGTTGGTTTCTCCTCGTTTATTTTTGCCTTGCAAAGACAAACGACTTGTAAAGTCATCAGTCAAAATCATTGTGGTGTAGTACAGTATGCGTGCGACAGTGTGCTTGTGTCTTAGTAAAAAAAAAAAGGAAAGCCGGAAGAAAATTTGCATAGAGTTTCAGGAAGAAAAGAGTACCATGCCGATTCCCTTCTCTCACCACATGATCTTTTCAATTGACATGTCACATTCATTTTCTGCGATCACCTGAAGCAGTTGCTGTCTTTTTTTCGTTTTCTTTTTTTTTGTCAAAATAGAATGAAGATAGAAAGTTAACATCGGATCACGTCGAAATTCATGTACGAGCACACCCTCCCCCCCTCCGTGGTTTCATTTTTGCTTTATCCATGGCAACTTACTCCCTCCCTCTACTTTCCTGTCACCGTGATTACGGCTATTCACGCTTCTGTCACTTTTTTGACGCTTTTCCTTTATATTACACCTCGAGTTTTCGTATAAAAAAAAAATGATCATAGCCCTTCTTGTGGTAACATTATGTCGTGTGTGATTGCGCTATGTACTTGTAATTTTTTTTTGTCTCTCCTTCCTTTATGGCTTTTTTTGATTTTTAAATTTTTTTTCTTCTTTGGTTCGTCGTCCAGTCGTAACTGATTGGAAAACAAACAAACAAACAAACATCATTGGGATTGGTGATTGTGTTTCATCTTTCGATGGGTCATACATTTTTTGGGGTTCACTTCTATGTCCTCTGTGAGGAGCTGGGCCCAAACCTCAATCCCTTTTTTTACCACCACTTTACCCTATCCTTAAAAAAAAAAACTTGTTTAATGCGTGGGATACTTTGAAAAAAAAAAACATCCTTCCCTGTCACATGTTTCTCCCATTGCAAGCAATTGATTCTTTTCTCTATATTAGATCAACCCCAATCGGACGAATTGTCCACGTCTGAACAATCGATACAAAAAAAAAAAATCTTAACTATTATAGCAAAGAGTACGTAATTTTCGGTGTCGCCACCACTTTCTAAGACGGGCTGCTTCACTTTTGTTTTTTAACTTGGCGCCCATTGGTGTGCTAACCATCGTTTGACGACTGCTCTCCTTCGATCACAAGCATCCATTTCCGCCTATTGAAGTAGCACACCTTTCCATGGCCAACATCCTCCTATATCCCCCGAGTCGAAGCAAATTATTTTTGAATTTATTTATTTTGGCCATAATTTTTTTTTTCTTTTTTTTTCTTTCATTCAAATTTCTTATAATTTTTTTTTTTTTAGTTACATGTTCGATTGTTCTTGTCCCTCTTATATGATATCTGTGTACCCAGATGATATCCCTACACCCAATTCTCTTTTTTTTTCCGACCTCCCTTTTTTGTCTCTCCTCCCTTTACACTTGATTAAGCGAAAGAAGAAAAAAAAAATCGGATGTAAACCGACATGTCACCGGACCCGAAAAATACAGCAGTGAATCGTTGAACACACATTCAACATTTTTTTTTTTTTTCTCTATTTTTTTTTTAAATCCTCATTTTCCTTATTTTAATAGGAAGAAGAATAGCAGCTGATGGCCGATTCGGTGCGCTGACAAAACACAAAACGAAACCGTTTCACATAAAAGGTGGGGTGATACCTGCAGACGGGGGTAGGTAAGCATCATGCGATTCATTGGATTGGATGACTGTGGCCTTTTGTTTGACGACTGGCTGACAAATGGTCTATATATAGACTAGTTGGGATCGGAATTTTGTTACGATGGGGAATCCCCCCTTCATCGCTTGTTAAAACGATTGTTTAGGAGGGGGGGAGGGTTCGAGAGGGGTGAATGAATTGATGTTAACATCGTATTCAATTTCAAACCGGCGCTTGTCATCGTTAAACTGTATCCATCAATCAACGTCGATCTTGAAACACTTGCTCGGCAACGGTGACGTCCTCGTTTTGTTTTAAAAACTAAATTTGTGAGGACTCAATGTCTTTTTGAAAAAAAAAATTCTGTGCGTTTGTTTTATTTGTATGCTTTTGGATTATGGTGGGCCTTGAGGACGTTCAGTGGAGCACTTTGCGTGATGAATAAAGGCGGAAAGAGTAGTGAACGAATTATAAAAGCG
This sequence comes from Daphnia sinensis, assembly GCA_013167095.2. Classification (NCBI taxonomy): domain Eukaryota; kingdom Metazoa; phylum Arthropoda; class Branchiopoda; order Diplostraca; family Daphniidae; genus Daphnia; species Daphnia sinensis. Next base: position 7,732,243 of record CM023189.1, on the reverse strand, counting down.
CTTTGGTCAATCGGATTGATTCAGATGCTGTTGGATTTGCTGTGGTCCATTGATTTAGATCAAAAATAACGCCATGGATACAAGTATAGAAAATATCCCATGATTTTTTTTTTCATTTCTGTTTTTGAAAAAAAAAAAGAAGGAGAGAGAAAGAGAAAACAAAAATTGCAGCCATAAACATCTGGGAAGAAAAGAGAAACATTCTTAGTGGGCGGATAATTCGAAAAGCCGATTGTGTGGGTGGTTGTTTTCCGTCGGCCGGTCGGGAGTTTATAGGATCGGGCAACAGGCGCACTCACTCCAATCAGCTCAGCCAGATTTTTTCCAAAGAGTCTCGAGGAAAATACAAAAAAAAGGGGGGAGGAGGGACTTTACGTCATCACTATAGACTATTCTTGCATAATCCTTCGCAATTTGTAGATTAGACTCGTTTTTCATTGACGATTGACTCGGGCCAACGTATTTATACTTCTTTGAAAACTGCGACGGGCATTACGTGAGAAACACACTGATGACGGAAGTGCATCATCCCTCTTTTTCATCGTTCATCCCGAAGGCCACGTATTCAACAAGCCGCTATTAAGATACATCCCCGAGTCCAATGATGTCCAGATCCAACGCACTATTTTCATTCATTAACCATTTTCTTACACTTCACTGTAATACCACCGATTTTACATAAGAGGCTGAAGACCATTTACTTATGTTCCTGTTTCATTTCAATTCTTATTTTCCCTGGGAAATATACCTGGAACTTACAGGCTGATGTGGGCGTCTAGCTATTTGCCAATGAACGTACAGTATGCAACGTAGCAAAACATTGTAATTTCAAATACCAGGGAGTTGTTAGAGCAGCAGAAACATATCAAACTTGAGGGCCTATCATAGGTGAATGTCTTACGTAAGAAATGTTGCTAATATTAGGATTTTTGTACTTACTATTGCAATCCTATTTATCCTTTCGTCTCGGGGTCCCGGTTCACGTATATACTGCACCACGTTCCTGCTGTTGAGTACGTATGCATTGTTTAGGTCCAATGCACTGCAATTCGTTGGGATTAACGGACCAATCCATTTCATCGTTTACCGGTTTATTATCATCTTTTTCTATGCTGTTTTTGGTCTATCAAAGACGACCTACCCGTACAAATTCGCTATTATTCCATTGATTCATATGCGATGCTATAAACGCGCACGATTCATATGGCCTATGTTGCCGATATGGCCAAGACGCCGTAAGCTAGATGAACATGAGGCACACACACGAAGACACACACACACACATCGCGTACATCGAACACAGAGAGGGGGGATCGGTCGGCGGAATGCGTGGACCGTTCTGCTTTTATAAGAGGATCAACGGTTATGAATGACTCTGATCAGTTTCTTCTCTGTGTATGTGTATACCTATACATCTTTGTATTTGTGTACATGTACTTTTACAATACATCCCTTTATTTTTTTTATCCGGCCGGATTCTCTTGAAGAAAATGAAAATGAACAAGAGGTATTCCGGCGATGCGGATTTTTTTATTCTTCTTTAGGGTGGCCCACCTTGTGTGTTTTTAAAAGGACGTGGTAAGTCGGTAGAGCGACTGGTATACCCAAATACCATCACCAAGAATTGTATATATGATAGCCTATATAATGCACGCTAACGTGCCCAGCTAACCAGACCGTAATAACACGTGTCAGCCACGTATTTAGTAACCTCTAGATTAAAGAAACGAGTGCCCACCTACTCACAAAAAAATACGTTTTGTTAATACTCGCTAGCAAACTGTATCCTCTATACATCTTTAGGTATAATAACAAAATCAGTGTTTCAAATAACGTCTTGTCATTTTCCATTAAATTAGTGCCTAACTTTTTTTATTTTAGTTCCTCTTTTTCCGAAAATGTGTAATGAAATTCTGTATATCGGTGAAAGCAATTTGTCGCTAGGATTGGAAGCTAACAAAAAAAAAACTGTTGGGCCTAGGATGACGACATGGAAAAGCCAGGGTGGTCCGAGGCCCCTACACTCTCAACGCTAAATTCAAAATATTGTTGAACTTCAGGCGTAACTGCATCTGAACAATGCAGCTGAAGGTCCAACTATAAGCCGCTTGTCCATGGCGCGCACCATTTTTTTTTTCTCCACTGCTTTGCTTTTTCGTAGTATGTGTTCTCTGTAAAAGATTCCATGCATGGCCCCCAAAAATTCATCCAATCGCACCTCGCCCTGTATAGCTTATAACAGCCTACTACAACTCACGGGGCGGGCTGGATGGCTGATGGGCCCACCTTGATTCAATTCAACTCGGATATTTGTCCGCTGCGATGGTTAACAATAGACTTACAAATGCCGCACTCCTCCCTATATCTATAGCTCTCGACAACATCACATCATCTCTTTTTCCGGTGTTGTGCTCTGTATCTATTTTTATTTCCTTTTTTTTTTTTTTTTCTCCCTCTATTTGTTCTCTGTTGTGTTGGTGATGCGAGTCTGTTTATCTTGATTTCATTCATGTATCATGTCGTATATAGTTCAACCGCTTTTTTTTATGGACTATACATATATTGTTATCCGGACTGAGGGCCTTTTTCCGTGGATTGACACACAGCCTAAAGCTTTCATTCTATGCGCTTTTTTTTTTTCTTCTTCTTTGGCCGGATATTTTCGTTCGTCATCCATAATGCCTTGACTATAAAAGGAAGAAAAAAAAAACACATACATTTTTCTAATATTTTAATAAAATAAATTTCTTTGAAATGTAACATTTAGCCGATTTAGCAAACGTATTGAACACTGAACATTCCCAGTGAAATATGATCAACAATAAAATTGTGGATTCATTATTTTCCTGAGCAAAACTACAATTAAAGTGGCACTGAAAAAATTCGCTGTATTCATTTCACGTTTACAAGTACCTAAAATTGTTTAATGTTATAATATGCAAAGCATTTCCGTATATAGCGAAATGAAGGCATAAAAACTTGAGGCCAGCATTTAACATTCAAACAGATGGAAGGATGCTGGATACTGGTACTATACGTGTGTGTGTGTGATTATGTTAATACCCTTCGATAGCTTGTACGGACGGATCAGCTGTATTACAATTCGAAACAGATAGCAAGGGCGGATCAACAGCTGATTACTTTCTTCTCATTCTTCCCACCGAATGACGAGAGCAGATTTTTGATGGCCACACACAGGCTGACACACACTCACACACAAAAAAGCGTTTGTTATCTACATGCCAACAAAACTTTTGTTGTTATATATCTAGCCTCGTCTATATAGTATATTCGCCTAAAGAAGGGGGAGACTGATGTTAAGAGCAGCTAGAATACGGTTAATCTCAATCCTCGCCTGCTTTACAAATAATCGTTGGGATTACCATTTTTTATTTTTTAGTTTTTCAGTTCGCGCGGATCGCATTTAATCCGAGCCGCTAAATTCACCAGGATATATTATAGCTGTATATATATGTCCATGATCAGATCGTTGACACACAGCTTAGTTGATCATCTGCTACACACGACGGCTGAATCAGGGGACTTGTTAAAAAGAAAATATCTAGGCTCTACACAAACGAAAGGGAGAAAACATTGACGGGCAGCCGGTTCCTCTTCTTGTATACGGTATGTATCTTTCTCTCTCTACACTCGTCAGTGAACGTTATACATCTGCATTACACACATGAATGAGCTTCAATTAACATTCTACTGCTCCATAGATTATAAACACACGTCTGTACGGTGTTTGAGTGGACTGTTCGGCCCGTTTTTAAATGCATGATCCGCAACTATATACTACGTAGGGTTGACGATGCGATAGATCTTTTTCTTTTTGAAAAAAAAAAAGAGCGCACCTCACACAGCCGAGAGGATTAAATACAGCACAACAGGCGGGAATCTAGTGTTTCGGAAAACACGGTCAAATCCGTGGCTGACCTCAGCTTGACCCAATGGGGGTATATAACGAGCAACAAGCAAACAATAGACTCGTATATATAAATACGGATGCCACAAGCACAGTCGTTTTGGCCGTCCCGAGTGTAGGAGATTGTTGGCGTACACACACGTTTGTTACTTGCGAGAAAAACAATGCTAAATAGTGGTGTAAATAAAACTTTATTCGAGATATTGTGTGTAGCTATACGTCCAGCTTTAAAAATGTGTGATGCGAGAATCAAAAGGAGAAGCCGCCCATGTTCAACGACGGCCTGCCATGTTGATAGGTCGACGGGTGGGAGGGGGGTGGTTAATTCCTCGTAAAAAATCCGGCCGGCTTTTCATTCGTCTGGGGGTCAGCACCTTTATTTAGGATTTTCGACAATGGCCATGCATATATATTCATTTTGGACCAGCTTGCTTTTCGGTTCTATTCTCCACCTTTTTTTCCTTTATTTTCAATTGTTTCTTTTTAAGCGGTTTTATTCGATTCGGACATGATCCGAAGGCGGCAAAAACGACTGTATATACGGTCAGTCGTGCCTGCTATATACAACAGGCCTAAAATATATGTTCGTGCTATATATACATGTAAATCGACACAAAAGCTACAGCGATCAACTCGGGGCTATATCGGTGTCTTAAGGATTGGGTCTCCGTCGGATCAACTATAAGAAGGGCTTTCAACACGCGGAAGAAACAAAAAAAAAACAAAAAAAAAATTGAAAAAAAAGCCGAAAGACAATTTCACGCCTATCCAGTTCGAGGAATGTTTGCCCACTCACCGATAAGTTCCTCTTAATCCCCTTTCTGTGCATCAAAATCCTGCCGCCAGTTTTTCAACACTTATTTGTAGTACATACACACACGTAGCAGTGCGCTGTCCCAACATGAATGAAAACACAAAATCACCGATTGATTTAGAAGCCACAAATGCTAAACTTCGTTTTCAATTTTTCGATATTGATCTTTGCCGTTTTTGGATGTGGCTTTCATCGTTATTCCCGTGTGTGTCTCTCCAGTTTGGGTTTTAATTCGTATGTAATAGATTGTGGGGGTCTAGCTGTGAAATGTACTAAGGGCTTTGATTCGTATGGTATCCCGTGCGTTCGAAAGTGTTTGTATAGGGTCCTATACATAAATGTACACCACCCTCTTTTTTTGTATGTTGAACAGCCGAGTGTTTAGTACCGTTGGTTGTGTTTGGCAAAAGGTTTTTAAATCAGATTCGGAATCCTTTGCAGTGTTGTATAGCTATATACTTGTATAACGGAGAATCCGTACAAGAAGATTAACTAAGCAGTGCAGACTCGGGAGCCAAAGCGGTAAATAAGGTCAGCAACAATAACATGAAGAAAACGAGAGAGAGGCCCAGCTGATCACCAGTTGCTAAGGGATGTTTGTTAGCTTGATCCTCGGCCATAAACGTGCCATTTTCCCGCAACCCATATAGCACCATATCGTTTCCTCCAATCTCGATCGTGTTTTGTTCAACCTTCGTCTTTGTCATGTTCCCTTTTCTCAAACAGAACAGAACAAAGTGAACCCTCAGCTTCTTACAAAGTAAGGCTTTATTGCACCAATGAAATCTTTGTTTAAATATAGCATATATACCGGTGTTGTTTGCCGTGATGATGAAGTCGACTTCCAGCGGGGGATTGCATTGCAACGTTGCGTTCCGGTTATTTCCGTATGTGTCCTCTATGGTTTCCGCCTTTTGAATCGCCGAACGTTCAACTATATACACGTCACCTTGTCAATGTCTATATAATGTATAACACCAGACGTAACGCGCGATGTTACATAAATAAAGTCTAAATACTTGTGTATGGATTGTTGTGAAATGTTTTCTATGGAATCCCGTTCAGTTATCCAGAGCTTTCGTTTCTTTATTCTTTTCGTTTCGTATATTATATCCTGATTGGTTCTTGATAGTCGTCACGGGCTCGTCACCCAAACTTGTCGCTGTCTGTATATACACAATGGAAACCCTTGTATACAGATCTCTTAAATAGCATTAAAGCTTTGAAAGAAGTGGAAGAAGAAATACAACACACACACACACACAAAATAGGAGCTAGAAATGATCAAACTCCGACAATTGCCACATGACATTGCAATAATAAAAGATTTTAGAATATATTGTAAACATTAAAAAGAAAATACATTGACGCACAAAAATCTTTAATGAATCGAAAAGGTGCTGAGTGACGGAGATCTCTTCAGACGTTTTACTGACACGCAGCACAGAAGAAAGAAAAAAAAGATATAACGACGGATAGGTGAAAGGCAAACACGAGCGCACGTTTTTAGTGCCTCTCTCTTTTTCGTAGAATTCGCGAAGAATCTTTTCAGGGGAATCGACTTGACGCACACTCGTTGAACATCTTCCCTTTTTTTCGCATTGAGCATTTTGAAAGAAACCATAAATTTAAAAAATGGCCAATATTACAAAGGATATAGGGAAAGAGCGAATTCGTTGGTGGCCTAAACTGATGGGCCCTCTTGTTGAATCAACCAATTCTTTTATGCAGATGTTGTCAACTGCTGTCCATTTTGGACAACGAAAATGAGCAACAAGAGGTAAGAAACAACGCCCAGCAGCCCCATTGAACCATTCTTTTTATGTACACACGCTCTTATGCTCTTCAGCCAAAGACACACACAGCAGAGACGGACTCAAAGAAGAGGAAGCGTGCTATATACGTGCTGCTGGACTGTCCAAAAGCTATGAGGTTTTTGTATGCTGCTGGTTACCCCCCCGCAAGAAAAACAGTAGCTTCTGCCTAACGTTTTTGAGAGTCTCAGTGTTGTTGACGACATCTCGACATTCTTCCAAACGATGCTGGACGACCCCGATGAGAGAGAGAGGACAAAGACCTGGTTGAATATACACGCATATAAGCTCTGATGGCGCGTCATGTTCTCCAACTGTTTGTCGTCCGCACTTGATGAAACTAATGTTGCCTCACCATTTCGCTGTGTCCTCTCTGTTCTTTAAGTAGTAAAGCAGATGATGAAATCGGTCAATCGGAGGAAATGAATGAACGCTAAAGGCCTAACTCGGTCAGTCATCTCGATGTTGGTCCCCCCGCGTGAATAAAATGGAGAGCGCGAGAACGCTGATTGCAGTCGGGAAAACAACGGATTTTCTGTCGAATAATGGATTTTACATATAATACAGTGTGCGCACATGTGTTATAAGAAGATTGAAAGAAAAGCGAAAAAAAAAAAAAAGGGGAAGCCTGTTTAGGCACAAGAGGCAGAGGCCGAAGGAATGGCGAGGAAGACGTAGCAATGCTATAACATTTAATCAACGTTTTTTTCAACGGCGGCCACGGTACCGTGAACAGCAATTTAGCTTAGACGCTAAGATGCGTTTATTTCTATCCGAATCAACTTATTACATGTCATAGAACGGGTTCGGCTCAGTTTACATTGTGCGCCATAGTTAGACATCGTTATATATACCTTTGTAAAAACAACCCTCATTTATCACACAGACGCATTTATCTCATAATGTCTGCTGTGTGATTTTAGATTGACGTCATTGCGTCATTTCGTCGGTTTCCCCAAATCAACGAGATCGTTCTGTTTCGTCTGTGTTGCCCCACCCCCCAACATTTTAATTAATCATCGCCTCTCATTCTATATGCCCTCTCCAACACCTTCCCACCTTCACATTTTTGATTGATGATTGATCTTTGTGTATACGCTTGTCAGCACAACGATGGGCCGCTAATGTGATTTACGCGACAAATCACGACTTTTAGAAAAAGGTGGATGATGCGGTCGGTCGGTCGAACGTGTCCCGATGGGGCTTCCTTATTTAATGGCCCTCGCCTTGTCTGTACCGTGAAACAACAACAACAACAACAACAAAAATATTTTAAATTCTCAAACCAAAAAGAATTTGAGTCTTTGAATTTTGCTCGTTGCTGCGCTATGCATAAGTGCTGCACGCAAAGTAGTCTAAGCCGTTAACTGGCTTACACGAAACACTCCTTATTTCAACTAAGTCGCCGAAAACTGACCCACCCTAGCAGCCTTTTTTTTTCCCCGGATTTGTCCCTGTCCCCTTCATATTTTTGTATAGGTTATACGTATATGCAAAGGACGTGAAAACATTAGAAATCCGTGCATGTCTGATGTGACGTTCACACAAGCAGACAAGCAGTGCATTTAAGCTTCATGTGAGAAGCGTGGCAACATGATGATGAAAAGAAAAAAAGGGAGCTCAACTAAATGTGTAAAAGAATTGTTTGATTTCGTTCCACCCTCTTTTAAGAGGTTGCCGCCCACTGCTGTCTTTTACCTGGTATTTTCGTTTCAGCAAGGCTACGTTGCGTTCCATTGAAACAAAACGGCTACGTAACATGTATATATCCTTTTGTGCGTGATTTTCGTTTTTCTTTCACTTGTCTTTGATCTTCTGTTATCGATTGACTCGTGTGTTTTGTTTTGTTTTTTTTTTTCTTTTTTTTCGGGCAGGCGAACAAAGCCGATTAGCACAAAATATTCCGGATGGACGGCGACGGAATGACTTCGTTTTGAATGCCTTATGGTCTCGAGGATGACTACACAATGCCCTGGGCTCCATCATTCATATGCATACCAGCGTTGATTGCCGAGGAATTTCGCATCACGTCCTTGAACATCGTCCTTTAACTATATCTAATTGAATTAAACAATTTAATATATAAGTCACCCAGTGTATATAATACTTTGCACAAGATAATATAGATAATACATGTTATTTTCCTGGTCGTGTTCTATAGTAAAAAAAAAAAAATCAACTTGACATAAAAATACACGAGCGTAACACGATAGTACATCAAAATTTTATGTATAATGTATATAGGCCTTCGATTAAAAAAAAAATAATAATAATAGCAAAGGAGAATTTCATGAGCTGAGATCAGCCTCCAAGTCCATGTCCAGGGAGAGGTCGTCGGTGTTGTCCATGGCGTCTTTGACCGACGAACGATGATGGCCAGGAAGATGGTGGTTCTGTTGCCTGGTGCGCATCTGTTCCTGTTCTTCGCGTCTTTGTTTCCTCCACTTGGCTCGACGATTCTTGAACCAAACCTGATGATAAACAATCGATAGATTTTTAGCTTAAACAATAAAAAAGCAAGTGTACATAAGAACTCTGAACACATCTATAAGCTATAGAATCAATAAAAACATAACCATAAGATAGAACTTAAAAAACGCTTATGATAATAGCTTTATGATGATTTTTTTTCCCTCTTGCGTCTCTCTTTAAAGTATTAGTAGTCAAAAGGGACGAAGAGCAACGAAAACAAGAGCCCCCATTGCTGAGCTCGTATCACAATACGACGCCGCTTTTAGAGTAGATCTACACGGCGTGTTGATTGAAATAACAATATTATCGATAAGGAAAAGAAAAAAAAGGATTCGAGTCGGCTGAGTCGATTCCCATGTTTCAGACGCTTTTAATCTGTGGCGTGCATAATCCTCTGCGTATATATAGTCTTATACGTTTTCTTTCCGAACGTGTACCCCATATACCGGAAAGAGGACTTAAATCTCTGTACAATTTCGATTGGCTTTATAGGCCTATGTGTTTACTCTTACTGAACAAGACTGAATCAATAAATCAAATCAAAACGAACCTCAACTCGTTCTTCTTTGAGGTCGACGGTGAGCGCTAGCTGTTCGCGGAGCAACACGTCGGGGTAGTGCGTCTGAAGAAAGGTGGCCTCCAACTTCTCCAGCTGCTCCTCCGTGAAGATGGTGCGATGGCGTCGCTTCCGTTTGCCGCTCGACGTCGTCATCGACGCCAAACTGGAGCCGACGATGTTAGAGGAGGTCGACGTCTGAGTCGGGAAGGGCCAGCATCCCTGATGCTGATGCGGAAGCAGATGGTGGTGAGCGTGATGATGATGATGAGGCACGGAGTATAAGGTCTGACCGACGTTGCCGCCATTGCTGGCTATCACAGATAAAGGCGACGATGACTGATGCTGCATGACGCCAGCACCGAGGCCGCCGCAATGTTGCGGATGCGGATACAGCCCTGATGCAGGATGTCCCGATAACATCCCTAAATATTTTTTAAACAAAGAAATGACACGTTATTTCTCTGTATAATTCCGGCTATTCTCGTGCTGCACTGTGACCATACGTGACGCGCGTGTGGTTACATAATAATGTCCTACTTTGCATGTACATTATAAACGGATGTATTAGAGCAATGAAACATCGTTATACCTAAATAAGCATAGCCGTAAGCTGTCGGGTCGGCCAAATTGAGTGGCATGATGTGTTGGTGCGACGGATGGCCGACGACGGAGAACAAATTCTGCTGGTGGTGGTACTGTTGGAACTGTTGCTGGATCACGTCCGAATTGGCGAAGGCGGCCGGTGAGGTGCCGCTCGGCGGAGTGCTGACGGGTGTCCGACTATTCACTGTCACCGGTGGCGAGGCTGGACTTTTGATGCTGGGCGCTAAAAGATTGTCGATGGTGAAGACGGACGATTTGCGGCTGGTCGAATTGGCCGGCTGGTCGCCCATTTTGTGGACGCCCGTGCTCGTGGGCATCTTCTTCGATGACAACCTAATACTGCCGCCGCTTGACGGACTAGTGCTGCAGCTCTTCTGTTGCTGATGTCCTTTGATTAATACTCTGTCTTTCAACAAGCCGGACACTTGCGGTGCACTGTTGGGCGCGAAAGAAATCGAACCGGCCATTTGCTTCAATTCGGGACGAGAATAAAGAAAACGTACAACGACGTTTTCTTATTTTTTTAAATTCAAAACGAAAAAGGAAGGGAAGACGAAAACTGCAGTGTTGCACTCGTTTTGTTGTCTTGTGTTCTTCTTCTTCCTTTTCAAATGTCGGCACTTGCTATGTGTCAAGACGAACCACGTTTACTGTCCAGAACTGACTGCTGGAAATGAGGATCTTACCTTTACGTTTTATACCTACATCCTCCCCACACTGCGGAGGCTCCTCCCTATTTGAGTTCCATCTCTAGCTCCGCCTTTGACTCGGTCGGAAATCTTTTCATTCGCTCCGACCGCCGGTCTCAAGCGGACGCTCAATTAGCTATGCGACCCCAAGAACCCCCGAACACTGGTGGGGCGCTTGTATTTCTCCTGTGCCCATCAACTTCTGGTCACACACACACACACACATTGTTAGGGTGTGTATACACCCTCCTCCTATATCTTCTTGTTGTGGTTTAGCTGATGAAAGAACCCACTGGCCTCTATATTTAAGATCACATTGGATGATGCATTTATTTTCACTTTAAAGAAAAAATGAATTGAATCTATAGGACTGCGTGATTGAAGCTATAGTCAATAATTGAATTATGAATCGAGGCTCTCGCTGATGTGACATTGTGGCACCTGTACAATGTTATACGACGCACGGAATTTTATAATCAGATTACCATATCAGGGCATTATCGATCGTGTATATATGTGTGTGTATAACTAAATCCTCTCCTCGTCCAAAAACATCATGGGTTTCAATAACGCATTTATACGCTATAGCTAAAAAAAAAACAGGAGCGCGTTAGTGAAGGTAAAGCCATGTGATGTCTCTCACAATTATATAGCCTCTACGTATATCCAAGAGCTAATTCAATTACGAGCCAGTTGCATTTACACACAGTATAAACGTACATACACGTATAAGTGATTCATCAATATTTTAATCGGGGCAAAAGTGCTGGCGTCTATATCCACAGTAAAGGAAAAAAAACATGAAATTCCGTAATAAACTGCTAAATAAGCCTTTAAACACAAAGTATCGTTGGCTGATTAAGCTCTAGTCTAATATATGTGACTCGGAAGCGCTTGTGGTATAACTAACACATCACCTATGCGCATGTGTCATTGCCGCCAAGACAATGGGATCAAGTAGCCCACAATTTTTTTTCCAAATCCTCCAAAGGGCAAATGGGACATTTAAGCTAATCAAAAGACGCGTCAGATAAAAAGCCCAGGTGGGGTAAAAAAAAAAGGGGGGGTCAGCTTGTGCAGCAGAATCGCACAGGCGACATGCAGTCTGGAGTTAGACGGAATTCCCAGCATAAAAATGGCTTTGTTTTGTCCTGTTCATCAGGTCGCCAGGCTGTCTCGTACATATAGATGAAAGACAATGTGGGGAAACGTCGGTCTAAATGTATAAGGCCCTACCTGGTTTTCACACCTTCGGAGCAAAAAGCCCCTCGATTCGCCTTCTCTTATTACTTAAAAAGAAAAATGCTTCGTCTCGGGAGAATTTCACTTGTTGTTGGCTTTTAAACGAAGAGAATCTCGCCATTTGGCTTTTTTTTTTTTTGGTTTCAAAATTTGTGCAGGTGCCCTTTCTCTCTCACCAGGTGGTGGCCGACAATATCGGCCTTACCTATACATCCGTGTTAGAGGTATTCCGTATAAACACTAGAGACATGTAGTACGCCGACAGCTCTGTGTGCTGTTTTTGTTCTTGCACGTGCATCATAGACACTTGAAATAAGGAGTGTGGACGCGTAGATTGGGCAAAAATCTGATGACCATCATCATTATAAGCGATACTTATGTGTATAAGTCAAAGACACGTAGAGAGGCATATTTAGCCGACGGTAGAGTCATCGGCGTCCCTTATTTGTCAGGTACAATAAAACGTTATAGCCTAGCGGATTTGGATATGGTAAAATGGATAAATGCTGCCAAATGACTTTTATTCGATGAACTTCTTGATCATATATTATTGCAGCACTCAGCCATTGCCGTTTTAAAAGTAAGTTAATTTTACGAAATGCTATATAGGACGTGCTGATAAAGATTTCAACGAATGTCATTCATTGCTCTTTTTCCTCCTGTCCTAAGGCTAGGCTTTTTATCTGCACAGCGATTCTCCCAAGGATCAACTTGGTGTTTAAAAATTGCATAGGTACGATAAGAGATTGATTTTTTTATTAGGGCTAAGCAGCCTGTTCCACTAAATTAAAATCTATGCGCCAAAGTGAAGAAAATAATAGAAGGCATTACATAACTTATTCCCAACAGCATTTTTTTTTGTATAGCCGATATACTTAACTATAAATAATTAATACAACCATCACGTTTGTTGCTTAAAAGCCTTTTTTTGTTTCTTTGTTTTACATTTCCTTCATCAGTTTAGCTAATGCTAAAATTGGTTTGCACATATTTAAAACACAAATTCAGCGCAAAGATCAGATCGAGAACGCACAAGCAATTGGGGCATCTGTTTTATTATTTACTCTCTGTACATCACCTGACACTAAGACATAAAAAAAAACGAACAAAATGCAGAGATTTTTTGAAAAATCTCATTTAGAAAGCGTCATTTACATGTCATTCCTAGTGCACTTGCTCTCAGATAGATATACAAGCAGTATAAGCAAATAAGAAATAGTAATAGCATAAAATCAAACGCAAAACCTTTCTGGTATATATGTGTAATTCTGCCCGATATAGATGCAGCACCATAATTGGAGGGATAAGTAATCGTCTATACACCTATCTGCATATGTTTTTTCATGCCCTAGCTCAACTCGTCAGTTATTAAACGTTAGGAACACTCTATTTTTTCGAAACCTTCCCTATACTGGGAATCATGAACTGTCCGGAGTTCTGTCCATCACCCGGCGGTGAGAGTTTAAGTACCATTCAGCCTATACATCAGGCAACACGATCAGAGTTAATGCCGCATATCGCATTATGTCCTTCGCATTTAGCCATCATAAGATTTGAAGTTGTGCATTCAGCAGCGAAGCTTCTCGCGGAATTAGCTGGAAACTATCCAACACAATGTCGTCTTCCTCCCCCAAAGGGATAAAGTATGCGGCCGCGGCCTCCAAAGACTGTGTATGGGGATTCTACATAGACATAAGGGCAAAAGAAAGAAAATTCATGTACAAAAATCAGCTGTTTAGAATGGCATCTCCCCATAGAAGCAAAAATGCAGGTCGCATTTAACTATAGTCGGCTAAAACAAAGAGAATCAAAGGATTAGCCTTTACAGACTTCCGTCATGCCAATCCTGCCGTAAGGTCCATCGCGTCACCACGCCTTGTTATTGTGACAGCTTATCCCCCTACTAACGTGACATTTCCTCCACTATATATAGTACACACACAATCTCCGTACACAGACGTGCAAATCTGAATAATTAACTTACCGGTGATCCTGATCCTGTGGGATTATATGATGAAAAGTCTATTGGATATAGGAAACGGGTACGTTCAACTGCACACGGTTGATCCATCGTTTCATGTTGCTTCCACCTCCTCCCCTTTAAACAAAAAGGACACGGACAGGTTACCGGAGCTTATAGATCTACGACTTCATGCGGGATTGATACTACAATCAGACCATGCTCCACGATTTGGCTTCGTTCTGCTTTTTTTTTTTTTTGCTAGTTGATGACATGGGCCTTTAATTTAATCCAAGTTATCTGTGACTCTAATGGTATTTGATATTTTGATACTCAATAATGCTACAATCGTTTTTGGCTTCCTTTGTGTATGCTTCATCCAGCCGGATATGCAAATTTGGCTGTAATTGAAAAATTGTTGTGCTGTAAAGTCTTATTTGATTTTGAAGATAGAAATAGGGAGTTCTATTCTTCGTTAAATAAAAATGGCAATAGAATAAAAATAAGTTTGCAGATCTCATGATGGATTGGATGTCAGTATAACATACAAGTCAAAGGTAAAAGCTTGTAGAAAGAAACCATAAACAGACCCACCCACACGATAAAGACATATGCCTTCTGATCGTCTCCTGATGCATCTTGAACCTGATCTCGCGTCTATTGGCACGTGTGGGTTATGCTGGCCCAACTGCTGCCAAAACAACCGACAAGTGTTCCATCCGCGCTCACGTGCCCAAAAGTCTGCCCAGGCTTCAGCATCCGGAATCAATCATCGACCCAACGACACGCATAGGTCAGTTTAAATGTTGACAACATTATTGTGTTTGACTGCTGGGATATAGAGAGATTTATAGGCCTATGGGGAGGAGCGAACGTCTTGCTGTTGTCATCCCATTAAGAAGATCAAACACAGCCATCATCGTCCAGTCATATCCTCACGTGCACCAGGCCAATGTTGACGATCACATCTGTATGCGGATGCCCTTTTTCTGCTTCCAAAATACAATGCTGACACACACACACACACAAAACACATTTCCACGTCGAGGTATATAGGATCTGTGGCAATCTTCGCCAGAAGGGTACAACACAGGTGCGGATAGAGGCCCTGTGTATGGTCTTTAGTTATTGGGCGTTGAGTGCTACTCCGCGCACAAGTTCAGTTTGTTGGGAGGTGAACCCCATTGTGTGGTTTTTTTCAGAGCCCCAAGAGTCTTCAATAGATGCTGGACAATAAGTTCCATACTCCCATTGATACGGGGATTTTCTTCGGCTGTCATAGCACAGCACCCAAGAAAACTAGTGGACGACCACCAAAGAACTATTAGTTCAGGAGGAGCTCAACAGAAAAAAAATGATGGGTCAGCCATCATGTTTTGGCCCATCCACCCTTATTTTTTTCTGGTTTTGGTTTTCTTTTTGGCAAAAGCAGAAAATGGAATCAATTTTTTTTTCATCTCAAAGCTCAACGGCCAACACAAGAGAGAAGTCAAACCTTTTTACTTTTGTGCACACCACACACTGTTGTATTAACTTTTAGGTGCTGCAAATTGCTGTTTTTGACCACGAAGATTGGGCACGTGGTGGAGCTTTATCATCTAGCACGTCTTCTAGCAACGTTTTGTCAAGAAAAAAAAGATCATGAAGAATACGGAAAAGAAGATTCTACTAAAGGCACATTGTCAGCTCATCGCCTAGCCGGACACATCCACAGTAGGTTGATGAATAGATGATAGATGGTTGATCGAATTCGTTTAGCCTGTCTATAATTTAGCTCCGATTGTAATTGCTGACGATTTGTAGGTGTGCATATTGACTTAGAATAATGCCATTATAATGAGCTCTAACTGGGGGGAGGTGAGAGTTGGCACACGGACACAAGACTCATTGGATTCCATCCACCATGTTTGTATGTGTGTTGTAAAGATGTAGGATTCAATTGCTTACGGTACTACTGGACTAGAGCCGGGCTTGAGTCAATGTTGGTTTAGTGGGTGTTATTTTGGATGTCGATGCGTGTACAGACATGGGCAAACAATTCGTAAGGCCACCATGTTGATTGTCTCTCTGGTTTCAAAAACTGTTGCACTCCCCAAGTCTCCCATCAACATCACGGCCCCATCAATGTGCTCATTGGCTCTAGCCCCGGCCAAGTTTTTTCCGAGAGTGCGATGGAAGGGGGATCAAGCGCAGCTGTGTGCTGATGGGCTGCACATGTGTTTGGCGATGGTTTTTGTCACCTCATTCTCTTACAACCCTTTCAGCTCTGGTATCTATATGTGCATCACCTCCTCCCTCCCCTGTTTAACAGATAGTGTTGTTAGCAATTTGTCTGATTGCCGAGCCAATATTGAAACAGGATGGGCAACTGCTGGGCGGTTGAATGCAAGTCGACTTATAATTTACAGTACACCAATCTGTCCAATCATATCTAGTTCATGGCTGTGTGTGGTATTTACTGCACGTGTTTGATGCCTTATTTGACTTTAGCACTTACTTTAATAGATGATCATTTGCCCGTATCACAACAAACTTGGCAGGTATAGAATTCCCTTGTGACTTCAGTGTGGATGGATAGTCGAGTAGAATATGATGATCATGGAACACAAACATTTCAACCTAACGCGATAGTGAATTTCTCAGTAGTGTTATTTGTTTAGAAGAACAGACCATTTCCTGTAACATTAAGATGTGGGAAAATATGCACGAAAACCTCTTATTGGCAAACAATTTTAGATGTACAGTACTTAACGGCGTTATACAAAAACCGGTTTGTCTACAAAATAAACAAAAAACCGCGCTCCAGTTAATAAACTACACAACAGCGGACAACATTTAACCTAAGGTTTACGATCCGCCCCTTGTTTACGAAGCGGCTGATAATTATCGTAGTCTTTAACCAGGCTTCAAGAAATTCAGCAAAATCTAATTTCTTATATTTTCTACGTCACTGTTGAGGCCGCGAAGGATTTTGTTTAGTAATATTATAAAGCACGCAACAGAAGGAAATTTTTTTCCATTGCTGTGTGCGTCATTTATTTTCAATTGCTTGGGGTTGAGTAGGATGGGAGACGAAAAGGAACGTAATGACTGTCAAGTGAAATCAGTAGAATCACAGAAATCATGTACCAAACAGTTCAGACTTGACTGTTGACTTGACTGACTTGGCTAGTTGGCTGTTTGGCTCTTGGCTCATTGGCTGGCTGTCTGACTTTCTGGCCCGTGCGGCCGCGGCCGTGCCTCCTTGTCCGTCTCCGTGGCTTGCTTCACTGGCTTGGCTAGTTGGCTTAAAGAACACGTCAAGTCGAGTTGGCAACGTTGTTTTTAGTGTCAATAATAAATACAAACTAAAATTGCTTCCGTGGCGGCTCCCGAAACAAATTATAGTTGGTCTTCGCAAACTTCTTTCCTACCTGTGGTGCTACCTCAGCATTCCGAGTTAATCATGAAAGTAGATGAAAGTGAAGCCTATCAGAGCGTCAAAACTTCAATTGAAGCCCACCGAACAGATGTTTTGAAAGCAGTAATCGACACAGTCAAAAAAGGTATTCCCTTTATTCCAAATGTCAATCTTTGCCATTAATCTCATGATTTCCTACCAACATAGAATGGGAGGAAAAAGATTTCTTAAAATTTTTAAACAACTCACGAGAAGAAGGGTCATTTCTGCATTTGGTTACCAAGGTACTAAATATAAACAACCTGCCAAAACAACCACCAAATAAAGTTTTCTTCTTGTGCCACACAGAACAATCAAGCAGATATGGTTAGACTTTTACTGAGTTACGGAGCTGATCCTACAGTTGTCAATGGAAAAGGAGAAAACCCTTTAGCCGTCACCTCCAACAAGCACACAAAGTCTGCATACAAAGATGCATTGTTTGCATCTATTGCCAGCTGTGATATGCGAATGACAGAAAAGCTATTCATGGCAGCTACAGAAACAGATATAAGAGACAATTTAGAAAAACTTAACACTCCTTTACATTGGGCAGTTTCATTTCTTAATAAAGAGGCAATACACTTTCTCACAGGTACAGCTAAATTTTATAGTCTGTAAACAGTTTTGTGATAAATTACATAGTGGCTTTCTTTCTTTTTCAGAACAAGGAGCAATACTGGACAGTACAAATGCAAAAGGAATGACTCCATTACATGAAGGTTTGCATGAAGTAACAGAATATAGTCGAAGTTTTATCTTTCATTTCATTTCTTGTATTCAGCTGTGCAAGCAGGGAACTATGATATTGTTAACTTACTCCTGAAAATGGGGGCTGATGTTAACTATCTTGTACAAGGAAATAGGTGTGTTTTAAAATTGCTTGGCATAGGCAACAGCACACAACAGCTTTTAACCGAAACAAACTTTATTTTGTTTAGCAATTTGAAAGGCATGTCCGCCATAGATTTAGCTATTCCTGGTTCAGAGATGATGAACCTTCTTATGCGTTATCGGAATGCGAACGACGGGTTAGGCACCCATAAAGAACTGGTAGAGATGAATGGAAATGTCAACGGCAGTGCTCAACACAGAGATGGTCGAATGGGGCCTGCTTCACCTGACGGAGCTGAAAGTGCGCTTAGTGTCGAGGAGGTAAAATTGATAAGTGTTAAGACGTGTGTCAGATTTTTATATCAAATCTATTGATTAATATTTTCCAATGGATATGATTGATTAGATTACAACTTCTTTGCCATTTATACGTGCACCCATACGTCCAGTAATTACAGACGCTCGTTTACATTGGCTATGGCCTCCACCGAAACAAATACAGCAACTAGAAGGACTCCCGTTCTTAATCCATCAGCCGTGGAGCATATCATTCGTCTCTTGCGCCATTCCATTACATGAGTGAGTTTGTTTTCATCCGATATTATATTTACACCTGAAAATCCGAAATCAAATTTCAACCTTCCGAATTACAGCATACTGGATATATGGGATGCTCACAAGGCCCAGCTTTCTTTGCTAGGGATAAATCCTATTATCGGCAACGTGAAGCCCAACAACACAGCCCCGACGGATGACGGCGAAAGCAGGTTAACCTGCTGTATCAAAGCGCAACTCTTTCCCGGCCCTGAAAGTTACCGATTAACTATATCATCTTCTAAGGTAACACAGTTTTTTACTTTTGTGCTCAACAACCTAAATTATTTATTGCGCATTGATTTTTAGATAGCCATAATTGCCGCCGATCGGCAAGGACTGCATTATGCCTTGAGCAGTCTCGAGCAGCTTATAGTATTATGTCTTGACGATGGTCATTTACCACCACTGCACATCGAGGATAGCCCTTCTCTACGAATGCGTGCCGTTGTACTCGACGTGAGTTCTGCTGGTCGTGTCCCACTTCTCGATTCCCTGTTTTCCATGATTGATATTTGGCGCTCATTGAAACTGAATCAAGTTCACCTCTACAGCCGAGTTAATAGCTCAGCAGGGTTTCAATGGCCATGGCCCTATAGTAAAATGTACGGAGGACAAACTCCACATTGTTTTGTATATTCTGTTTATTTTTATACTTGTATTTTTGTTGACGAGGCAGTGAGGTGATAAGTCTGGATCGCTATTGCATGGACCGAGGGATAGAACTTGTACCAGCGCTTGATGTGGATGGTGATTGTAAAGAACCGCATTTGCTGCAAGATTTGGTGACCACATCCCAATGGTGTTTCCCTTCCACCAAGTATTGCTAATCATGGCATCACCTCCCCAGCAATCTTACATTTTGTCTGGTTTTCCGTTTTTTCAGACTTTTTCACGCTGGTCCCGGTTTGACAACTCTACTTGCGGAATCCAATTATGAACTATTGAATGGAAATGCGTCAGATAGAACGTGGCTTTTGTGCGCCAATAGCTTGAGGGAGAAAAAAATCATGCCAAATTTGAACTTTGGGCATATTCTGGTTGAGTATGGATTCCAGGCAGACTACAACTTCCACGAAAAAAGTCAATCGGCGTGGGAAAGCTCGGCTGCTTTGTGCTTCTGCTCTGGAACTGCCTCTTGGGACAGGTATTTCAAGCTTCGTTGGAAAAACCCCCGTGGTAGTTAAACAGCAATAAATTTTTTTTCGGTGAAGTTTAATAGGATACCCCGAAGCTGCCTCAGCCAACATTCTTCACGCCGTGCAAGCCGCTGTCGAAAGAGGATCGTTAGGATCATTTGTAGCTACATGGACTGATTCTGTGGCTTTAGGATCGCTACATTTTGCCTGGCCCGGATGGATTTTGCAGGCTGGATTAGCCTGGAATCATTCTGTTCATTGGGTAAACAGCATGGCCATGTAACCAAGATTCCTATTCATGGAAAGATGTTGTTAAATTACAGGATTTTATTCAAAATTCATTGGGTGAGCTCGTTTCGCTTTGGGTGTTGAACGAATCATTCGACAAGCGTTCTTCAGTGGGTGTAGCAATCGTTGAGATGGGCCGGCTGGAAACTTGGCTTCTTCGTCACGCTCGCGGAGAGCTTGACCTTCAAAATGCATTCGGTAGTAGAAATCAGAACTTGCTGATTTCTCATAATAACTTACCATTTTCCCTCTTTTAGATGCGACTACGATTCCACCCTCTCTACCTCCAAGCGAAGGGTCTATTCACTACCGCTTAATTTTAGATCCCGATAGCGTAAACGTAGACAACCTCAATATGGAATGCGTCGTGGTAATTGCTAAATTTAAGATCTTGTTCTCCTTATTTTCAATTATTTAGAAAATTTTATTTTGTTTCCTTGTAGCGAACCATACGGCATTCAAAGAAATGGCATAAACTATTAACTGAAGCAACCATGACAGAAAGTCGTAATTATTTCATGAAAACAGTTGCGCTTCAAGCTCTCCTATCTGCGGATTTCCTCCTCCTGGCCTGTCGGTATGCAAATTGGTCCTTTTTTTACTTTTTTTTATGTGTGAAATTAAATTGTTATTATTATCTTGAAGCATTTTACGGGGAATCCTCACAACTGGGAGCAATCCCAATAGCAATATGGGAGTAGCCGCAATTAACCTAGGTGTGGTGAACTTAACGCCAACTTTACGGACAGACGCTGCCAACAGGTACGTTTTTATTCTGCTATAGTGCGCACCAGCTATAAACGTAGGATTCGTCTCGCAACAATAATCTTATGGGGGAATTTTCTTTTCTTTTTAATGAAATTAGACTGCTTAGTCTAACGGAGCGTTTCCAGCAGTTATGGATGCAGCAATATCAAAATCCCTCGAATGGACTGAATAATATAATCGGGGCACTGAATGCATCGATTCAACGGCTTTTAGCTAACGTCGACACATCCGATTTGTAGGTGTCGATTGGTATGAGTCGTTCGGTTGATTTGGCCGATCCGCATAAAATCGATGGGACCGCCACGATGCGCTGGCGATTTGGATACAATTTATAAGAAACAACACAAAAAAAAAGCCAAAAAAGGTTATGCATTCCTTCAATCAGCTTTAGGCACACTCCGTCCGGAGATTTATTTCGGACGGGACAGTATTACTGTTAATTCTGAATCTTGCTTTTTATGCGTGTGATATTTTTTTTTTATCAACCCACGTTATTTGTTACATTAGCCAGCAGAAAAATATTATGGACACGGTTTACTGGATATATCTATTTGAATTCTGTACCGTTACATTTTTAATCTCTTTGTTTACAATTGAGACAAAAGATTTTCAGATTTCGAGCAAGTGACGCTGTTGCCATCAGGTTCGACGCACAATTTCTTTATCACTCCGTCTTCTGCGTACATCGAAAAACGTTTGCATCTGATGGTGCCCAACGAATCTGTCATATCTTTTTCAAGGCCCATGGCCTTCGTGAAAGCGCCGTTGGTATCTGCCAGCATGCGAACTTTCCCTTCTGCGTTGAGATCTTTTCCCCATGCAGCCATTACGTAAGGATCGTTTATGGAAATACAGAAGATTTCATCGACTCCCTTGGATTTGTACTTGTCGTAATCGGAGACAAAACCAGGTACATGAGTCTGCAGACAAAAAGAAAGAAAATTGCGAGGAATAATACTTGAAGAAAGGAGCATACAAAGCACACTAATGAATGCTCAATTTTCCAATCTACAACTAGTGAATTTTTAACTTTGAAATTTGGATACCTTGGAGCAGCAAGGAGTGAAGGCGCCGGGGACCCCGAGGATGACGACTTTCTTACCAGCAGCTAGCTCCGAGATGTATACTTTGGAATCAGGAGTATTTTCATGCAAGTATACATTTGGTAGTTTGTCTCCACACTTTTAACAATAACCACGGATTTAACGAAAATCTATTAACTATTGCATCACCTAATTTGTTACTTACCTTAACCGTCATTTTGAATGAAGGCTCTCGTATTGTTCTTTCGACTAGAGACTGAACACCTCGAGCTTTGGAAACTCTCTGCTCAACTGCGATCAAAACGTTATTGGGGTCGTTATATAGCTACATTTCTGAACCAAGATATCGACGATGGTCAACGATTTTTATGAGTAACGCGTTTTAGTGGTAAACTAGTCATGTTCTCGGAATAACTTCGATGGAAAAAAAAATGGAACACGTCTCATACCTCAAGTTCGACAAAAAGGATGGTAGCCAACCAGCATTCTTGTTGACGTTGACGCACATTATTCGTAGTTAGCGTATGGCATTGGTCTCTTCTTGGCATCAGCGTCCCGAGGATCTATTCTATATACTACAACAAGTTTTTTGCATGTTTACCGACCGCAGTTGAGCACAGAGCACTTAAACTTCTTTTGACATCTGGCAACATTCCATGTCCATCTGCGAACACATTTTATGAACGTAGCTGCAGTCAGTCCATACTGAAGTCAAAAACTCAAAATGCTGTCTCTCGTTTCAGATGCCACACTTTCTAATTGATTCGGATTGACAGCAGCATTTCTCATTGGCCGAAACTTATACTTAGCATTATTAACGTAGCAGAAAGGATTATATCTGCATTTAACAAGACAAACATTTTGGTGTTGTTCAGGTTTCAGTAAGATACTGTATATTCTTAATTAGCGTACCAATAACAAGCAAGGTGGATATTTTCAATAATCATGTTATTTTATAACAGATGGAGACTGATTAACTATTTACGAGACACTTGGCTAAAATTCGTGTGAAACGATTTCAGGAAACACTATGATGGTCACAATCAAATCACATGTCTACAATTGAGACAATAGACTATTGGATAGGGAGCATGTCAAGCCTGTACCGTCAGGCTCGATATTCGCGTTTTTAACTACACCGTCTTCAACAAGCATTGAGAAGCGCTGACACCTGACGCTACCCAAAGGTCCTGTCAAATCCTTTTCAAGATCCATGGCCTTCGTAAAAGCCCCGTTGGTGTCTGCTAGCATGCGGACTTTTCCATCTGCATTATGTTCCTTTCCCCATGCAGCCATCACAAAGGGATCATTGACAGAAACACAGACAATCTCATCAATTCCCTTGGATTTGAATTTGTCAAAATCAGAGACATAGCCCGGCAGGTGAGTCTGAATCGTGGAAAGGAAAAAAGTATTTTGGTAAATATTCCAAAGAAAACTGCTATTGCAACATTTGTACAATGGCTTTAAAAATTAGCTGCAAATTCAGAATTACTGAGAAAATGCTAAAAATTTCAGGAATATAGTACCTTTGAGCAACCAGGAGTAAAAGCACCAGGAACACCAAAGATAATAACTTTCTTTCCAGCAGTCAACTCAGCAATATTTACTTTGGAGGCAGGGCTGTTTTCATACAAATCTACACTTGGTAGCTTGTCTCCAATCTAAATAAATAAAAACGGTAATTATATAATAATTTATAAAATAAATTACTGGCTGAACCAAAACCGAATGTTTTCTCTACCTTGACCGGCATGGTGACTGAAGATGTGACGTGGATATCTCTACGACCGTTCACCAAGAAGTTCAGACCTACTCTGCTGTTTATGACTTTGGACAAAATCTTTGAGGAAGTGTTCACAGCCATGACCAACGAACGATAGTAAGTTTCCTTTTTCTTTATTTGGTTACGTTACGTAACACAAATCAGACGACGATAACTAACGATCTTACGTCGTTCAGCCTCTAGCGGATACGTTTGTAACTGCAATTTTCTAGACCGAGTTTTAAATTTAGCCGATTCATCGTGATCCGTGAGTTAATATGGTGTCTACAAAAATTATTGGGTCATGGTGTAAAATTGGCGCAAACATTGTAATCAGGGATGACAGGGCATAAATGGTAACATATTTTCGTTGCTACGTTTTATAGCACTGAGTTTTGACAGCTGAAAAGGGCTCGCCACTATGCAATTTTTGCGCGGAAAATTCCTATCAGTTCTTTCAGATGAGGCAGCAAAACTGGTTACGTTATCGTCGGAACTCGAACTCTTTGATCTTTCAAAGGCATAAGTATAACATACGCAAGAGACCTATTGAAGACTTCGTGTTGGATTACTTACTTGAGAAATGTCAGGGTTTATAATATGTAGAATAAGAAAGCATTCGGAACCTGTCACATGGAGATGGAGCGTTTGCGTAGCAACGATCTTATTGTTTACGAATCTTTTTTACCTTCTCAGCATTCGCGTAAAAGAAGAAAGTGACTGCCTTATGCTACGTAAACCAGCATGGCAGTAAAATCTGCTTTCTAGTTATATTTAGGGCACTAGTAAAGACAGATAAGCCATACCATGGTCTGCTAAGCATATCGGCATGACAAATAATAAACACTGATTCGGATTCGAGGGCGTATGAGCGTGCGTTTAAACTCCAGCATTGGTTACGACATGGGTTCAGGTCCACCAACTACACCAATGTTGAACCTAATTTTAGTGTCTAGTGATGTATTGCAGCGTCACCTACGATAACCCACAGCCAATTTGTTTTCTGTACAATTATTCTTTCAGTGCTTCCTTGTAATATTATTTTTAGCAGGCTCGGTTCGTCACAGTTGACTGACATTGACTTCCCAAATACAATATGTGTAAAGGGAAACCAATTCAAATAGCACCGTATTATACTAGGTTATTTTGCCTTACCAACCATAGTCACCAGCGTCCTCATTTTCTTTCATTGTTAAAAAAAAAAGAAGTTAGCTACAGTTTACCGTCACATTTACACGTTTTTTGTGTATTTAAATAGATAAGTGGTTTGCAAAACTTGTTGTTTTCACTAGGTGTCGCTGTCTAAGGTATGACGACATCCTTGTGGAATGACGATTGAAAGTTTTTCCGACATTTTCCGGGCCTTTTGTAAACAATAACAGTCATGACATAACGACGAGTGTCTTATAAAGTTGTAAACAATGCTCACATTGAAACCTCTTGGTAGTAACCTCTTAGTAGAGACATTCAGTCGCTGATAATCCTAGCGTTCATTTTAGCCTCTTAGCTTACGAATTCACAAAGTTCAATGCTTTTCGCTGTGGTTTGTCTGGCTGCGGCCGTGATACTTTTCGTTTACTTGCGGTGGGAGTATTCTTCCTACGTGAAAACCATAGATCTGATACCAGGCCCACCAAAAGTTCCTTTTTTCGGCAACGTGCTCCTAATTCCCCGCGATATTCACGGTAATCAAAACGCTAAACTTGAACTTATCTATTTCATTCTAGTAAGACTAAATCCTATATCACTTTCATAAAATGGGTATTTTAGAATCCCTGCATGTAGTGCAAGAAAAATGGCCAAAAATGTACGGTCGCATATTTCGCGTGTGGATTGGCTCCCAAGCTTTCATTGACATATCCTCCCCAGCCCTTATGGAGGTACGCTAAATATATACATAAGCAGAATTTAAAAAAAAATAGCCTTTAAAAAACTTTGTATTCTTATTAAAATTCTTATCCTTTCAAGGAAATAATGTCGAGCCAAAAATTCCTAAACAAAGGCGAAGTTTATGATCCACTGCTGCCGTGGTTGGGCGAAGGACTTCTTACTGCACCAGGTGAAATAACAGATTTAAGCGGTGCGAATTAATCAGAATTCTAAACGCTTTTGTAATTGTAACATGACAGAAAATAAGTGGCGAAAGAGACGACGTTTGCTGACGCCGGCTTTCCATTTCCAAATCCTTGATAATTTTTTCGATATCTTCAACAAAAATGCCGACATCCTTTGCCAACAATTATGTAACAGGCTGCTGTCTCATGGAGAAAAAAACAGCCCAACGGAAATAGAAGTATTCCCATTCCTTAAACGCTGCACCCTTGATATTATCTGCGGTAAGCAAATACATACAGCAGTAAGTGTTTATCATTCAAATAAATAATTATTCGTTTCACGATAGAAGCGGCAATGGGCATGCAGGTAAACGCCCAGATCGAAGATACGGAATACATCACCGCCGTACAAAGGTAGGGCCCATACGACATTAAAGGGAAGAGGTCCAACATTTTCATCTAAAACTGCCAAAAAATATGATTACAGGTTTTCCTTCTTACTCTTTGAGAAATTTATGTCGTTATGGCGTTTAACTCCCGATTGGATGTATTTCTTGAGTGCCAACGGGAAGGAGTACAAAAAGCATTTGAAAGTCATTCACGATTTCACTTCCAAAGTAATTCAGTCGAAGAATTTTCTTTCGTGGTGTTGTAATAATTCGTGACTTTTTATTTAGGTGATTAAAGACAGGAAAAAAGAAATCGATCAGGAAACTGAGCCAACGAGTCAAGGAGATGAAAAACAGCCTGAGTTTGGATCGAGTACTAAAAAAAATAGATTGATTTACTTCGTATTTTAAATGATTTAATTTTCTCTTCTTAGAAAAGCGGAGGGCATTTCTGGATTTGATGTTGATCGCTGCCAAACAAGGAGCCGATCTAAATGAAATTGACATCCGGAATGAAGTTGACACCTTTATGTTTGAGGTTAACATCCTTACTTTTTTAAAGAGTGAAACGAAAAGACACAACAATTTTTTATCTAATCAGGGTCATGATACAACTGCGTCCGCAGCAGTTTGGTTCTTGTATTGCATGGCAACCCATCCGGATCATCAGGTACGAAGGGCTCACGTTTATTGCCGATACAGGCTATACTTTAAGACAATAGATATGACATTTACAGGAGCGTGTACGAGAAGAGCTGAACCAAGTGTTTGGTGATTCAAATCGTTGTTGTACCGCTGAAGATGCAACTAAACTGAAATACCTGGAGCACTGCATCAAAGAGTCCCTTCGTCTCTATCCTAGCGTACCTAACATCAAGCGCCGTGTTAGTGAGGACATTGTCCTGGAAGGCTACACAATTCCGGCTGGCGCTACGATATCCATGCATATCTATTCACTTCACCGTAATGAAAAAGTCTTCCCGGATCCATTCACTTTCAAACCGGAACGATTTGAAAGCGAGCAGTTTAGACATCCATTTGCCTTCGTTCCGTTCAGCGCTGGTCCCCGGAACTGTATCGGTAAGTTTCCGGTGTCCATTCTTCGTTCATTGACCATCGGGTTTTGTTCGATTTATTTTGTTGCTTAATGTTTGTTAATTGTTTTCTTTGCCCTTTTTATAGGTCAGAGATTTGCTCTCTTTGAAGAGAAAGTTATCTTGTCTACCTTACTAAGACGATTTCGTTTTGTTTACGACACTGCCAAGCACGGACCTGCCAAACCGTGCGCCGACTTAATTTTGAAACCCCATCATGGAATGCCCATGATAATTATACCTATTAATCATACTACAAGCTCATAATCCCATGCTGTTGTTTTGAGCAAAACAATACTTTTGTGTTGAACGCATAACTGCTTTTGCAGCTTATTGCGTCAATGCATGGTTAATCCTGTGTAATCGAGTTCATTGAAATTTTCATTTTGCTGTCTCATGTAGCCAACGAAACTCATACCATTCCGGAAATTGGCATTGCAAAACTCACATGGTTTTCTGTTTGCCTGACATTGCATTCATGTTTCTGTTACAGAGAAGCGGAGTCTACTATTTACACCGGGCATTTTAGATACGATAAAAGAAATACCAAACATGGATTAAAATTTAACTGACTATCGTTTATTCGCAACCACCAAATCTAAGCATATTGGCGTATGATGAGCTATGTATATATAAATGAAATGAAGAAACGATTGATTTTATGGATAATATCCAGAACGAAGTCCTCTGTTATACAACGATCTTCTGGCTCCCGATTTTAACGCATTGGTATCTGAACGATCAATCAGCGGCCCAATAGAAATGAGCTGCACAGACTCAGAAGCCTCTGTTTCTTGATCGGCAAAAATGGAATGCGCAACGGGATTCGAACGAAGTTCCACCAATTCCGAAGCGGCAGCATCGACTGACTTCTCTTTGCCAGCCGGACTGCTACCCGCATCCCCACCACTACTTTTACTGCCATCGCCACCACTAGTTGATGACGTCAAACTTGTGATGGACGCCGTCCCAGGTGTCGGACCGGACGAATCAACCGAAGACAAACCGGACAAAAGTGTGCCAAACTGAGACGGATTAATAGTGGCTTGATCTGAAGGTAAACTTTGCGATGGGGTTGCAGTTGCACCTGGTGGCTGATAAGCCACGCCTTGTGGCTGGAACTGCACCACCTGAACCGGATACAGCCCTGGTCCAGATCCCGTGTTACTACTCACGAGTTGGTACGGCTGCTGCTGAGATGGCCCGTAAAACTGCTGCTGCTGTTGAGACGGATAACTTTGCGGCTGTTGGGGAACTTGATAAGATGGCTGGGGTTGGGCAAAGGATTGAGGTTGCTGCTGTACAAGGTTAAAGGAAGGATATCCTTGTGAGTATGAAGAGAATCCTTGTGAAGGGAAGCTCGCTGTGGTCTGGATCTGCGACGATGCTTGAAGCGACGATGGATGAACAAAGTCGTTAAAGGCCTGTTGATAACCTGACGGCTGCTGATAGCTAGGAGCCTGTTGAATCCCGAACTGATGGCCTCCTCCCGATCCACCAAAGCTTGCTAAAAGTGATAATCCTTGAGTGATGGCATTCGACTCACCCACTGGTGGCCCAGTTGGACTATAATGTAGCGTACCGTCAAATCCATTTGGGAAGTTCGTGAACTGACCTTGTCCTCCTCCGGAACCCGCAAACAATCCACCACTGTATAAGTAAGGATTCTGCTGCCCTCCGAAATCGCCGCCTACACCACCGCCCTGATGGCCCCCACCGCCAAAGCTTCCGGGGTATCCGCCAAAGTTGTTCGACTGAAACTGCTGTTGGGGGAAATTCGACGATTGGAAATTAAATCCACCTTGATGTTGACCAACTCCTGAACCAAAAGAGCCATCAAATGATGAGACATCAAGCGGTCCTCGCTGGACGGAAACCGGTTGATTTGACGGCTCTGGTAGGCTGGTTGAGTTAGTGTTGGATGGTGGAAGGGATGATGATTTACTAATCTCGGATCCGGATAGAAACGATGATTTGTTCGCCTCTTTGATTATGACAGTGTGAACGGTTGTGGTTTCTGGCTGTACAAAGATGGTCTTTTCGGTTATTGGGTTCCAGTTGGGTGTAGGTAACACAGGCAGGGTGAAATTGGGTTCACTGGTCGTCGTAGATGACGGTGCAGAAGTTGTCGGAGCATCAACAGAAGTGGAAGGTTGACTGCTGTTGAGGATTTGAGCCGACGCTGACGTCACAACCAAAAGTTGTTTCAAAGTGGTTTCGACGTCGTCGAACGATTCCAATTCAGGAACCGACAGAGTAGATTTGATTGTGGCTACAGTGCTGCTTATGCTTTTAGGCTGAATCGGTGAGGGATGCTGTTGGGGAGAAGTCGGTGTGGGGATGGTGGATGATGGATCAGCAACGAAATCTTTACCAGTAAACTTTTTAATCAATTCCTCGATGGAAAGTGGTGGAGGAAGAGTCGACGTTGTGGATGAACCATCACTGGAAGGCAATTCAAATGATGGGTATTTTGGATTTGGTACGAAATCGGTCGCTGGAACAGTGGTCGAAGTGGCCAATACGAGCAAATCGTTGCTAGTACTACTTCCTGGTACAACTTCCTTGCTATTTGCTTCACTGGCAGCAATTTCTGGTTTTTGAATTTGGGTAATTTCTTCGTCGAAGATCTTCTGGTGGCTACTACCGGTATCCTCCTTTTGATTTTTAAAAGTTGAAGCTGAATGAAATTGGGAGATGTACTTGGATAGACGTGGAGATTTTTGTATGGGGCTGGATGTAGTGCTCGTCGATGAGCTGAATCTGAGACGCGAAGGCGGAGGGAAGTCGTAGCCAATGACCACTGTCTCCGTTGTCGTGTCATCGTTAGGGTAAACAATCGGGACAAACCCGCCAGGACGGCCGAATTTTTCACGCGATAGTGTTGAAGGGAAGCTACCAAGTGATGGCCCAAGTCTATTTGGGCTCAACGAAGGCCTCGGTTGAATTGGTCGGAACCCTCCTATCCTAGTCTTCGGCGATTCATAATCAGGTGCCTGAAAGACGAATCGATTTGAAGTTCCGCTCGGACGATTGGCAGCAAACGAATCCTGCTTTTCAGTGGTAGCTCCGATTTGTTCCAAAGCTGTTGGATGATTCACGTTTTTAGATTCGATTGACGGACGTGATGATGCTTTACCGGAATTGAGTTTGGTTCCGTTGGCTCTGCGATCTAACAGTTTAGACTGGAATTTTTTAATGAACGTTGGTCTTGGCGTTGTAGTCGATCGCAGTTTGTTCGCGAATTCTTGACGTCGATGGACAGACGCTGGATTCGAGGCGTTCCAGTTACGAAACTTGACAGGTTTACCTATAGGTGTAGTAGAGGTGGTGGAAGCAGCATCAGCAGATCTTTTAGGTAAACGTCGGACTGGCATACGATGCCTTATCCTGTTGATGGCTCGCCGCCGACTTCCACCCACGTCTTCTTGTGCTACGGAAGAAGGAGGTGAAACATTTTCTTGATTTTCGGTTGGTCTTTGCTGGAACTGTGGATTTTTGATGACTTTACTCAGGTCGAATTCCGGCGTCGGTGGATCTTCTGGAACTGCAACACCAGTTTCGAGAAAGGGAAGTGAAAGGTTGAGCATCTGCAGTGAGACCAGGAAGTGCGAAGGATAGGGTAGCTCTAGTAGGAAGGACGTATTGGGTGCCGCCGAATCAATTGGTTCATTTGCGGATGGACTGGATTGCAGGATTAGAGGTTCCACCGGTTGTTGAACGAAAGATGATTGATCTGCAGCAGATGGAAATTCTTCTCCTTCTTTACTGGAACGGATCTTCCGATGATATCGCTTGGTGGCTAACCGATACTCCTTGACGTCGTGATCGTTAATATAGCCACCCGCCACCATAGCCACAGCCAAACCTTTTAAATAATGAATGACTTATTAACAAACTAAAAATGGTCGTATACTTAATTGAAAGGTTAGCCTAGTTCACTCATTCTTGCTATTGTGACTGTCTTCAATCGTCTCTTTCTCATGCATAAAGCTTACATTTCAACCAAGAATAAACATATGTGAATTTCAATTTCAAACAAGTTGTTCAAAAGGGTAAAGAAAATTCCAGGGTACATAACATTAGACTGCAATAACTAAATAATACTGTGTAACATAACTTACTGTAGCAAAGGAGATTCAGAAATTTCATCCTGATCTCACCGATCAACAAATGGCAAACAAGGGTTCAGCCGTCACTGCCTAAGAATGGCACGAACAGAGTTCCAGCAGCTTTTATCAGCTCGGCTCAGCTCTTGAATCAGTTCACTTGTTTCAGCTGAATGTTTAGAAGATAGATTCTCCTCTGTTTCTTACCAGCATCAGACGCACGCTCGAATGCGTCCATTGAATGTCACTATCAACCGCTTTCCAAGTCGACCTACTTTATGGCGGATTATTTGAATCACTGACTACGACATAAAAGAAGTCACCAAGAGAGAAAATAAGAAGAAGTGATAACAATAATTGTTTAAAAAAGCAAAGAAAAAAAATGTCCGAATTGGTTGGACAGAAGAAGAAATTAGATGGTGTTCCGGACTAATTAGAATTGCGCACTGTAGGATCAGTGACTTATTCGTGATTGGCTAGCATCAACGAGATCGTCCGTTGACATCGACTGTAACCAATAGCATAGTATTCATAGCGGTACATGGTGTATTAACAGTGCATTTAGTATCTTTCACCCGAGAGGGAAAGCGATTCTTAACCAGCATGTCCGGACTTTCTCTTTCTCAATTCTGTTCAACTACCACTGCTATAAAGGTAAAGGGCTTTGACCAATTCATAACGATTCGTTTTGACATTGTCACAGGAAGTCGACAACGTAAGACTGATTACCATGAAGTTCCTCTGTATTTTGTTCTTAGGTAAGTTTAAATGATTACAATCATTATCGATCGTTCGTTTCCATGGAAGAGCTTCAATTAATCTCGCCTACGTATGTTCATTGAATAATGCCAGGTTTTGCGGTTGCCCTAAGCCAGGCGCAAGATGAATCCTACCCTTTGCATTATCAAAACCGGGTAGGTCAACGATCACCTGTACATGACACAGTAGCGATTCAGTATAATCAAGTCTTGTAATCGAACAGCTATGAAATCACCTGAGCCTTACCAACCATCTTAATTTATTGGAGTTTTACTAATTTATTTTTCATTGGAATATCGGTTCAAGTTCCGTCGTGGTGCGGCGGCATCGCCGGCTTCAGCAGGTGGCTACAATATCGGTAACAAAGGTTCAACTTACAGCGTATCTTCGGCACTAGGTAAGCGATGGCATCAAACAAAGATATATATAACCCTGTTGTGAATTTTTCACATTTTCCGTCTTATTAGGAGCATACAACACTTTCACCGGAAACATCGGTGTTCAGGGAGCGTACGGAGCTGCCACATACGATTTAGGGGCTGCATTGGGCGCCTTCGGTCCGTATTTGAATGAAGGTGGTGGTGGCGGAGGTAGCGTTGGCAATTCGTATGGATTTGGCGGCCCTTTCTTCAGCAATAAATATTAAATATCGCTTATACCTTGTGCCGGACGCAATCATCCGCCTACTTTATGTTCCAAAACATTTGTTATCTTCCAACACATAAGTTAAGGGATTCGCTTTTTTGGCATCAGGTTCCGACTTTTTTACACTATATTAAATAAATGAAGTACCCGTTGATCGCTTGCATTACTATCGATACGTAACTACTTCAAAAAGTATTATTTGGCTGGTAGAAGTTTAAACTGATGGACGCTCAAGATTTTTTTACTCTGCTTCGCTAGAGGAAGGAGATTGTTCTATGAAGCCCGTTAAAACACAACATTCTTTTGGTAACTAAATTGATTGTTCCACTCAACTGTGTGGTGCAACAAAAACAGAATATAATGGCTGATGAGCTCCTATGATGTGTTGCAAACATTAAAAATCACAGTCTTTAATTGATATAACTTTATAGAAAATTGAGTAAACTTAAAAGATTCTTTTATTCCATTTTATTAATTTTTTCTCCTTAGAAACTATAGAGTCTGCTGTTAGAGTCTAAGCTAAGGAGAGTGTTTGAGGCCTTGCGAACATGAAAATAGCATTCATGGCCTTCATAGTGAGTGGCCAGGGTTAATGAGCCATGCAGTTTTACATAAAAATTACTTGGACATCTGAGGATGATTCTTTTTGTAGGTTGATCTATAAGAATAATATCAACAACTGTTGCGCTTCCAAACTAAAAGCGAGAATATCCACAACAAAATATTTAGTACAACAATTTTGTGAAAGGTTCTCATATGTCTTTACCTCTCCAAAAAGTTGTTTTATTGCATTGGTTATACTTAATTTTATCAATTCCTTCGTAAATAAGGGCTGTTTCTTTCCTGAATTTTCTCCGAAATCCCTGCCAATCATTGGTATGACAAAATGTTTAAGTTTTGTTAGAATCTGAGTATTAGCAGAAAAAAATGACAGTTTACAATTGAGTGTCGATGTAAAAGTATTTATCAGGCAAGGTTCTTCTCCCAGTTCTAATGGTTGCAGCATTTTTATCGGGTTTACTTATTTCATTTCGCATTTTGATATACTTGGTCTTGCGGTCTTGGTTTGTTTTTGTTTCTATGAATCTTAACGGCATCTATCGTGTTATTACGTAAAAAACTAAAAATCACCAATAAGCATACGAGATGACGCAACGAGCGCTACGAGCAAACTGTGCTTTGGTTTCTAATTTAATTAAAACACCAAAGTTGTAAGAAAAAATTACAAATTATAGGTTTTAAAATTCTCGCTTTGCACAGTGATTTTAATGAAGTCAAAAATATTGAAAGTTTTTTAACATTTTGCCGATATAGAAATCGACAATCGTCTTCTCTTTGATAACTCTTTTCTACAGAACCGTGTAGCAGTCGATGGTGCGACATCAGGAAATAAAGGGGGTGGGTAGGGTAAGAATATTTTCGTTCCAGAAGTCTAAATAAAGAATTAGTGAATCTCAGTGGCTTCTGTTAGCCATCTGCTCGGAATAAACGTTAAAATGTCTAATCCGTACGCTTTTATTGGACTACCTTTGGGTTCTCAAGCCTCTGGTATGTGTTTATAAACATCAAAATTTGGATGGTGACTCAGACAACTGGCGTAAATTTGTTATAATTGTCTTTTCTTTCCACTTCCAACGAACAAATTTAGGATCTTCAAACGCTGGTCCAATGACTCTTGGTCATAACCATATTGCATTAGGAGGTCTTCCCTTTTCAGCTTTAATGAGTTCTGCTGGACAGGGTATGCCAGGCCTGCCCTTTACCATGCAATCTGCTGCATTAAGTTTGGGACTTGGAGGTATGCTGGCAAACAACCAAAGAATCTCTGGAGTCAATTGTGGACCAGAAGGCTTGTCAAGGCAAAATCCGCAAGAAAATGATAACTTAACTGAAAATGGGAAAGAAAAAGAACGCCATCTTAACCAGTCTGGCAGCAGCATTAGAGACCGGCGTGAAGACAAATACAGAGAATCTAGAAAAAGGATGAGAAGTAATAGTGTGCCCTGTGAGAGTGATGATGACATCATGGTGCTTTCAAATTCTCCCAGCAGTAATGAACCCAGTGAACAAAGAGACAATGCCCAGCCAAACAGTGTCTGGGAGAACACTACAGTTCCAATGGGTTTGGGATTCTCAATGAACAATCCTTCACTTGTCAACAGTTCTATGTATTCAGCAGATGCTTCTTCTTTTATGGCAGCAATGGGACCTCAAATGCCCTTTGATGTAAGAGAATTCAGTTATTTTTATGCATGCTTAGCAGAGCATTATTTAATTTTCAAAATCCATTTTTTTACAGTTTGGCCTTCTACCTGGCATGGGAAATGTTTCTCATCCAAGCAAAGAACCAATTCACCTCAAAAGCTGCATACTTTATCCTCCAAATCCTCAAGCTCCACTTCCAACAACGAGAGAGCGTCCTCTCGGTTGCAAAACCGTTTTTGTTGGAGGACTAGCAGAAAATATTACTGGTAAAGATTTAAGTTTGAAATTCATCTCGCAAAACAAACCCTATAAATTCCATTACCTTTCAGAGGACATTTTGAGAGAAATTTTTGAACGGTGTGGCAGCATACTTACTATACGGATGAGTAAAAAGAACTTTGCTCACGTCAGATTCGAGCGCGAATGCTATGTCGATGCTGCAATACTCCTTTCTGGTAAATTGTGAAGAGAATTCATATTGCGCTTAGCATTTCCCGTAATTTTACGGGAATATGATGTGTTTTAACAGGTTATCGCGTGCGTTTGCATAACCAGAAACCAGACGCAAACAATCCGAGCACTAGCAATACCAGCAGCGGTCGGCTGCACGTTGATTTTGCTCAAGCTCGCGATGATCAATACGAATACGAATGTCAAGCACGACGGCTTGAGCGTGAATTACGCCACCGGCAAAGAATCGAGGAGGATAAATGGAGACCACCTTCTCCGCCACCAGTGCCTCATTATGCCGAGCATGAAGCACATGTCGTCGTTGAACAGCTAAAAGTATTTTACTTGGAAATTACAACACATGGCATTGTGATAACGTTTTTTTTCTCCCATAATATCCAGAATGAAGAGCGATTCGGTCGAGCTGTTCAGATATTGGCTACGTGGCTTGAACGCGGCGACTGCTCGAAACGTAATTCGAATGGATTCTACTCCATGATCCAATCGGCTCACGCACATCTGCGTCGATTGGGATCAGAAAAAAGCCAACTAGAAGAAGAGGCTCGCAGGACTCATGACTCGCTAAGGCAGAAGTTCCTCCATCTGACCTCTCAATGTAAGTACCTTTCGGTCGCGATCACAAGCATTAGATGGCATAGGATATTTCTACTAACTTGAGAAGCCAAGTACTAGAGCATCAGGTTAGCCTTTAACCGTATGTAAAGCGAGCAAAGTTACAAATTATCTTCGTACGATGAATACTGAAATAGCTTTGGAGATAGACATTTCTGTAACTTGACGTTCAACAATGTATCGTGGTTCAGCTAACACTAGACAGGCAATCCAAATAGTAACGTCTCGCGAGAGAATTAAGCCATCAATAATTAAGGTAAAGAGATCGGAGTATGTTGATTGCGTCATTGCGGAGGTCGTAAGAAACAGTCATTCTTTCTGCAAGGTCAGTATACGGCTAAACGTCTCATAAAAAAAAAGTAAAAAAAAAAAAAAAAATACGATTGATGGATTTGAGTGACCCGTCCCTACTAAGATGCTCCTATAGATATAAATTTACAATTGCATTATTCCGAAAACAAAACAAAAAACCATTCTTTGGCATTTTGTGGTTAAAGTTTGTGGCAGTCGCTCAAGTCCAACTTACCATTATAAGGTTCAACAAACAGAACTGTTAAGTTCAGTTTGAATAGTTGTTAAGTTCCTAACACCAGATCAGTCACCATACCATTCTTGTCAAAATGGTAACTGGTGGCGTTTTGTTGCCTCTCTTTTCTTCTCATTTGGTTGGTTGTCACCTCTGATTTCCAAACTAGTGGGTGAAATGGAGCGGCTATTTCAAGCAGCCAGCCATCAAAAAGCCTGGGATCATTTCACCAAAGCTCAGCGAAAGAGTCTCGAATCGTGGAAAAAACACGTGATGGTATGTTATTTACTTTTCAAACCCATTCCCTTCTTTTTTCTCCTGTTCTTCTTCGAATTTGTGTTTCACTGTTTTACTCTACATATCCCGCCAGTTCTTCCACCCCTGATTTGCCCTCGAAGGAACGTAAGTTTTTTGGTAAGTCTAGCGAAAAGTGTTTTTAAGTGGACGCTTGAGGTAATAGTTAAAGTGATAAGGATTTGGATCCAATTGCTTGATTGGGACTAAAGAGCTATTCGAAGTGCATAGGATCTAACATTTATTTGATTTATTTTAGGACATCAAATTGGAACCCACTGTCGAGTTTCTGACAAGTAGCAAAGACGATGATAACATGGAGTTTTCAGATTCCGAATCGGATGAGCCTCGCCGTTACAAATCTAATGCTTCAGAAAAGAGCATTGCACACCTTAAGGCAACTTTCTTTTTTTTCTCCTCTTATTTTTAATTCAATTGATTTTCTGAAAGATAAATCTTTTGGTAGGAGGAAAATGATAGTTTGCGGTGCCAGCTCGAAGCATACAAAAACGAAGTGGAAATAGTTCGTTCTGATCTAAAGCTTGAGCTTCAAGTTAAGGAACAGCACGTTAAGAATTTAGAAAGAAACTTGGCTGAAGAGAGACTGAGATCTGTCAAGGAGAAACAATCCTCGTCATCAGTTCAGAGTGTTAATAGTGCCGAAGTGACTGGCAGTGTTACTGACGAACAGTCTATAAAATTAATAAGTAAGTAAAGCATTTCTGTTTCGATGCCAACTTGTTTTTAATGCTTCATGTGTTTGTAGGTTTGTTGTCAGTTTTCCTTTCGGTGCAACACTGTGGCACGACCCTCGATGAGGCCTACGAATACGTTCGAAAATCAGATGAATCATGCACCAAAGACGAAGTGGAGAAAGTTTTACTCCACAACAAAGAGCTTTTTTCTAATACGTCTGACCTTTGGCGTTTCAAATTGTTCTTCCATTAGCAAACGAAATAATATAGATATTGTCTGTATTGACT
The DNA here is from genome assembly GCA_013167095.2 of Daphnia sinensis. Classification (NCBI taxonomy): domain Eukaryota; kingdom Metazoa; phylum Arthropoda; class Branchiopoda; order Diplostraca; family Daphniidae; genus Daphnia; species Daphnia sinensis. Next base: position 7,694,151 of record CM023189.1, on the reverse strand, counting down.
GGACATACACCCTACTGTTTAAATCTTTTTTTTTTCTTTTTGCATTTTTAAATCTTTTCTTGAACTACTTTTATTACTCGAATATGGTATAGCAGATTACTGCTTGGCTGCAACTAGTCGGCCCGACACATCTTTCCAGTTGATTATTTTGAACAAATTCTTTACATAGTCAGCTCGGACATTCTTGTACTGCAAGTAATAGGCATGCTCCCAAACATCAATTCCAAGTAATGGAACTAATCCTGTGTAATTAAATAAAAACTTTTACAGTCATGTTAAGTAAGAACTCAAATAACATGAGTATTTACCTGTTGTAGGCTCCAAAGGATCTTGGTTGGCACACGTGGTGATTGCCAGAGTCTTGGTGGTCTTATTATATCCTAGCCAACCCCATCCTGAGCCTTGAATGGCTACTGTCGCTGCAGAGAAAATGTTTTTCATATTTTCTAATGACCCATAATCTTTGTTGATTGCTGCCAACAGCTCTCCCTCTGGTTCACCTCCATCAGGTGATAGATTCTGCCAAAAAATGGAATGGTTGAGATGACCTCCACCATTAAAACGAAGCACTGGTCCAAGAGCAATCATTGTTTTAAGATCATCTGAGAAACAAACACATTTTGTTTGACCCTGACAACATTTTTCAAAATTTTATTAATACAAACTCTTTTCTTTTGCTTCCATAAACTTTTCTTCTGCCTGATTTAGCATATTGACATATGTCTGATGATGTTTTTGATGATGTAGTTGCATGATTTCAGCAGAAATGACTGGTTCCAGTGCATTGAAATCATATGGCAGGTCTGGTAGGGTGTGTTTTTGCCTCAAAGACATGCACCTTTAAAAAAAATCACATCATGAAAATTGCTCGGAAATTTGGGGAGGAAATTGGAAGTATTAAAGTGTTAAGGCAGATGGATTGGCAGTTAAACAGATATCCACCAACAAACTTCCGATGTTTCAATATACATAACATACCTTGATGACAGTCGCTGCGAGATTGTGCGAAGCATTTGTAGATAGCTTTCGGTACCTTTTTTTATTAAACAAAGGAAACATAATTTTAGAAGAGTAAAAATTTATAGCTTCTGTTAAGTTCTTACGAGTGAAATTACTATGATACGATCCTTAATGATACCGACGAGTATATGCGGTACAGCAGGCCGGAATATCTACTAAAAATAGCAGACGACGGTTGAGAACAACAAATGGATTTTCACGATAGAAAGTATACGACGATAACGATTGCATTGCACAGATTGAGATTATATAACTGCTAAACATTGTTGCCTTCCAACTCGAGAAAACATTAAATCATTTTTCAATGGTGACATTTCCGGTGGAAAGTATAAATATTTAGAAATCATATGAAAACAAAGGCAGAACGAAAATGAGTAAGAATCACTATCCTAGAATGTAAAAAATTTTCAAGCCTAATAAGGCCCGTTCACACTAGAGCCTTTTCGGCTCAAAAATAGCCGAAAGACGAAAAAACGAGCAGAAAAGTGAGCAGAAACGAAAACAAAAATCGTCTTTCCAAAGTTGAAGTTTTTCAAACTTTTCGGCGCCGAAAACCGACGGAAAGACGAAAAACGAAGCTGAAAACTGAACAGCCAATCAATGTGCACAGAAAACTGAACAGTCGTCTGCTGTCAGAATGACGTCATCTGCTGTTATTCTGACAGCAGACGACTGAATGAGACGAAATAATTTGTAGTCTGAATGATTCAAGACGAAAACGAAATTTCGGTTTTCGTCTTTCGGCTTTCGGCTAGCCGAAAAGGCTCTAGTGTGAACGGGCCTATGGTCTAAGACCCCCCCCCCCCCAAAAAAAAAAAAATCGAACTCCAATTGCTCTTGCTCGACAAGTATTTATGTCTTAAGTTGGAAAACAGCATGTTTATAAGCATCGTTTGAGAGCTTATGTTTCGATATGTTACAATCGCAGTCCTCCAACGCAAATGTTGTGGACATTTTACTATCTAAACTGTTATACAGCTCGAGCTCCATAGCCTAAATGTGTTCTTCATTGGCAAAAATTTATGCGGTTTTAATTGTTAATTTTTAAGGAATATCGTCAGCAACGACCAAAGGATATTCAGTAATTACGGGATTATTTATTTATTTTACAATTAAATTAAGGAAAAAACTTTATCATAGAAATTAATTTTATTTAATCACTTGATTAGACAGCATAGATGCGTACATAATTTGTCATTAAATATTACATCTATTACTGTCCAACAACAATTAAAAACAAGAAGAATTTTATTTTTACCAACTCACAATTGTAATGAAAGGATTTTGACCTTTTGCCTATTCTCTTTACAGATAAATCGTGTAAATGCATGACACAAGAAATTCTCTTGCAGTGGGAATATTCCATTTAACGCAGAGAATTTGTTCCATACATTAGACCAATAAAAAAAGGGGTTCTTAAGAGAATAGGAAGTGGTCCGAAAGTTAAAGAAAAAGAAGTTAAGAATCGAAAAAATCCTCTTTACAACTAGTTCGTGAAATGTATGAAACAAGAAATTCTCTTGCAGTCGGTATAATCCGTTCAACGCAGAGAATTTGTTCCATACATTAGACCAATAAAAGAAAATTTCTTAAGACAATAGGAAGTGGTTCAAAAGTTAAAGAAAAAGAAGTTAAGAATCGAAATAAAATATCCTTCTTAGCACTAATTCGTGAAATGTACTAAACAAGAAGTTCTCTTGCAGTCGAAGTCCGTTAACAGTGCCGAGACAGCAAATAGACATCGAAGTTCGCATTTGGCTGCAAACTGTAAGTTTTTTCTTTATGATAGATGTCCAGACACTGCCTTCGGAAGCCGTTACGCAGAGAATTTCTTTCTTATACATTTCACCAATAGAAAATGGATTGTTAAGAAGATATTAGCAAGACGTCCAAAAATTAAAGAAAAAATTAAGCTAAGAATTGAAAAATGACGGAAAGGTTATTTGCCGATTGATGTTAGCTATCCGTAGGCAAGCTTACAGTTGTCGATCATGCCTTAAATCGTAACCTTCGCGGTGGGAGAAGACGTTCGGTTTATTTCAACCGATAGCTTCTTATTCATTTGCTTAATTTTCAAGTTGTTAACACCACCCAAGTTTAGGTCAGGACATTCCAAACGAACAGGCAGCCCGTCAAGAAGGTCCTTCGCAGCCGCTTTGCAATTTTCTGCATCACTTCCCGATATTGTGAAGTTGTAATCACGATGGCCAGATTCTCCCTCTTTTGTCTGTATTCGTACACCAAATTTTAAGTTTACGCGATCTATGTTTTTACCTCCTTTGCCAACAAAATATGGGTAATTTCCCCGGGATACTTTAAATAGCAAACCCTTATAAGGAAATGTCTCCATTTTGATTGGCGCTGGAACGATTTTAAAATTCGACAAAAACATATCTGTTTTTACCTCCTTTGCCAACAAAGTGTGGGTAATTTCCCCGGAATACTGTAAGCAGTAACCCCTTATGAGGAAATGTCTCCATTTTGATTGGCGCTGGAACGATTTTAAAATTCGACAAAAACATATCTGTTTTTACCTCCTTTGCCAACAAAGTGTGGGTAATTTCCCCGGGATACTGTAAGCAGTAACCCCTTATGAGGAAATGTCTCCATTTTGATTGGCGCTGGAACGATTTTAAAATTCGACGAAAAACAAAGATCGCGTCAACTTAAAATTCGGTGTACGAATACAAACAAAAGAGGGAGAAGCTAGCCATCGTGATTACAACTTCACACTATCGAGAAGTGATGCAGAAAACCGCAAAGCAACTGCGAAGGACCTTCTTGACGGGCTGCCTGTTCGTTTGGAATGTCTTGACCTAAACTTGGGTGGTGTTAACAGCTTGAAAATTAAGCAAATGAATAAGATGCTATCGGTTGAAATAAACCGAACGTCTTCTTCCACCGGTAAGATCACGATTTAAGGCATGATCGACAACTGTAAGCTTACCTACGAACAACTAACATCAATCGGCAAATAACCTTTCCGTCATTTTTCAATTCTTATAGCTTAATTTTTTCTTTAATTTTTGGACGTCTTGCTAATATCTTCTTAACAATCCATTTTCTATTGGTGAAATATATAAGAAAGAAATTCTCTGCGTAACGGCTTCCGAAGGCAGTGTCTGGACATCTATCATAAAGACAAAACTTACAGTTTGCAGCCAGATGCGAACTTCGATGTCTATTTACTGTCTCCAGGCACTGTCAACGGACTCCGACTGCAAGAGAACTTCTTGTTTCGTACATTTCACGAATTAGTGGTAAGAAGGATATTTTTTTTCGATTCTTAACTTCTTTTTCTTCATCTTTTGGACGACTTCCTATTTCCTTAAGAACATTTACTGGTTGAGTGGTAGTTGAAAGGGATTCGCATTAGCAGTAGGTATCAGTGCATTACCTTCTCGTCTTATTGGCTTTGGTAGTGGGCTCTTTTGACGTTCTGCTGTTAATCGTCTCCTTAACTTGTGTGTCACATCGGGATTCTTTTCGTATTTGCTGCTGTTTTTGCGGAACAGATAACTGGTTTTGTTGTCCCTCGAGCTCATGGTTAAATTCTTTATGTATCTCCTCGATAGTTTTGGGTCCATTTTCCGCTCGTCGAGGTTTCCATCCAGTTTTGCGCAGATCTACGACGTCTTGGATCATGAAGCGGATACGGTTAGATACTTTCCGCTCGGCAGCTATAATCTGTAAATTTTGGATGTATGAGGTCATAATTTGAGCGTTGGTAAATTTGGGCGTGACTCCATTCTTTGGAAGTGTGGGACTCTCTAACTGCTTGCCAATGGTGGTCAGTAATTTGCAGAGACACTCAATCGAGTCTTCGTCTTCCTTATGGCTCAGTAGTTTACGAATGCATTGATGCATAACGTTTGAAGAAATAACGTCAACTTTGAATAGTTCGCCAATGAATCTGATGTTTCCAAGCGACGTTCTCCTATTCTTGTCAACGAGTTCGTTCAGTTCTTCATGTAACTTTTCCTTCTCTGTCTCTGTTTTGGCGTTTTCAAGCTCAATTCGTTTCTTTTCTGCTACGGCCAATCCCGCGCTGTCCTTTTCAAATTCCTTCTGGCACTGTGACAGGAGCAGTTTGCGGAAGTTAACGGTTTCCGCAGGATTTGATGACGTTGGGACATCTTTTGTCGAGAGTACTAAACACATTTTTGCGTAGATGGAAGCAAAAATGGATTCCTCGACCGCTTTAGCAAAAAAGATTCTGATAACCCCCGCCAAACATTCTTGACTGTCGATGTTAGTTTCTTGGATCTTTGTTAATAAGCGTTCGTAGTTGGATGGAGTAAGCTTATTCAAGATTCCACGAACGGTTCTCAAAATCTCTTCGCTGGATCTCGTTTGGCCGTCCTCCGACTTAGCAGACAATCTTTTTGGTTTCCACACATTGAGAATCTCTGCTTTTTTCGGTACTTCCTGTGAACTCATCAGTTTTATTTCTCGTTTTCTTGGTTGATCATGTTCCTTTGCAGGTAACAGTGGACGATAAGAACGAGTCATAAATTCAACTCCCTGGTTGGTCGGGGTTAGTTTTGAACTGTGTGATTCACGAAGAATGCCGAAATCCAGCAGACGTTTGACATTGGGGGTCCCAACGAAGTCTTTCAGTTCCAGAAGCGCACGCCGATCATACACCCTTCTCGTTGTGTATGTCTCCGGAAGAGGTGGTGGAAACACAGTCTCCTTGAGGTCATGAATGTGGCCAGCAAGAGACGAATCAGCTTCGGCTTCGGCATCCTTGATTGGCTCTTCGGAAATTAAAGCAGCAGGAGACGAATTAGCTTCGGTTTCCGCAAGCTTTTCAGCAGGAAACGAATTAGCTTCGGTTTCCGCAAGCTTTTCAGCAGGAGACGAATTAGCTTCGGTTTTCGCAAGCTTTTCAGTAAGCTCTTCGTTTGATTTTCGTAGCTGAACAATTTCATCTTGCATTTGTTTGATTAAACGGTCTTGATCTGAAAGGAATGTTCGTGCTTTTTCCAACTGCAGGTCTTTCAAAGCCAGGGCATCAATTCGCTTTTGGTTCAGCAGGGCGTAACGCTGCCGCAGTTTTTCCAATTCCTTCTGATATTCCTCTGTTTTTTGTTTCAGATCGCTACGAAGCTTGGAGATTTCTTTGTGAAGAACATCACGGTCCAGTTGAAGTTTTCTTGTGTTCTCCAACTCCTGGTCTTTTTGGGCCAAAAGTTGGGTTACTTTGTCCTCGAGCAAGGATCGTTGTTGTTTCAGCTTTTCCAGTTGCTCCCCATGTTCTTGGTCTCGATAGTTCAAGTCATTACGCAGTTTCTCGTTTTCCTCCTGAAGGTTATCGCATGCCATTGAAATTTCGAAAACTAGCTGCTGCAGCTGGGTAATTTCCTCAACATCAGCATTTTCGCTTTGTGAAGGGGCAGCGCCAGTTTCGTTTACCTTCCTGTCCCTTTCATTCGGCAGATGTTGACGGGCCTTACTAGTCGGGCAAGTGGTCTGCTGGCTGGTGGAAAACTCTTTCTGGTTTGATTTCTGGTTTGATTTGTCGTTTGACTTCTGTGTCGATTGATGTTCTGGTTGGTGCCGTGCCTCATCGGCAACGGTTGGATTGGCGAATCCGAAAATCCACGTAGGGAGAAAATAAAGGATTAACTCTTTCAAAGCCATTTTGAGAGTTATTAAGGGCTGTTTGTTGCTATAGGAACTATAACAGATGTGTTTCATCAAAACATCTCATGCCTTTATACTTGCGTATAAAATGGCAGCTTTCATTTCCTTTTTCCCTCATTAACTTTGATTAGAGAATGATTTTAAACAAGAAAACGGAAAAGTGTTGTAATTACTCAAAAGTAGATATTTTAAATCACATAATTCAAACTGATTCACGCAATTATCTTGAAAGGAAATAATATTATCAAGAAATTTCCTGGTACCAATTCGGACTCGGTAACATTAAACAAATGGCCCAACGATGGCTCTCAAATGTTTTATCCTTTTAATTTCTTTGTTTTTGTTAGTGATAGGAATCTGTTTAATTTAGGAGAAATAATTAATTATTCTGATTTTTAGTCTTCGACTTTTCTTTCTTGATTCTGAGTAATATAACAATAACTAACAAAGTGGAAAATTATCTTATTGATCGATTGACTTCCTGAAGCCCATAGGTATAGCCATCTGGCGGCCAAGGCTGCTGTTTGCGGAATAGCCTGGATGGCTGGATCCTGGATCTCAAGTTTAGATAGTCGCCAACACTATCACACTCACACGGGCTGAGCATGCTCACCTCAACTTGGGTTGAAAACTCTACGATAGCCACATCATGGCCACATCCAGAACAAATTATTTGGGTTTATATTCGTCCCGAGATATTATGGATGTGGCAGCAAGACGAAAAGAAATGCATCTTCTTGAGGATGGTAAGTTAATTTTCTTTCCATTAAAAGATAGCAAATAATAACTGTAACTGGGATTGTAAGTCTGCAATTGCTGATTCAAGCATGTAAATTCAAACCACATTTTAATGGATTTATCATATAATTGGGTGTTACCAAGTGTGACACCTACAATTTCTTGTTCCTTAAAACAGAATATATTTGATCAGTGAAAATTGTGACTTACATACCAGTTTTATGCAAATTGTATCAACTGAGACAGCGTTAGGTTTGGTAGAGGCAATTTATCAGTAGAAGATCCATAATTCCATTTTAAAAAAATTACAATGACAAGAGTAATTTGCAAGTATTCCCTTTACTGCCCAAAACCCAAGGTTCAGGGTGAAAATAGTTTTGATTCCTTATTTATGTCAGAAGAAACACAGGCCTCTTTTTATTCCCAGAATGATTGTTAAAGCATGGTGCTTTAAGGCTCATTTTTGAAAACACATGGAAAGAATGCTTCTATGTAGTAGTCTTGTCTTAACATCAGTAGTAATCTCCCATTTTAATGGAAAATACTTACTTTCTTTGGTTTTTCATTTAAAATAATCGTAGTTCAGGGGAAGCATGTAGACAATCATTATGACACCCCATATTGGATTATTCTGTGGTAGTTCGTAGTTATCTCAGCACAATTATCAGTATCTTTCCTTAAGGTTGAACTTTTAAATTGAGCTGCGAGTGGTAGTGAATGTTGTGAATATTACACCCACTACCCCTACCCCAGACCTACATTGCCTGTCTGCAGACTTTTCAGAGAAAGAGTTCCTATATTACTACTGATACTTGGAACAATGATTCACGCTAATGTCTTCTGTGCAATAAGCACAACGTTAAAAGTGCAAACAGTCAAATACGTTTTGGAATCTTTGATCTCCTCTATTTCCCCAAATACTTCTATAGCTTTTTAGCTAATAGAATGCTTAATATTCTTCGTAAAATGATGCATTTGCTATTACTTGATTCCACTGGTGTTTCATCACTGGTGTTCATAAAAAATATCGTGAGTCGGGACTCGCAATTCGGGGGGTTTGTGGCGCACGACAATTTGTCCAGTAATCTGTTCTCGTTCTCTTCCACCCACGAATTCCATTGTATTGTGGGCGTGTTTCGGTTTTTGTTTACATGCGTGCTGAAATCGATTTGCAAGAAAGCCTGAAAACAAAAATTGGCGCCCAAGTTTTTGTCTTAGGCGATAATTGAGTTCGTAGCAATGATCTCTTTCGAGCTGCGTGGTTCAGGACACAGTGTATTCTAAGTAATATGTGTTTAGAAAAACCCGCGTTCGTGAAGGTTATTGTCAAATCGGCGGTCTCTTTTCTCTTGTTTCCATTGCCATTTCTGTGTGCTTTAGGGTTCAGTTAGAGAAATCAACTTCTAGGAAGTTTTTTATTCAGTCTCTGTGGGTGTGTCCCGTAGAAAATGCTTGCAAAGGCTTACGCAGATCAGAGCTTTTCTCTTCTTCTACGATTTCGTATGCCTACCATTTCTCGTTTCACGTGCATTGAGCTTCCATTCTAATTTCACGCAGGATTTAGCCGGAATGATTCAAATTAAGGGTGTTTCACATTCAATATTTAAAATGAAAAATTTCTTGTCTTAATCTCCAAGTAGGTCATGTTTCTGTTTTTTTCTTTTCAAAAGCTAGATGCAAGAACATTTTTTACCTGACCTGGATGAACTGTTTACGTGTTAGGCTAAAGGTTACCTTCCGGGTGTACCTGTAAATTGCCTGGGGAGCTTTGTCCTTTCTTTGTGACACACTTATTCTTCCCATACTGTGTGACAGTGGTGGTTCAATTTCCTTTGGATGTATTGGCTATAGGCACAGAACGAGCAGTGAGTTCAATCTGAATCTCTGAGTTAAGTAAAATTGATTGATGATTAATAGTTTTCTTTTGCGTTTGACATTTTTTACGTCTAGGCTTCTCCAAAGTACGGCGGAACGTATTGATTGATAATCGAAATGCTGCTGAACAAAATTTACGACGTTCCCATTGGTATCCGTCTCCTGGAAAAGATTTCCTTCTTCAAGAACCTTTCTAGTGTTCGGAAAAATCGCTGGTAATTCAATTTTTTAAATCAAGAATTTTAAGCATACAAGCGTATTAAAATAAATCTTGTTTGATTTAAAGGCATAAATTCAATATTTTGTTTTTGACGTTTCTCTCCTACTCCAATTACCACATTTCTCGTAAACCAACGAGCGTAATAAAAAATGTTCTTAATCAAAGTTGTACAGGACTAGAACCCCTACCTGGGTTAAATATAAGTGGCATTGAAAATACCTGGTGCAGCTGGCATCCGTTTGGTGAGTAATTCCTCAAATATTCATTAGAATGTCGTTACATGAAGATAACTTAAATATTCAAATTATTCTTTGATATTTCACCGCAATCATGCAAAATCAGATGGACAAAATGCAGGTACACTTCTTGGTGCTTTGGACTCTGCCTCCCTGTTTTCCTATGCATTCGGCATGTACATTATGTACGTATATTTCACAGTATTAATTAAATGAAGAAGCTATATTATAAAACTTCATCATTTTGAACGTTGTGTTGGGGCTTGGAGCGTATCAATATCCGATACTTTCTTTCGTTTGGAATGATGCTATCTGGATATTTTGCCTGTTTGTTTGGTTTGGCATGTTGGGCTGATATTCACTCCTTAACATACTTCCTCATTGTTCAGGTATGATCTTTGTTTATTTTTATTAAAAACTGATGAAATTAAATATTTGAAAATTGTTTTTACCATAAATTTTAGCGGGTCTTTTCCAGTCCACTGGTTGGCCAGGTTGCGTGGCCGCTGTAGGTAACTGGGTTGGGGAAAACAAACGAGGTACGTTTTCCTGCGTTCTTACTGTAAAAAAAAATTTGGCAGCTATTCGTTTAATTGCAATTAATGGTACCATGGGATCAACCACTTCCGAAATGAGCGAACACCGCGAGCCTCCATCAGAGTTGAAAGCTGACGATAAAGAAAAAGCCATCAGTTTCTGGAGGGCCGTTCGAATTCCCGTAATACGTTTTGCTTAAAAAAAACTTAATCTCCATCCATCCTAATGTTATCTTAATGTCTCTAGGGCGTCGTTGAGTATTCGTTCAGTCTGTTTTTCACAAAGTGTATCAATTATACTTTCCTTTATTGGCTACCACGCTATCTGAAAGACTCAAGTAAGCTACATCCTTGTTTGCCATTCAACCTTGTTTTGAAACATTTATCAGATAATTAAATTAGCTATCTCAAATCGATTAAAGTGTCAATAATTAATGAATAATCTATCTTGAAGGTGAAACGTTGGGTAGTCAAACAGGCTGCTTATTTATCAACTCTCTTTGATATCGGTGGAATATTCATTGGTGTCTAAGCTGGCCTTTTGAGCGATCTCACGGGCATGAGTGCTTTTACGTGTTCTGGCTATTTTATTCTTACAATATTAGCGGTAATCTATTGTCAACATCATCATATTTTTATTCTCTATAATCTTCTTTATTCTAAGTCTTGGTAAATTTTTGATGAAATAACTTTTCGAATTGATATTTTCAAGGTTATTGGATGGAGAAAGTGAATTTGCATGTATTACGTATACGTCAAGCAGATATATAATCCCGGTTTAAAATTCTCCACTATTAACCTTCTAAACGGTACGGGGTAAATTATTTAAGTTCTTTATTTCTCTACTAATAGTAACGTTTGATTTTTATGCAGTTAATATTGGCAGCGAGTCAACAAATCCTTCAACGCTATGGTGAATTACACCAACCGTAATGCCAAGTCAGAAGTCTCACCGGCTGAGTTGGGCGCGGCATATGTTTCGGCGACAACATCCACGTTAGTCAGTGCCCGCGGTCTCGAGCGGCTGCCAATTGGATAAATATCCCTCTGATGCGCCAATCTGAATTGCTCAACGGCATCGAAAACGGAAATGCTGTCACAGAGTCTCGCGTAATTATTTAATTGTTGTTCTGTTTTTATTATTGTTTTCCCCGATAATCAGGTGGCCGCTACGAAAGGAATTACGTAAGATGTAATCTCGCAAATCGTAATGGCAGCTCCTGGAATGAGTTAAATCAGATAAAAAACAGTTGAACTCATATTGTTTTTGGAAATTACTGCCATTGGTGATAGAGAAATTGGAAAGCTAATAAGCTATTCCTGGATGCAAAGAACTATTTTTTTTTTTACATGCTCCTTTCCAAATATTTGCATGCGGAGCTACGTAAATTATAGGTTGCTTCCTACTGTGCTTTTATTAATACTTATTACTTTTTTCCAGACTCACTTTCATGACTCCTGCTGTGTGCGCTCTTTTCCATCAGTATGGTATCTATTTGTTTTTATGGTTTACTTATGTAAAAGTCTACTAAATCATTCTGATTGAAATTATGTTTGAAGAGGCAAACATTATTAAAATTCAATTGTGGCAGACCCGGCGACCTGAAATCGGCGGCAAGTTCAGCAGTCGACATGGTAAAAAAGGAGTCACCGGTTAATGTATTACTTTGTGCTGCTTTGTGTGATTCCCATGGACCTTTTGCAACCCCCAATTTTCTTTACTGTAGCACTTTTGTTGCAGAACAGGAAGACTTACCCTTCACAGAGCTTGGAATTTGTCCTGATGTAATCATGAATCCCCACGGATTTCCATCTCGCATGACAGTCGGAAAACTGATTGAACTTTTGGCTGGAAAAGCCGGGCTCATGGAAGGAAAATTTCACTACGGCACCGCGTTTGGCGGATCAAAGGTGCGAATTTAATATTTCATTTGGGATTTTATTATGTCAAAGTTTTATTACAGGTTCAAGATGTCAGTGAAGAATTGATCAAACATGGGTACAATTATCAAGGCAAGAGTATTTGACTTCTGGAACAAAGAGGGGAGCAACTAACTGCTTACATTGATTTTGGACCTGTACTCAAGCACTTTTCTTGCTCAGCACCAGTATGTTTGTTATCCGGATGTAACAACAGAAAAGTCAATGTTGGGATTTCATGCATTTGAAGAATTAGCTAACCATGGGAAGAAATCAGCATGGTAAATGTTGGCGCGGATTAGTGGAATGGTTACTGGACATAGTTTCCGTAGGATTGGCACTAAAGTAGAAGGGCGCAGACAAAAGCTGGCTGAAACTGAAAGCTCATTGTTATTGTAATTCACTAAACTAACATTTTGTAGTTATAAATTGCACCACGAGATGGCGCTATTGTCAGTCTGTACTTAGATTGCTTTATTGTACGTGTCACTGTGAAACGTGTGTGTGAATATTTGTTAACTGTACACTTCAATGGAAAATTCGATATAAACCGATGATGTGTTACCCACTTTCAAGTGTTTTCAATCTTAAATGTGTTACTTAAGTGGAGAACATCAAATGGATTATTTTTGGTGCAACGGCTATACCTTCTGATCAGCTAGGTCAGCTGCTAAATTGTAAAAAACTATTCGCAACCTACTACTTTTGCATTCAATCAAGCTATTCTATTACTAAATGGAGAGGTATTAGTTTTATATTTTTCCAATCAAAATACAATGGGTCAATGGCAAAGTTTCTTCTTTTATCAGTTAGCTTGTGAAACCTATAAATTGCAAAGGATGCTGCCTGTCGAGAAAGGTTCCGGAAATCACAAATTGTATGGTTGAAATACCATAATCTCATGCTAACGGTCTTAACCTGTTCAACAATTCATCTCAGTTGTGGTTTGAAGTGTGAGTGTGAGTGTGTGCTCAAGTGCATCATATGTTGTGTTGGCAACCATGAACCATCAACATTTCAGCAACATTCTACTCACTTCTAGTGAGCTCAAGTGGCCGGATTTTCTGTTGAGGTGTGATTTATTAGACTCGTATTTTGGCAGTCAGTATCAAATTTGCATGATTCTGCTTTTACTCCTGGCTCGTGGAACTAAAAGTGCAGAGGGTGTTGGCCCTGAAGGATTTGACAAGTGCCCCCGTGTGTTGTGGTTGCAACCACTAACTATCACCATTTCAGCAATCTTCTCATCATTTCTGCTGAATGCATCATGTGGCAGGATGTTGCATTCATAGGTGAGTTATTAGACTTGTATATTAGCAGTCAATATCAAATTGGCATGATTCTGCATTTATTTCCAGTTCGTGGAACTTGAAATGCAAAGGATGCTGGTCCTGACGGAAAGTAATCAACAATGCAAAATTACTTTTGGCCCACTCATCATTTTTGTGTAAGTTTCCGTTTCGTAAAGCCAGCCTGTTCTTCTTATGTTGTATTGCTAAAAGTTAACAACCAACATTTTAACACTCTTATTTTTATTTCTACTTTTCCAGCCAGCACACGCCTTTGTTTCGCCCGTCATTGCCTCGTGGTCGCCCGTCATCGCCTCACCCGTCGTCGCTTTGTGGTCGTCCCGTCATCACCTCGCCCGTCGTCTCTTCGTGGTCAACCCGTCATCGCCTCGCCCGTCGTCGCCCCGTCATCGCCTCGTCCGTCATCGCCTCGTGGTTTCTGCGTCATCGTGGTCATGGTATCTCATTGTATTTAGTTAAGTGTTTGTATTAATTATACCGTTGGCTGCCACGCCACCTTGATCCCCTTTTTTTTAGCTTATAGGGACGGGCCGCGCTGTTCTGTCTCATGGTCTCTGCCATGGGATGGGACAGTGCCACTGCCCAAGATTCGCCTTCGGGCGCAGTAGGCAACGCACCAACAGGGACTTTCCCTTTTTCGATTTTTTGATGGAAGACCTGGGGGTGTGCGTTCTCCTAAAGGTTTCCATCAACAAAATCAGCCCGGACTTGTCTTCGGACAAGTCCCCAAAGTAGCTAGCGTAGATATTAAGTGGCGTGGCAGCCAACGGTATAGTTAAGTGTATTTGTGTATGTGTTGTATTGTGAAATGTAAAACAGTGGTGGAATTGTGGGTGGATGGAGGGACAATAAAAGCTTTTTTAACTTATTTCAATTTGGTTTTATTTATATAACCATATAAGTTGGATGAGATAGGAATCGAACCTAAGACCTTCCATGTTATAAGACTTGCCAAGTCGGTGCTCTACCACTGAGCTACCATCGTTACATTCTATATCGTACATTCTATATCTCCAACACATTGTCGTAACTTAAGACGTTAGTCAATAGATTATCTGTTATCATTGGGGGGGATGATAGGGGGGTTGCCAGGTTGGTAGGGCATCAGCCTAGGAACTCCAAGGTTCGTGGTTCGATTCCCAGTCAGGTTCCCAAACTTCCCAGGTGCAAGTCGAATTGAGAAACTTCCCCGTTACGAAGTAACGGGATGGATATTTTGGTAAAGTTTCATATGATATCCAATAACAGATATTTTAAAATTGTTGATTGTAGTGTACCGATTTAAATGTTTAGGTTAAACGCTTAGGAACAGATTTATTTTAAATCATTACCACATTTGCTATTTGTGATCATTTTTCCGACTCATTCAGGATTTGAACCTGCAATCTTCGGCGTTCCATGCCGGTGCTCTACCACTTAGCCATGAGTCATACTTACAGGTTGTCTATATTTTCGGGTCTATTTAGTTCAATAAATTTGGACTTAGAATAAATTTGAAGCAAGATTCTCAATAAATTTACGTTCCAACACATACGTTCACTTTTGATTCAATTAAGAGTAAATGAACTCGACGATATATTCATCATAACTTTTTCGTTGCCGGGATTTGAACCCGAGTCATTCAGATCCGCAAGCCAACGCTCTACCACAGAGCTATGATCCTTACGACATAGTCATCAAGGTTAGTTATAGAATAGTGAGCCTACACAAATTGCCTTTACAATATTTTCTTTTCATGTTTGCTGGTTGTCATAGTGTAAAATACAATGTGTCTCATGGCTCAACGGTTCAGCATCGGCAATGCAACACGATAGTACCTGGATCAATCCCGAAATAGGTAAATTATGTTCTACAACAGTGGTCTACTACACCTGATGTATCCAAAGTTAAAAAATGATTAAAATACATTCTACAAATCAACAAATTGCTGTTAAATGTGATATTCAAATATGTACTACCAAAGTAATCCAGGATTGGAATGTCATCGGTGGTACGATAGAGGCACACCGAAATTATCAAGATCAGGGGCTTTAAGCAGATCTCAAGTTAACAATGTTGGAGATGCTATCCTAACCGAAAAAAAAAATGCAAACATAAGTAATGTGCAGAATGTGAGCGCAAATTAATGTTAAACAATTTTGTATGAGTTTTATCACACAATTTTGTTATACTAGTCAGTTTATTAAAAAGACATTGAAAATATCCCAACAATTTAATATTTTTCTTGCTTTTTTTGGAAACTACTGTGTGTGTGTTTTCCCATAGCTTACATCGTTAGACGTAGATGCACACTTCATACTGCATGGTGATCACAGTATTATTACCATTTCTATATTCATATGCTTTATTTTGGTAATCAAATTGCCTCACAATTTTTCATCTCCATACAGAATTACAACATGGTCGTTAGAAGAAAAAAAAAAGATCTAAGATGATTTTGATGATTATATAATTTATGATAAAATAAGATCTACGTGATTTTGTTTTATCTAGACTTATATTACTAGTTTACTACCCAGTTGAACACAACTTGCATACGCAACTAAACAAAACCAGTGCAGGGACAAATTCTGGTGCTGATACGGTGAGTTATTAGTGCGTGATAGGTGAATCTACAAATTCTGAATCACATCTAGCTTGTAACTACTACAGAACTAAAGAACTATGTCCACGTACAAAAGTTTTAGTATATTATATTATTTTAGTAATTTAGTAAAAAGTGAAAAGCTGGAAGTATATTGTTAAAAATAGCTCTATCCTTACCTTCCCCTTGGAACTTGTTTTAGTCTACTCCGGGGCCAGCCATATAAAAATTTCTGTCAGTTGATTAATTTTGATTAGTGATAGGCTAAAGAGAAGTATACTAAACATAAAATTTATATGTTCTTTTCTTCAAAACTACATCATTGTCCAGCTGTAAGCAATCCCAGTAAAATGTCAGTAAAATCCCATAAAATGTCTGTGATGTCTCAGACTATGTCCACAAATGGGAAGGTTTGATCACCCAGTCAGCCAAATGTTTTGATGCTAAAATTCCAATATACCCTCTTCCAGCTCCACTCTGTGACTTGAAAAACAAAAATGATAATAATAAAAATGGAAAAGGAGAGTTATTGCTTAAAAAAATGGCTTACATGACTTGTACAACATCATTCCTTACACATCCCTGCAGCTGCCTAAAAACAAATATAAATCATCATTGAAAATTACATGGGAAAGTTTTAATATCTTAAGAATTTAAATCAGTATATGCACATCCTATAGACGAGGCATAAAAGAAACAAAAGATATGAGTGCTTCAGTTATTCAGCTTTCGCAGGAGTAACACTGAAAAATGGTTTAACATTTTCAGGAGTAGACAATTTTTTAAGGCAATGAAAGTCTGAGGCTGAGCAATAACCTGGCAATAACATAAATCATTTTGACACCCAGCATCAGAGCTTTATAACTTTGACATGACACTACAAAAATCAGTCCCTTCACCCACAATTTCCAGTCAACTTAATGCAAGACGCCTTTCCCTCGGAATCTTTACGTCGAAAGTGTCAAACTGTGAGACCAAAAACTCAAAATGGAAAAGAAAGAAACTTGCAACTGGGCGATTGCTAGCTGCACATACCTTTACGTTGAATCATGGAGCAAGAACTGCCCACAACTTCAACAATAATCTCGAAATACTCGCTTTTCCATTCGAAAGTTACGATGTTGTAAACGAGTCACACGCGCACGTACACTTCGGATTTCGTCTGCTGCTGGTGTTAGGTGGGCACTTGCTCGCCGATATAAATGTTCCAGCTGTGACGATTTGGCACCAGATTCATCAATCCTTCAACGCTATGGTAAACAGGGCGTCCTTTGGCTCACCAATCTTTCAGTTGCAACGCCTGAAATTCCTGGAACAAATTTCTCTCCCCCTCATGTGATGCTTGGCAATGATCGAATACACCTATGTACTTTCATGATCACATGACACCATTTGACACAGAAGCGTTAGAGCCGATGATCTGACTAATCTTCTTAGGCGGGGTTGAAAATAATCCTCACTTAAGTTGAACGAGAACAATCATCCACTGCATCGTCACACGGGCGTAATGTTTCGCCACGATGAATATACGTAGTATACACATGTCTCGAAAGTCTCCCAGCCTTTTTCACCGTCTTCAGTAGCCTACCTGTGAGCAGGAAAATGCTTATCCATTTATCTCCACTAAAGATGTTATTTACTTAGCTGACAAATGGTAAAAACCTTCTTTGCTGGGGTGGCGATGAGATGTCTACCGCACAAATTACTGAATTGTTAGCTTGCCCCAGTTGATTGGCTCGGCAACGACAAATAATTGCAGAAATTCCCTGAAAGGAAACAGAAAACAAAAGTGATTTAATTAAGGAAATAACTAAATAAATAAGAACTTAATTATAAAGAAGAGATAAATGGCATGACCTTGATATCTAATAATTCGGCGACCATCGGCTAACTCCAGTATTCTGTTTGGTTCCCTCCTGAATGAGATGAAACAGAGAAAAAAAACAAGTTTAATAATTCGAACAGACATCGTGTAACAAATTACAAAAACATTTAATTATAACATTCCTGTAAACAAATTTGGTTTCGTTGGTTAGAAGTCGAAGGTTTTGGAGATTGATTGATGGCAAAGGGCAGAGATAGTGCTGTGCCTAAATAAGGAGTTTAGATTACACATTATTTAAAAATAGAAAAGGTAGTTGTAATTTAAACTTATGCTTACTTATCCTAAACTTAATCTTCGTACTTCTATTTATCTAGACTTATATTACTACCCAGTTAAACACAGCTAGCATACGCAACTAAACAAAACCAGTGCAGAGGCAAATTTTGATGTTGATACAGTGCGTGTGTGATAGGTGAATCTACAAATTGTGAATCACATCTAGCTTGTAACTACTACAGAATTAAAGAACTATGTCCACGTGCCAAACTTCTCATCATCTTTAATGTCCATCGTCTTTTCATTGATGATAAAACTCTCCTACTTACAGAAAAAAAAATTATTAAACAATAAATTTTTAAAACATAACTTAAAAATTCCAGTCCATCATTTCTTTGTTCGGGCGGTATCCTCGATGGCCAACTCCTCTTCGGTGGTGGTAAGTCCCTTCCAGTTGAAAAAAACAATAATAAAAGAACTAAACGTTCGTAATAAGATAATAAGATTTTAAATCACATACCCGATCAACCCTGTCAACGATCTCATTGCTCCAGCGGCGATTCTCAATGTTCAGCGTCCTCTTCAGTGGTAGTGAACTCTTAGTTCCACAAGACAAGCATGATAAGACAAATCATTTTTAAAAACTTTAAATTTTATAATTAAAATCTTGAGCGAAAATCACGTTTGTCTCGCGATAATCCTCAATGTCCTTCGTCCTTTTTAATGATGATAGAACTCTCCTACTTACATGAAAAAAAATATGATTAAACAATAAATTTTTTAAACATATACTTTAAAATTCTGGTCGATGTTTTCGTTGTTCCGTCGGCAATCCTCGATGTCCAACTCCTCTCCGGCGGTGGTGAGCCCCTCCTAGTTGCACGAAAAAAAAAAAAAAAATATCAAAGAACGAAAGAAATAATGAAAGAACTAAAATTCATAATAAGAAAAATAAATTTTAAAACACAAACCCGACAAACCCTGGGCGTCGATTAAGTTGATTCTATCGGAGATTCCAGCGAAGATATTCGCTACCCACCGTAAACATCTTTGTCATGGGTGATGATGGGACTCCCCTAGATAAATAAAACATTATTAAACTATTAATTTTAAAACACATCATAAAATGCTGGACGACCCTCGTTGTTTCGGCGGCAATCTTCGATATCCAGTGTCCGCTTCAGTGGTGATGACACCTTCCTAATTAGATAAGACAACAGGCATGATAAGACACATAATTAAAAAAAAAAAAACTTAAATTCTATACTTCACAATCCTGGGGAACAACCTCGTTGCTTCCGCGACGATTCTCGATTCCCAACTTCCTTTTCGGTCGTGCTTCGCTATACCCTGTCCATTTCGGTGATGTTAGGGCTATCGACTCCCCTAGATACATAAAATACAGGATTAAACTATTTACTTTTAAAACTTACACTTTAAAATGCTGGGCGATGTTCTCGTTCGGTCTCTCTCATTCTTTCCCTTCTACATTCACACACACACACAAAAAATGAATATCCACGAAATAAAAAAAAAAAACATGTAGCTTACCCAAGAAAACCTTCTAATGGCTCCGGCGGTGATCCTCGATGTCCAACTTCCTCTTCGGCCCTCAGAGACTAGCCCCAGCAACATTATCCAATGGTCCTCTTCGATGGTGTCATGAGCCTATCAAGATACATAAAAACCCATAAATAACATCAATTAACATTTTAGATTTTAAATACCGGTAACCTACAAGTCCCTGATGATAATTCTAGTGGTTCTAACGAAAATCCTTGAAGTCCAACAATCTCTCTCAGAGGGTACTGTAAATCCGCTAAATAGTAAATACATAAAAAAAAAAACAACACGTTAACACAATTACATTTTTAAGATAAATGGCAAAACTTAAGCGTTGATCTGATAATTCGGCGACCATCGGCGAATTCCAGAGTCCTCTTTGGTTCCCTCCTGAATGAGATGAAACAGAGAAAAAAAAGCGGGTTTAATAATTCGAATAGACATAGTGTAAAAAATTACAATAACATTTAATTATAACGTTCCTGTAAACATATTTGGTTTCGTTACTTAGAAGTCGAAGGTTTTGGGGATTGACAAGGCATTGGTAAATTGCGATTAGAGCTAAAAACATCATAATTCCATAGAATGATTGGCGAGCAAATACTACAGGCAAATAACGCATTCAACAGTTAAGGCAAAGGGCAGAGGTAGTGCTATGCCTAAATAACGAGTTTAGATTACGTATTACTTAATAATAAAAAGAGTGGTCATAACTTAAACTAATGCTTACTTATCCTAAACTTAATCTACGCAGTTCTATTTTATCTAGACTTATATTACTACCCGGTTAAACACAGCTTCCATACACAACTAAACAAAACCAGTGCAGAGGCAAATTTTGGTGCTGATACGGTGAGTTATTAGCGTGTGATAGGTGAATCTACAAATTCTGGATCACATCTAGCTTGTAAAAGATAACTATTTCCACGTGCAAAAGTTCTGTCAACTACTACACCAGGTAATAAATCTAGACTTGTGCGCACAACGTGCAGATGAACGAGCTACTGAATACTGATCTCGAAAAAGCAAAACGTGGTCTTGATCCCCCAACCCCCTGCCCTTTTTTTTTACGAATTGCCCGAGGTTATTCACCTTTTCTCGGTGAATGCTAAATATCGTTTCAATCGAGGGTAATGGCCATATTCCCGAGCTTCCTTGGAAATAAAAATTTGCCCTTCAACATGTCGACCTTCAGAATTATGTCCCCCCTACCCTACACTTTCCCTTCGAGAAAGGCAGGATGTGGCACGTGTTTTTGAGTATTTAAAGCGGTAGCCTTACCTCTTCTAACATACTGCCACTCCAACAACATGGTCGGACGCTTCGCACATCACGTAGGTTAAGTTGATTTTCACTTGTAACATTGTTAGTCCTTAAGTTGTAGTAACTACGTACGTAAACATATTAATCCTGTAATATTATAATTCAAGATACAATAGATTTTATAAAAAATTTTTAGTATGTTTCATTACCAAAAGCATTCCATTGCTTCAATTGTATGACAGTGTTATCCATTTCTGTGTGGAGGAACTGTTAAGGCCCCCTTAGGTTAAGGCCTGTTCTTCTGCAAAACTGCATTCCTAAGTAAACGAAGTGCACAAATTTACTTTCTAGGCTATTTGTTGGGTAATTTATTGGGAGGTTTATCTATTTATCTTCTCTTACCATTTTTTCAATTAACAAACAGTTATGTTTTATCCTCCCACATTTTGATCTCCACTTCAATTAACTGTTTTGTTATTCTGGTCAGTCTGCACCAGAAAGTAGCACACCATATCAAAATAAAATTATTCTCCATCATGAACGGTGAAAAATGTACGTTTCATTTTACATACCTTAATAACTCTTCCTCGAAACTAAATTTAAAATCACACATGTAGTCGAATCACAATCACCAAAGTAAATAAAAGAAAAGGTTATCATTTATCAGACATTTGTCATTGCCAACGTCGATTATGGTTTACGGTTATGTCTTACGTATGGTATGATGTAATAATCCAACAGCGACAGAACACTTAATTGTCAGAAACCCATAATCGGAGCGAATGCACCGCAAAATGCAACAAACTGAGTACATACCTGTAGATGTAAATCCACAGAGCAGTGCTGTGGGTTCTGGACGCTCTATCTGCTGTGTGTTCCTGCTTCGCAAACGTCACATCATTCCGCAGGAGCGCATCTAGGGCAATGCCAATTGGGTAGTCACAATCGGTTAAGGTAAAGCTTAAGTGTCAGTTATTTACCAGTAGAAATGTGACTGTCATGGTGGTGTGTTTTCTTCATCTACTATTTACTAGTCACTTCTTTCTTAGTTTCCATCAATTGTTTAGGGTACTGGGGGTCCATAATTAGTGACGTAATTGTTCTTCCTATCGGTATTGGGACCTAATCCTCCCCGCCTGGAAATAACTTTCAACATGTTACGAAGTGTCGGAGTCGTCCTCACGGAGAAGGTCGGTGTGTTTGGAGCCTATGTTAAAACTCGGAGAAGGAAAATGCAATAAGAAATACTACCATACATTATCCAAATTTACCTTTATGCTGCGTCCAGATTGAAAATATGGACAATATTGCAGATGTTCCAAGCGCAATAACCTAAGCGGCAGGACTTTACTCCACCAGTTGCCAGACCAAAACTAATCTAGGTTACAGAAGGCAATGCAGATGAAGACAGGAAGCCATCGGCGTGAAATTTGTAAATTGGGTTATCTGCGATAATTGTCAAATGTTAATATGTTGTTAGAAAGTCAATCTAATAAATTTTGATATTACCGTTAATGGATTTTTAATCAACAGGTAATTATGTCACAACGTAATAATTTCAAATCATTTAAACACGCTTACCATCAGACTGTAGAATCAACAACCAACAAGCGAGAGAACCAACAAACAAAGAAAAAGCGAACAGTATTCAGAAAATAGTATAAATAAACTATTGTTAATAAAAGCTATGCGGCGTTTTAAATGTTCTAAAACTACAATTTCAGTTCTGACCTTTAAATAAACTAGAATTGAAATATAATGCAATTAACGATTAAACCCATTACTTACTTGGTACTAAGTGAACAACAACATTTGACTTGCTTATCCGATGCTCTACCAATGAAATTAGCAACAAGCGATATTGCTATTTTCACTAGTCCTTATCAGTTTAAGAGCAACTTCTGGACTGTGAGTAGTTTTATTTTTTGAAAAATATTTTCTTCCTACCTAACTATGTGAAGCATAGAAATCAGGTCTGTTGTCACAATTCTTTGTTTGCTCTTATTTTCAATTACCTTTCCATGGGAATGTTTAAATACATAAACAAAAACACTCCATTCCTGTTTTACTGGGATTTGAACCACAGACTAATAGCAACATTGGCATGCGTTTTACTGTAGCGCCCAATAGTGAAGCACAGCATTAAACCATTCTTTCACGTTATTTGAAAGAATTCTTCACACCAATGTGTTAAAAGTATTTTTTTGGATAGTTTCAAGATAATGAAACTATCTTTTTCTATTACAAAAATAACTTTAGCAACTTAGATGTTCGTTTTCACAAGTTTAACAGCAAACTTACCCGATATTCTGATAAGTCAACATTCGTGAATGGAATGGTTACAACGCGAGTCAGAGAACACGGAATTTTTGCGCAGACGGGAAACTCCAGAAGGTTGACAATGACAGCAAGTTCAACGCCTAAGAAAATGTAATGGTTATTTGTTTTAGAGAAGTGCTAAATGAAGTCCAATCTTTTGAAAAGTAATTTTAAGTAATCGGTAATCGATTACTTTTAAGGGAACAATAATCATTAGTAATCGATTACTGAAAATATCAGGTAATCACCAGCCCTAGTGCAATGCAATAGCTATTTGAAATTGAAACACCAGCGCCTCTCTACCAGCCAGGGAGGAATAAACAATTTTGCCACTACCCCTGGTTGCCGCTTGCCGGAGGGAAATAGCACATTTTGACGTTAGCGCCACGGCTTCCAGGTCCAGGGGGAAAGACGCGTGAAGCCGTGAACCATAGAAAACTTCCATGAGCTCCATTTTCATTATTTAATGGCGTACGCTGCGCCACCAAACGGTATCTACAGGCCGACAGCTGATAGTGATAGTAGTCTTTACTTCGTATCTTCGTACGGCGTTATCATCGTTTTACTCCATTCTTCTATACAGCCGCACTGCCCGAGTGCCCGCACAGTCGCACACCGTTGGCATACTTAGTCGTTGTCGAACTGTCGAACTGTGTACAAGCTTAGCGGATCAGTTTTTTTGTGAACATCACGATACGTGAGTGATCAAAATAAAAGAATCGTAAAATGGCGAAATTGCAGATTCGTGTTATTTATTGGTAACCATGAAAATCTCTTATTACCATTAATATGCATTTTCTGTATGATGTTTTCAGTTTTTTTGCCTCTTATCAATATCGAGTTTCACAAGATTGACGATTAAAATTTAATCGTCGACATTCTTTGTAAACATATCATGCGATATAGGCTTTTGCCCTCTCTGTGTTTATCAGATTATTAAGCAATTCTTATTTATCTTACCATTATTCCAGTGGAGCCTGAGGCTATCGGGGGAAGTTCAACAAGGTAATTTAATTTTATTGAAAGTTTCAAAACATAAAATCAGCACCAGTGGAATAGATATAATGATGCCTATTTCCATTTAACATTACAAGCAGAAAATGAATAATTATTTTATTTGTATTAGCTCAAACAGGAGCTTGAAGGACTTTTCCCAGGTCAACTAGAAATTGTAAGTATCAGGTATCACAATGACAATTTTGAATCAATACATACTTAAATTGTGGTAAATTTGTGAATGGAAGACAGGAGAAGGCACTCCTGGAGTCACTGGCTACTTTGAAGTGCAAGTTGTAGGTGGCAAACTTCTTCATTCCAAGAAGGTGAGAAGATATAGCAGACACCTTTTTCTATGTGGAATTAAATTAATTGTCCAATTATGTATTGTTTCTTCAAGAATGGAGATGGCTTTGTGGACTCAACTGCCAAGATGCAGACTATTGTTGATGGTATTAAGGCTGCTTTAGCTGAATGACCATAAATGTGCATCCTGCAGCAGCTTATGATGTAACAGTCTGTGTTTTCCGGTAATTTTGATAAACTAAGTGACAAAAATGAAGAGACTGATTAAAAAACTATTGTTCAATTAGTTTCTGATGGTTAATTGTTTACTCTTTTTATTGAAAGAACCTTGGTAAAATACAAACTGTAACTGCCCCATTGCTGTGTGTTTAACACATGAGTTACACTTAACATAAGCTAAATTGAAAACTGATCACATAAAAAAAATCCTTTAATCCATACAATGGACTTGCAGGTCACATGATATGATCACAAAGACCAGGCAATAAGCATGCCAAATTACACACTAATTAAAATTGCTGAAATCAGTCTTCAGTTTAATGGTAGGAGCCGCCTTGATTTCTGTCGTGGTGTTCATCGCACCTTGTTTAGCATTGATAACTCCCATCTGACTTGCTCTTGCAGCTGATTCAAGTTTTGTTCTCAACTCCGGCAGAACACTCAATAGAGATTTAAACTCCTGTTTTATCAAATAAAAATTCAATAAACTGTTGCTTAAACAGAATTGGACGCTAATTTGCATTGGCATTTTGCATCACCTGTGGATACTGGGTGCCTATCCGCGTCAAAGTTTGCAACGCATGGGTATGCAACGTCTTGGCCAATGGATTGGATGTTTTCATTTGCATCGGATCCAATAAACAATTTATGAGAATTGGAACCAAAAGTTGCAGAACCAGAAGGGCTGTAGAAAGTAAATAATTAAGCAATATTCTTTCAACAAGATGAAATGATAAAAAAAAAGCTTACAATTTTCGCCATCCGCAAGTGCCGTTAGAGCTTCAACACAGGTGATTGACTCAATTGTCATCAACAATTGCTGTTGAGAATTAAGGAGGCGAGACGTGGGGCTACACAAATGGGCCACAATTTTCGGTGCCAGTGCATGAACATACGGTGTCAACGGTCGAAGGATTGACTTCGCATTCTCAGGATGCGAGATCAACTGGCGATTTGCATCTTGAAGTAAATTACCAAACAGTCGCAAGGTGTGAAGCCTCAGCCTAGCATCGACTGACTGAAGTGACTGTTGGAAAGCGTTGAGTGATGGATATAACAAAGCGGGACATGAGAGTAATCCAGACGGGGCGTTAAGTAACATCCCAGAGACGGCACTCAACAGCACTAGGGGATCTAAACGATCCTCTTCTTGACCGGCTTTACCCCAATCTAGAAGACGAGCAGCGCAGCTCTGGAGCAGTTTGCCGTATGGTGCTTCGGTTTCTGGCAGCTTCGAAAAAGGATGGCTGCAATACGTGTTTAAACAACGTAATGCAGCCTGAACGGCCGCCGATTCTAGTGTTCTGGCCTCTTGCAAGACATTAGTAACTAGATGTAACAATGCCGGTAGGAGCGATAGAGCACCGTGCGGAGAACATACAGATGGAAGCAGTGCCATGACGTCTAGAGCAGCAGCCACCAATTCCTCCCCCGTTTTACCGCCAATGCCAATTATTCTTCTAACACTTTTTGTGCTGCTTGTGGCACTAGGGTCCATATTGGGATAAACTTGGACGAGTTGACATAGGCAGACTTCAAGGGCAGCGAAAACTAACGAAGTGCCCGGTAAAAGCTCTCCTTCACTGCCACCTTCTCCTGCAGTGGCAGAATCACTTAACCGATTCATTTGCTCGTGAGTGGCTTGCACGAGTGCCAATAAAACTTCAAACGCTTGGTGTTGAATTGGTGCTTTTTTTGTCAACACAACCCGATGCAGGACGTTGCAAACCTCGACAGTTAGCGGTGGTTGGCAGGTCAACGTGTTTCGAGCTTTTGGGGAGTGCAGTAGTGACTGGAGTGCGTACAAACAAGCCGCCGTTGAGGAATCTGGTTCGGTAGATTTGAGATCACACAGAGCTTCCAGCACAATTCCTATTGCAGACCAAAGATGCACATAAGTATTAAGGCTTATATAACATAGTGGCAAGACAATACCGAATACTAGGAAAAAGTGATTGGAGTAGACATTATCTGGTTCAATAGTTTCGCCAGCATTATTGGCGTGACCCAACCAAAGAGCCGCAGCCTGGAGTAAGGGTGGCCAGCTGAGTTTGTAATAAGGTCGTGATAGATCTGCCGCATCGTGGGTATAAAACGTTCCTCCTTCCGGGGGCAATTGTGGGCCAAACTCTAAACGTTGGAAAAATGAGTTAGGAGGAGTAAAATTTGCAAAATATAGCAAAACGTAGGAAGCAATAGTACTCACCCGGAGGAAGCGTAAGGAGAGCGTGGTCTTTAAGAGCTGCAAGCCAAAACTGAGCTAACCCGGCCAATTCAGGTTTTACTAACGGGAGAAGCAGATGTCGACCTTCGGCAACTCTACTGCAGAAACATACATAACAATCAAAATCATATAAAATATTTATAAGGAAAAGACTGAGCAATACCTATCTTTCATCGCAGAAACGTAGACCTCAGCCCAAGCTTTAAGGACCGATAGGTTTTCAAGAGTGGCAGCGCTTTCGTTATACAAGCGATGTTGTTGAAGTCCACCAATTCCACTTAGTGGAGGAAGGGTACATTGCTGGGCAGCGGTGATACGATTCAACGCTGACAGAAGAAGTTGTTGAACGCGACGAAGGTCTGACAGATCTTGAGCAACACCGCAACACATCCACGTACTGCAAACATGGCAAGCGGCAGCAGTGACATTAGGGGCTGTGTCTGCACTGAACGCAGGTCTTAAGGCGGCACTTATCTGTTTATCCACAAAACAAAATGTAGGGATTAAAGGATATGAATCGTAAAGACGAATACTTGAGCTTGATATTGTTCGAGGATTGAATGACCGGGAAATTCAGGCTCTTGTTGGCTTGCGAAACATTCAATGAGAAGCTGCAGTAGATGAAGACCTTCCATGCGAAGGGCATCGCAATCTGACGTGGCTGCAATAAACGCTAGCCGAATCAAATCCGAAAGGTGCAAGACCAGGTAATCAGAACCATTTGCGCTGCTTAGCTGCCGAGCTGCTGCCAAGTCAAAATGGGCTGTGGACGTGCTTTCTCGCATGAGCAACAGCAGTTTTCCGGTTGACTGAGCGGCAAATACTCTAGTTGGCCAGCGCGGTGGGGGCAAGCCAGCTGGGCGACTACTAGGGGTAGGTGAAAGGCTATCTCCGTTAGCGTGAAACTCCTCTTCATCGTCATCAGCCGCCCCATCCCCATCTGCATCAGCTGCCGATGATCCACTTTTAAGTCCTAATCCTGGTTGCCCATGCTGTCCGGATGGAACCGGACCAGCAGCTGTATCAGGCGATGTCGTCAACACCTCCTTAAACAGCGTGAGCCAAGAACTGAGCTGCTGTTCGGCTAAGGTAGTGAGTAGGCCATTTAATGTATCACGAAGATGACGCTGAAGCATAATGTCAACTTCGCTGTCCAAAAGGAAAAGCAATGCCATGGGTAATCCTTGCTTTGATCCGTTAAAAAGGGGAACCGCACGGCTTGATTCTGTCACGTACGCTGCGGCATGTTCACAGACTTCTCTGGCCTCCCTTTGAACTAACTGACGTAGGCATGAGACGGCAGCACGCCGTAGACCCAAATGCTGGCTGTTAATGGAACGCTAAAGGACAACACACAATTTTAAATAAATTTAAAAAAAAAGAAAACGAGGAGGTTAGACTTACGCAAAGGAGAGGAACAAGTTTGCTAAGGTTGACATGACGCGGTGCAAACATATGCATCTGCTGTAGGCAAAAGATGGCTTCAGATTGTACAACAGGGCTATTATGTTGCTGTAACAGAGCACATGCGGACAACAGCGAAGATCGGGCCGCAATGATATTGCCAGTATTTCCTATTCAAGTAAATTCAATGTAATCATTCATGATCATAAACTGAACGTTGAATGGAATTATTTTTACATGCCTTGTAATTCAGGACCAAAAGCACTGACCAATGCTGCACAGCAACGGCCTACCGCTCTAAGTACTTCGACGTTGGTAGAAGGTACCGTCATCAGCAATTGCAATGCCATGTTGGAACATGAATCAGCAAATGGACGAAAAACTGGGCCGCTAGCTTCTCCAATTGAAGCCAGTGCATGTAGTGCCCACTGCTGTACCATTGCTGACGATGTATCTTGGCTGAGCGCTGTCAAGATAGAAATACTACTACTGAGTTGCTGTGAGGAGGCTAGTCCTAAGCCTCCACCGTAGCGATGTAAGCATCCTAATGCCAGGCTATGCCCTGTCCTACTAGCGGCGTCTCGGCTGTTCTTCAGTTTTTCGAAGCTGGTCTGGATAGCCTCACTTGTGAAGCGTGGATCCAATCCCGTCTGAGCCAAACGACCCAGAGCCTCAGCTGCAGCACAACGCAGTGCAGGACAAGTGGGATTGATAAGACCGGCTTGAATGAGATTGGAAAGGCCTTTTCGTAGTTCCTCTCCATTAGGACCGAGCCCCGTTTTGGCTTCGGCTACATTGCGCAGTGCTGCGAGCAGACTCGCAAAAATATTGGTTTGAACTGCTTGTCGCGTTTTGGCCTGCTTGATGCTGTCTTCAAAGTGAACTAGGAGCTGAAGGCGATGCTTGTGTAACACGCGTGGAAAAACGTGCCCAAATAGAGTGATTGACGCATCGATAACGGCTACACCCAATGGAAGAGGCCCAGGAACGGTTCCAACTACGTGTGACCGATCGGTCACTAATACGTAAAGTGAGCATGGATCGTGTTCAAGGGCTCCTGAACCAGCGGCACTGTTGGGTAGCAACTGCTGTTGTAGTAGATTGTAGTCTGAATCTTGCAAGTCTGGGTGTAATAAAACTGCAGAGCCATCAGGTTGGCATTGTTGCTGTAACAAAGATGTGGTTGTGTTGGCTGGATTTTCAGCCAATGTAAACTCGGCAACGAGCAAACGTAAAAGCTGGGTGTAGCTTGCTGTAATATTTAGCAAAAATCAAAATTTGTTTTGGCTGTTACGGTAAACATCTTAATTCTCACCTTCGTAGTATTGCGGAGGAACCAAAGAAAGTGCATCGTATAGACGAAGACGAACCATGGCGCATGCTGCCTTAAGAGGCTGTCCATACGTCTTCACGACAGATGCAATGCTAATTTACACACAGAGAAAAAGATACGTTTGATAATACACCACTTAATGACTTATATGTATCAGTAAGATGTATGTAACGTATTGGGGAAAAAAACCTCGTCAGCATGGTGATCGCGGCATCAAGGGGGCCCATTAGACGTTTGGTAATATCCTCAGATGTCGCCAACTGCGGACAGTGTCGGAGGAAGCTGCAAATTGACGATAAGGCACCCGCACGACCCTCAAGTGCAACCTAATGAACATAACAAAATTATTATGTTTGACAGTCTTTTGCACCAACGATTGCATTATTTTACTACTAATCAAGTAACAACAGATAAGACTATGGTACCTGCCAGGTGAAGGCATCGCCACGGGCTTTCTCCGATTCCAGCTCTTTGGCTGAGCGTGGGAAACTATTGCGCCAAAGGAGAAGCATCCGAGGGACAAGGCTACTGACTACAGAAACTCCCAAAGTCATGACAGCACCGATAAGTAACCAACCCGCTTGAGTTCGCTGAACCGCAAGTCTGTTGTTTTGGCTGGCACTTCTTAAAAGCTCCTCTGCAGTGTTAAACACAATCTAAAACGTTGTTTAAGCGTTAGAAGACGATGAAAGAAAAGTATTGATCGGATGGTTGTACCTTTCCGCGATTATGCGGAATGCCTAACGTGGTAGATGAAACTCCGGCTATAAGTGCAGCCAAAGCACCGCTATAACCTGAGACAGCTTCAGGAGTGCTACGGAGGTTTTCAAGGGCATCCACACATCTTTCAAGTAGAGAGACAACATTAGCAGCTAATAAATTACGCGATGCCCGCTAAAAATCCAATACTTGTCAATGAGTAGTGTAAGGTGCGAAGGAACGGCCACTGCCATAGACTGTAGACTCCAGGCAGCTGCTAGACGAGCAGCTTGTGACGGATGAAGCAAAACAGCAATAGCACAATCGATCACGCCGGCTCCCTACAACATAAAAAATTGTAAATAGAGATAATAATTGTTTGACAGTTGACTATCATTTAACCTGGTCTGCCAATAGGGCAGAAGCAGAACTGGCTTGGCTGTGGACAAGAGAGCCAAGTTCCTGAAGCGCGCACACAAGAAGATGTTGACTAAATATTGTTTCTTGTGTGCTACTGTCTTTGGCATTTTCTGGATTAGGATCTAATGAAAAACAGGAAGGCAATTAGGATTTTTCCAGGCATTTGTCTATCAATGAATCATGACAATATCTACCGATGCTATTCATCTGATGGTTTATAATGCGTGCAAATTCTTTGCATGCAGCTGTTTGCTGCTTTTCTCCTAACATCTTTCCCAGCAGTGAACGGAACACAAATGTGATACACTGACGAGAATAGACAGCGTCAACATGAGTGGGGGCAGCTCGCGGCTGGGCTGCTAAGTCAAGCAAGTGTTGCAGCATAATATTTAGATGGCGTTCCAGCCAAGCAGAACCAAGCTGCTGGACCATGACGACGTAGCTCTAGGGTACAAAATGGGAGATAGAAATGAAAAATCCTTTGCTCGGTTGCAGCTTTTAATTACCATCGTTACACCAACTCGAACTTCTCGACTGGTGGCAGCTGGTCCTTTAATCATTTCGCCAGTTCCCTTTAGAAAGCCTCCACCTCCGCGCAAAAACCCCGTTGAAATTACTCCCAGTACTTCTTCTACTGATGCCACCTTCGCTGCAGCTGATGCCGCAGCCTGATTGGCTGATGCCGCGGATAAGTTAGTTCTTGCTGGACCGGGTTTTGGTGGCGTAAGAGCTGCTGCAGCAGCATTACCCAGCAAAAGCGCCACGGCACATCGAACCTCATGGTTGGAGCCTTCGAGGGCACGGAAGCTAATAGCGGCTATGGATTCAAATTCGGTAAGCTGTAGGATACTGGATGAATGCTTCATGACTTCCCACATGCACTAAAAAATTCAATTAATAAGTCAGGGGAAAGGAGGCGATTGGTTAACTTTACATACCTTGGCTGCTGCAGCTCGAACATTCATGTTTCTATCAGACAAACATAACTTGCAAGTTTTAAAGATATCACGATGTTGATTTGAGGCTGCTGAACCCATACCACAACACAACTAGGCCAAAAATATAAGATTATTAGATTCAAAGCCAATATCATTAAAAGCAAGTATTACCTTTTCTAAGGTGACAAGACTCTCTGCTCTAGTTTGAGATTCACTGTTTTTAAGTCCTCTAAGCAATACTTGGACAGATTCATCATAGGACCTTCCAGCCATACGTCCAAGTCTTTCATAGAGACATCCCAAGGTTGTAATAGAAGCCCTACATAAAACTACATGAAAAACAAAGAGCCGTTTAAAACTTGAGAAAAGTTTCTTACAAACGAGTCATGAGAAATCCTGCTGAATCATCTCGATTTTTTAATATGTCATTCAACTTATTGATTGTATCAAACAGAAGAAAAGCATCTCCCACGCTGAAAAGAGTTGCTAAGCATTGGCCAATCAGCTGCCGTATAGGTGGTCCTGGGCTAGCATGAATTTGAGCCATTAATTGTTCAACAATTTTTTTCTGGCAATCTTTTACATCATTCTAAGAAGATGGTATAAAAATCAATATATTTGGAAGATAGATTTGTGAAAGTGTTAATATTTACCTTTTGGGCTGCTATCAAGACATTTTCTAAGAACTGTAGCCACTCATACACAAACAGAGATTTTTTTGCATCAGGTATTTTGGCAAGAGCTTCCTCATTAAGGATCAAGCTATGACTCATTTCCATGATTGTAAGAGCAACAGCTTCTCTGAATGGCCTAACAGATGAACTAATTGTTTCTTTAAAAATATAAGAATTTCAGAGCGAGACAAACGACAAAAAGAAACTTCGTGCCTGTTGTGTTCTACATTAAAAAGCTTTCAACCAACAGTCAATGATAAATATCTGTAAACTTTTTTTTCTTGTAAAAATTAAAACTATTAAGAGCAAGTTAAGGAATCTAGGATTCTAGGTTGGAAGCAGAGACAGACAGGACTGAAGACTAATATGATAAATACAACTTCGACGATAACGACATCTTTGGTTGTTCGCACGTAGCTCAACCACCTTCTTGAGTAAAGATCAAGTAAAATGAATGCCTTGCGCGTTGCGCCATAACCCTTAGGAGTTAGGAGATAAAAGTTCCTAGCGCAAGTATATGGAGAAAACCAAATGATTTTTGTTATATATCGCCCTTAATTTTGTTAGACTTGTTTAAAATTTGGTTCACGTGATACAACGTAGCACCAGAGTCATAGTAGCGCCGGTAGCGCGCTAACCTCACATCCCTTTAAATTACAGGTTGAATCACACCCGATTCCTAACACTATTTTCCGGCTTACTGTGTTTCGTGCCTATAGTGCCACGAATTCCAAATTACTTTTGCCTCGCAGATATTTATCGATATGTTTCTGTAGGTGATGAAAGTGAAAATTGTGACACAGGATGCCACAGTGGCTGTGAAAACACAAGACTGATTTCATCCAGACCTAAATTTTGATTCACTGTCACAACTAACATGATTGGAAAAAAAACCAGCTTTTGTTTATATTAGTATTTTAATAATTTTAAATACAAATACTTTGTCTGATGGTTTACAGCCAACCGGCAAACGATTATTCCATTGATGGTAAAGCATCTTCCAAATCCGCCATCGACACCTCTCCTTCTTCACTTGTGCTTGGCGGTTTTCTATCACTTCGATGGATTCCTCCACGACCTCTATTCCGAAAGAAACCTCTGTTAGATGTATGTCCGAATCCCAACATTCTGCCTGGCTTCGACGTATTTGCTGAGGAATCTGTTTGACTTGTTTTCTTCTTTTTTTCCTCATTTTTTGAAGAATCATAGCGGAAATCAGGAGGAAATTTATGTACTTCTATGCAATGGGACCGCCTTTCCTTCTTGTTTGAAAATTTTAAATCACAACTTTCAACAAAGCACTGGAACTTTAAAAAAAAGAATGGTCAGGCAAAATAAAAAAATCATTTTAGAAAATGCATACCATGGGTTTTCTTTCGGCCAGTGCTGCAAAGTAGGAATCATGTGTTTCAGAAATGTGTAAATCCAGAAGATGGGGGGATGGAAGACGTTTGTGGCACGTTTCACAAACATACCGATGTTGAGTGTTATAGTGATCTTCAAAACTAATAAGTGTTTCGAAAACTTTCATACATGCAGGAATGGGACACCTAAATTTTTCTGTCCTGAAAAGCAATAGAATATTATAAACTTTTCTATTTGTTTTAATCTTACATACAACTTACTGTTGATGAAGAAAATCTTCATTGTCATATATGACTACTGATTTTTTACCCAGAACACTTTGACACAATTTGTTTCCGGGTTGGTAGTAATCATCATCGATAAATCGTCTCTGAACACCAAAGTTTGCGAGTTTCGACCAGCATTCATCATTTACCTGGGAGACAGCATTTTCGGAAGACATATTATGAGCTGTTATCTATTCTAAATAGGGATATCAAATTATATTCGAATATTAGGGAATATTATAAAAGCAACCTTAGTTTTTCGTAGTCACAAAGAAGGATACACACAATTTTTACCAGTGGCCGCCAAACTCCAAGCAGTATGTAAACAAACAGAAATAAATGACGAACGATGATGCGAATTGTGCACTGCAGAATGACGTCATTGCACATTAATAGGAGATGCTCAGAACCTCAGATGCAGTCATTAAGAATATGGAACTGTCTTACACGAGAGACGACGTTTCCCAACAAGTTAAGGGAATTTTGAAACCATTAATAAATTGAATCGACATCGATTGAATTGTAAAGCTGTTGTATTAGCCTATACGCCTCGAAATAAAATTTTTAAATTTCAAACAAACACACGTATAGAAAATGTTAATTACGGGGATGCATCAGGTAAAAAGCCACAATACAATGTCACATTATGAATTAACAGACTAGTTCAACATTTCTTCTATCGAATAAGTATCTTGTTGATGAGCGTAACTAGCGAAGGCATCGCGTTCTTAAGTTTTACATTGAACTGTTCATTTGAAATCAGACTTATAAGTAGACGAGCTCACTCTGCCGTTGCACTTAAATAGAATAACGTTTTTGTAGCAAACGAAAATAGTACTGGTATTCATTGTTCTGCTG
Organism: Daphnia sinensis; assembly: GCA_013167095.2. NCBI lineage: Eukaryota > Metazoa > Arthropoda > Branchiopoda > Diplostraca > Daphniidae > Daphnia > Daphnia sinensis. The sequence continues at coordinate 7,659,115 of CM023189.1, read as the reverse complement.
ATTAGACTCTCAGTGTCGTTCGTAATGATTTAAATAAAATATCTTAGCAGGATCAGCAGAGTCATAAGGATTGGATTCCAGCTGAGGACTTTCGTGAATGAGGCACTGTTGGTGAGGTAAGACCGAACGCGGGACCAAGAGCCATTATGCGGTTGAGGCTCCAAGTCCAGAACGTGAGCATAGATTTGATAGATATCCACCAAGTCAATCGGTTCGCCCTGATAATGTTTTTTGAAAGATGGACCCATGGCCATGAAGATGGTTCTCATGTCAGGATGTGTGTTGTCGTAGCCGTGTAGGCCACCCCAAATCATAGGCCGCGGTGTGGAAGGATCACGCGGGATTTGCTTCGGACTGTCAGCTCCGCTAATAACAAATCCTGAAATAAAAATATGAAATATATTCTGATTTTAATGTCAATTAGGAAAGGAATTTTACCATGTTTAGCGCAGACTAGAATTTCCTGAACGTAGCGTCCATTTTTGTAGTAATAATGATCAGGTATATCATCTCGGCGATAAACATCCACACCACGCATTTGCTTCAGTTGCTTGTAGACCTGAAAAATTTCATTTCTTCGTTTATATAACTCTCTTACAGGTGCCTTAAGCTGTTGATAAATTGTTTAACGCGTAATTCCCACACGTGCATCTAGGGATTTAAATTTCACTACAATGACGAGTTGTTAAAAACATTTTCACCTTATCCGCTTTTCCAGGAAGAGGGGCCACTGCTGCTACTGCGGCGCGGTCAATGACATATGAAACATCGTCCATGTCGAGATAATCGTCTATCTCGACGTATTCTGCTCCAGAATGTGGCGTACCTGACGTCATCCCATGGTCGGAAACAATCATCACATTCACCTAAAATTAAATAAAACCCCATTTATTTATTTATTAATATGCCACTTCTTTTAATCTAAATTTTTACCGATTCATCGAGATCTGTTTCGTCTAATTTTTTGAAAAATTTGTAAAGCTCTGCATCCACTTCTTGCAGGGCTATCATTAACTCGGGTGAAGTGGGACCTAAATTCAAATTCGCTTTAAATCATCTTTGCTTGTGAGAATGTTACTAAATGAAACAAGATATCCCTACCGAATTGATGTCCCTTGTTATCGATATGTTCGTTGTAAACCTATTCAAAAACAAACATTTTTTAAAAGAAATTTCTGAAAAAACTGAAACCATTTTTATCACCGGAAGTACTTACCATGACCAAATCGTATCCTTCAGATTTCAACATTTTGATCGTTTTATCCAGATTGGCACCAAGGCTAGTGGCACCTTTGGTAAGCTGAAAACCCTGGGCCTGGTGCGGTAGAATGCCTCGAACAGGAATGTCGCTTCTACACCGAGGGAAAAAAAGGACATAGTTTAGTTTTAGAAAAAAAAAAACAAAAACATGTATAGCAAAAAAAAAGGGTTACGATAGCGTAAACTGATTTACCGAGCCCAAAGGAAAGTGCCGACTTTACGACCCTTGCGCGTGGCTGTTGTCCATATGGGTTCCGCATCTTGCCACCAGCGCTGGTTTGACGTAAGAGTTCGGTTGAACAACTCAAACGTTTCCTTTTGGTACGAGTCGTGAAAGTAGTTTCCAATAATATTGTGATTTTCAGCATAGAGTCCTAGATTGATTTCAAAGTATCTAATTATTCTCGAAAAAAAGTCATGTCAGATAATAATCCGATAATTCGGTCGTATAATTCGAGACGAGTCTCGAGCGTAATGACCCGAGGCGACTTGCGCTGTGACGGGGCTGGTATATAATGACTCCAACGGCAAAACATAAAAAGTTTGTTTAATGTTTGTTCACCTGTACTGAGAGTAGTCCAACTAGCGTAGGAGAGCGAAGGGAAAATGGGATTCACCCATTTGGCTCTAACGCCCTCTTTGTGTAGCAGACGGAAACCGGGCAGAGATTCCTTATCTTTCTGCTCGTCGACATAGTCCCATCGGAAACTGGAAAGGGTTAAGCAACAATCTTTAGTTACACACGAGATCAAGTGAAATTCCTTATCCTAAATCTTACCCGTCGAGAAGAATGACGACTAATTTTTCTTTGCGATCCACCTCTTTCGGTTTGTCCGGTGCTGCCAATGAGCAAACGAGCAAACAGGAAAGAACGGCCAGGGCACACCGTAGACCCCGTTGCATTTTGGCTGTAAATATAGATCGCCATCACATACATGCCATTTAGCTATTTTGAATACAATCAAAGAGCGGAGAACAATGTGTGTGCCCTTTGGATTCGATATAATATCCACTACTAAGCATAAATCCTACGCACAAACTGCTTTTGAAATACTAATATACAACTGTCGAATTTCGGATGCAATCGCGCCGTTTGCCCAGTCGTGGTTAGAATTGATCACAGTCGACACGGACACTGGCTCTATGTGTATATATATAAACGGCTGCTTGTAGGGTTCTTACTGGTTCGGAAAAAGACATAGATGAAGGGTGAAAAAACAAAAAATGTTGTAAAAGAAAGAAAATCAGTTTCTATCAAGGTGTCGGAGCTGGCCAAAGTCTTTCATATCCTTCAGGCTATAAATAGTGCGGACTGCTCAACAAACCGGGGCCCAAGTAGGAAAACTGGCCAAAAAGCCTCTTCGTGGTTTTGGCTTGTTTAGAGCTATGTTTGACTAAGCGCGGCGCGAAGAAGGGGCTCGAGTCATCACTGTACATTCCGTCCGAACCGGGTGGCTCAAATTAAAAGCGGCTAATATTGACATTTGACACGGAGAAAACTTTGTCCGCCTTGCAGCCATCAGCCCCGAATGTGACATCCAAGTATAGAATTAGCGGATGACGGCCAAAACACACAGATAAAATGTATGCCCAAACGAACAAGTGAAACCCCTTTTTGTCGTAATAAAATAGGGTTAAGATAACGAGTAAATTTAATCGGAGCATTGCAATTGTTATCTTAACGGGGTTTCGATTTCACCTCTAAACATGATGATGTGATAATGACTCAACTTGTGGAATTCAAATTTACGAAAGGCGTTTTACCTTAAAAAATCGGAGATTGAAACTCGTAGTTTTTGGTTGATTGCTGGTCGAACAAAAACTTGTAAGTGAATATGTTTGAGATCTCGGTGGAATTGCACAAGAGGAAGACCGTAAAACGGATGCGTCCAGACCGCGTGGCGCTTCGCAAGAAACTGGATAGGAGTATATGTTATCGCAGCGTCGGACGTGAAGAAGTGGCCGCGGGAGCGCGCAGGATAACGACGGTGTATGTGTGCACGCCTTTACCGGTTGAAACTGACGTCCGGTAGTCGAAAAACGCAACAGGCACATCTTACAAAGACAAGCGTAACTCTGTTTGAAAAGAAAAATAATTTGACTCGGGTCATAAAAATGTAAGCGCTATAAAATGATAAGTTTTTTCAAAAGACAACAAAACAACATATTTGCTACAATAGCTATTATCATTGCGACAATTGAAAACACAAAATATGTTTTGAATTGATTGCATCAGTGATTTCTCTAGATTAGATTAGATGTGGCGTGATGCTGAAATTTCGAAACGATGCGATTGTTCTCGAAAAGCGTAATGTTTGATGTGCTTTATTCGATCCTTAAAAATCTGTATCAGATAGAAGATGGCGCTCATATCGAATTTGTCTGAAATTGCCCAAAAAGCTTGTGAAAGAAACGTCTTCTGATTGCCACGACTCGCCTTATCGATGCGGTTCACGATCATTGACTAAAAAGCGCCTGTTATTCGATACGCATGCAGCCGTCATCGTACATACTGGAGTTTGGAAAGAAAGCGCTGATATTGGTATTAGATATACAGTGCTAGTTATGTTTTTGTGTAAATGTTCCACAGCTTTTTTCTGGGTACATAATATATACATAATACATTTCCTAAAATCTAACAACTGGGAATTGATCTCATCATTTTTTGGGGGGCAATGTGTCATCAATCATTAAGGAAACTCGGTCGAACGAGAAAGTGATTTTACAACAGATAATATCGTTATTGTCTGGATGTTTGGTAACATTTAGTTTTTGAATTCACTTAAAGTACTACATCGGGTCTTTAATGGCGACTCGTCTAGATCTACGTGAGTTGAAAAGTAAGATGACGTGTTACGACTGTGGAATACAACAGTGGACAGTGTTTTCGTAAGTAAATACTGGCGTACTGACTGCCCAAACGGGAAGCATCGTATCCACAATGAATCGATAATAATAAAATCTAACGAAAATAAAACATTCTTTTTATAAATTTTACGATTCTACTTACGTGTTGAGTTGACGCCATGTTCATTTTCACTGTATCTTGTCTTGCAGACGATGTGCAAATGTGTTTTCTTGTTAGCAGACGACATAAATGTCATCGCGATATCGCTATGAATGGATTAAAACTATGAACTTTTCCAAGTCAGACATGGGTTCAACTGTAGTGCATTTACCTTACGCAGAATTTTTACCTGATGCAAGTCCCTCGAGTATTGAAGCATTCAAATCTGACTACCTGAAAAGTTCCGAGGAAAAGAGAAACTACTTGCAGACAGCCATTTTTACGATCCTATGTACAGTCACATGTATTCTCCATTGTCCTACAATGTTTTTCCATGGTCACACGATGAACAATACAATTTGAAATAATACAGAAATTGGGGGGATGCAACCAAGTATTTGAAAAAAAGGGGGGAAATAAAGGAGAAATGGTCACAGAAGAGGAGTGAAGACAAGGATTTTTGTGGGGGGTGTTCCTCGAGGATTTTCTATGATGACCCCTCCAGAGAGGAGGTCATTTTCAAAGATTTTCGTTTTTTTTCCTCATGCTGATAAATATTTTCTTGCCATACTTTTTAATGTGTTTTTTTTTCATTTATTGTGTGTAGACAAAAATTGTCAGGGTCTATTTCTTCAGATTCGACCCGGGGCTGGACTACATCTCTTCTGGTTCATCACAATATTATCGAGGAGAGTTTCATAAAGATCGATGAAGGGTGGGAGAAATTAAAAAACTTGGCAGACAAAAAAAAAGGATAATAAGAAAACGTTGAAGATATTTTTCACAGCAATACAACAGGTGGCCCTCCCACCTCTCGCCATTTTGAAAGCTCACATACACGCACACTCGCAGACTTTTGACGTTGGACGACGCGCCAAAATCGCTCAACGTCACACAAGATTTTTCGTGGGCCATTGTAGAGTTTTTTTTTGTATTTTCAGCAGTCACATGATCGCAGTATTTAAGCCAATCAGCATGATTAACGGCTTCACACACACACACAAACACACTAAAGAAACTTTCACAACGTTTTTTATCTTCTCACTTTCTTTCTTTTTTCGCTCGTTTTTTTTCAACACACGTTGACAGAGATAATTATCCCGACGAATGACGAGAACCCAAAAAAGGAAGAAGAAGAAAATAAAAAACAAACAAACCAACAAACAAACAAAAAATTGGGTAAAGAGGTGAAGGTGGTGTGTGGTGATGCGCTGTGTAAAAAAAAAAAAAGAGGGATATAGAGGCGGGCGAAAATATTACAAGGAATGATAGCCAATGCTGGTGAGATTTCCGTTCGCTTTTTTGTTGTATCAATAATATAATATTTAATTAATAAAAAAAAATTGAAACAAAGACTCGATTCCACTCATCATTATCTTTGTCTGATCATAGTCGCCAATCGAATTATGTCGCAAAAAATTGCCGGGTCAAATCTGTGTGTTGTGTGTGTATAACTCATTCGTCATCACTGTTGCAGAGGTAGAGACTTTTGGAGAGGAGAGCGGCCACACTCTGGTCCATGATTTGCGACATCACTAGAGCCAATAGCCGTTGCTCGAGTTTGGCCAGCAACGGGCGCGACTCGGGGTGCCGGGCAATGTGGAACACGGTCGATGCCGCTCGTCGCAGCATGTCCAGGCTCGTGCCCATCGACTCGGGGTTCTCGCGGAGCGCTTGGATGCCGTGTTGGCTGGCCACGGCCAGCGCGTTGGCTTCGGCCTGTTCGACAAACGACACCAGCAGGGCCAGACTGTTGTTGTGCAGGGCGATCAGCCGGGCCATGCCGGAATCGGCGGCCGATAAGTAGTAGAGCAAGTTGACGGAAAACTCGCGAAGGACCTGGTCCTCAGTGCGGCACAGGGACCGCGTCAGGAAGTGGACCAGTTTTTCCAGCCGCGAAAACGGGGGCGTGGCCAGGATCAAGTCCATGTTGCAGTCCATCACCATCAATTTACACAAGGCCTCCAGACTGAGCCGCTGCGGGGACAGCAGCGACGTAGAGTTAGGACCGAACGAACTGAAAGGATCCTGTGACTGGGCAGACGGACAAATGGCCCAATGGAGGAGGCCGTCAATCACTGGCCGAACAATCTCTTCGGAATAAATGGACAGATCCAGCTGACCGGCAATGTTAGACATTATAACGAGGACGTTCTCGCGCAGGGCCAGCAACGTGTCCCACCACCAGTCCGTTTCGCACTTGCTCAAACCGGAAGCCGATCCCTTGTCGGCCAGCGAGTCGACAGAGGCGAAATCGACATCCTCCTCCCGGTCGTAATTCTTTTGGTGCGACGATCGCAGCGGATGGTCGTGATGGAGCAAAAGGATTTTGCCAACAATGACCAGCAAAGTGGAATTTTTGGCCAGCTCTGATTCGTTACTTGGCACAAAGCTCAGACTGCGGAAGATATTGGATAGGGCCAGCGCACGACGGGCCAGCGCGTCTTGACTGTCGTCTATCAAATAGAGGCTACTCTCGTCGCGCGTGTAACACTCGTCCTCTTGGTCGTCCGTCTTGCGTCGCTTCAACGTCCCGTGCGGGTCGCGGATAATCAAACGGCTACCACTAGGAAGGGTCATCACTGTCGACGAAGACTCTGCTTGCCGGGCTGGCGCTATCGAGGCCGGTTCCTGCCTTCCTTCAACCGGTTCTTTCTTAACCTCCGGTTCTTCCAGTCTACTCGCAGATGGGCCGGCATTCGGTTGTTCCGCTGCGGCTTTTTCTTGATCCGGCGTGGAAGACGTGTCTTCTTTTTTGATCCGTTTGAGGACATCGGCCAAATTGCGACTGGGCTTTACCAGACAGTTTTTGGCCGGAACTGACGTCGAATCCGACGACGATGGCTCTTCGGGTTGCTTCTCTTTCACGCCGTTCGGCTCTGCCGGGCGTTCGGTTTCGATGTGTTCCATGCTTTCCGGCTGTTGTTCCGTCGATCTCTTGTCCACTTTCTTCAGCACCCGAACAAAAGGGACAATGTTCAATTCGGCCGTAAAGTGCGTGACAATGTGCTGCGTAGTGTCACCGCCGCCGATCTGCCATTGGTCCATGCCACTCTCAAAGCCGTCGTGAACGTCCCATTCTTTCTTGACGTCGACAACGAAGAGTTCCTTGTCTCTCGGGACGATGCCGACTTTTTCGCCTCGTCGAGTGTTCATGGACCAGTCGGGTCCGTCGAGGAAACGGACGCTGTCGCCGGCCAAATCACAGTTCTTGACAGCCCCTAAATCTGCGACATCCATCCCGTCGGGCTGCGCTTTCCGTTTGGGCCAGTTCCACCAAGCGTCTTCGTCCTCATCGACGGCCGTCCCGCTCGTTGCTGGGCAACTGTCGGCCGCCGGTTTGATAGATCTTTGCTTCAACTTGTGTTTGAACTCTTCCACGCGGTCGAAACCGATCTCCATATCTTCCAAGATGGTGAATATCTGCGACAGGCAACGACGGAAGTGTTCCAGCAGAACTTCCGTCAGACCGGGCATGTAGGCCAGGCTGAAGTAATGGACGCTGGAATCGTCGTAGAGCAACACGTTCAAGACGTCGATGGCCCACGTGGATTCGGCCAACAGACCCGATTTGAGCGCCAGATAAACTCTCCAGGCATCGACTGGAACTACATCGGCGCGGCAAAGGCGGCGGCGCTTGGCCATAACGGGCACAACGGCTTCGACCGAATCTGGAGGGAAATACGATTCGCGTTTGGCCGAGTAGATTGGCATGTTGGCCGTTGGTCCAGGTGGCATGCCCTGTGGAAAATTGGCGGGTCCTGGAGGACCCGTCATTGGTCCCTTGCCGGAAATCGGCGGCATAGGGTAAGGTTTCCCGTCTGGAGCGCGTAACGACGTGTAGGGCGGCCGAGGTCCCATGAATGGCTGTCTATTGTTGGCCATCGCTTGCGGTCCAGTCCACGGTTGTGGCTGTTGGGGCGGAGTTTGTTGTTGCGCCGGCTGTTGCTGTTGTTGAGCCATCGGGTGTGGAGGGACCGCGACGGCAGTTGGGGGTCCTTGCTGATGGCTCGTCCCATTGATTGTGGTGGCCGGAGTAGCCGGAATAGGACCAGGATATCTTTGAGCTTGATCCCACGCCGGATTGCGTGGTTGCGGTGTTCCAGTTGGTGGAACCCAAGGAGCTCCTACTGTCTGAACGGGACCAGGACTATTGCCCTGCTGTGGGTATTGGTTCACGAAGGGCGTACTGTTCCTCCAACCTGTTTACATGAAAATGAAATGAAAAATTAGATTCCGACATTTTTAAATAAATGAATTGATGTAAGAGTTAAACGGAAGCGGGATGCAATACTGCAATGCATAGCAGGCATGCGAAACGACACACACGGACAATGTGAAAAGAGTGCTGTCACTCGCCTGTTGAAAGATTGCTACAAAAACCCATGATTCCACCCGCTCCACCACTGGACGTTTGATCACTGGAACCAGCCGTACCATAAGGTGACCGGTAAGCTCCGTAAGAATCTGGGTGGAGCGCGCCGGTTATTTTAACATTTAAGAAAAATGAGAAACCCAAAAATTAGAGTCGAATGAACCACTGATGATTTTCTGCCACAAAACCCCTGCCTCTAAAGATTATGCAAATTAAATGTCCTTACCAAACGTGGGTTGTCGTGGTTGTTGATTGGGAGCCGGACCGGGAGGACCGTAAGGTGGATAAGGTCCCGATTGCGGCTGTTGTTGGTTCGGTGCGCCAGGGGCGGAAGGAGCATTGGGTCCAACTGCTGGTGCACTACCGACTGGTGGGTTCATACCGGTCGGTGCAGGAGTGGATTGTCGTGGTGGCATACCAACCGGTGCAGGACCAGGAGTTCCAGGTCGAACGATCCCTGGATAAGGCTGACCGGGAGGTGGGCCCAAACTGGATGGTGCAGCTCCCACCGGATAACCCTACAAAGATAAAGCCCAATCATATTATTATTTCAATCATAATACTCGAGCTCTCGAATTATTTAGTTCTTTAAATTTTAGTGACATTATCAAGACCAATCCACGAGTTAACGAAAAAATTAGGAATCAAGCGCTACGTCAATAAATAAATTTAAAAAACTAAACTAAAATATAATTAGGAAAAAAAAAAGAAATGAGAAAAACAAAAAACATACAGGCTGTCTATCAGAAGGAGGCGGAGCCAACAAGGTCGATGAGGCCAACAATTGGCGCAGTCCACCTCGCTGTAGTTGCAGATGAACCACGTTCCAAAAATGAAATTATGTTCGGAGTGGGATTAGGCAAAAGGGAAAAAAAGAAAAAACAAAATCGGAGAATGAGAAACAAAATCGAAAACAAAATGCAAACGAAAACATAACAGAAAATTAAAAAACTTAAGCGTCATGCGTTGTTACTTTCGTTAGTTTCATGCTTTGTTGCCAAACAGAAAGATATGCCAAATCTATTTTTTTTAATTGAGAATTTAAAATCAATTGAATTACCTGATACTGATCAGTTTGTTCGGGATAACCAGGAGTTCCCGGATTTGGCGCCGGACTGGGAGCTGGACTGGGACCGGCACTTGTACTGCCCGGTTGTTGAGTTTGCGGAGGCTGCGGCTGTTGTTGCTGCTGCTGCTGGGCGAGCGGTTGTTGTTGTTGTTGTGGCTGCATAGATTGTGCGAGGGGTGACGGTGGCACCAACTGTGGCCCCGTGGAAGTCGTGGTGGCTATCGTCGCCGGATTGGAACTCGACGTTGACGTCGGGACCGACGCCGCAGGAGGTACAGGCGGCCGCGGTGGGTAAGGCCCCGATACCGTCGCACTTCCTGGGACGTGATTGGGAGGCATGAACCGGCCGTAAGGATCCGAAGGTGATGGCCCAGGACCTGGACCCGGCCCGGGTGGTGGAGCTTGTCCACTTGGCGGCGCTTGAGGGTTATAAGGTTCAGGATAGGGAGCTGAATACATTGTTCGATTTGGTGGGGTCGAGAACGGTGGATACTGCTGATTATTGGGGTTCGGGTACTCGTTCTGGTACGGATGGTGATAGCCTCCCTGGTTTGGGTGATTGCCAGGATGATTGGCATGACCTGGATGGCCAGGATAGCCTCCAGGTCGTCCAGCCATTGTATTGTACATGGAAGGAGGCTGTTGCTGCTGTTGCTGTTGCTGCTGTTGTTGTTGTTGCTGCTGCTGCTGCTGTTGGTGTTGTTGCTGAGCAGATGATGGAGGAGGTTGTTGATGTGGCGGATAGCCGGGATGTCCACCTCGGCCGCCATAGTGTTGTTGATCGTCAAACGGATTGCTAGCGGCAATGTTTTCTCCAACGTGCGGTGGAGGGTAGCCGGGGTAGTGGGCATTCGGGTAGCCATCCATTGAAGGGATGGGAGGCACTCCCGAAGACGGAAACGAATCCTGACTGTTGGACGATCCAGCCGGTGAGGGCACGCTTATCTTGGGAGCGGGTTTCTTCTTGGTTGTAGCCTCCACCTGGACAACGACAATAGTTCCATTAATGAAATTGAAATTAACGTCTACGATATAATTAGCAATGACAATGGCGTACCTGATTGAGTATAGGTTGAGGATCGACACCACCTCGATCGAATTTGCACTCCCAGGGGAAGAGGCTTTTGGTGTAGTGTTTACGTAACGTATAGGCGGCACTGGACGAACCACCGATACCAAGCGTCTGAGCAATGTCTTTCCACGCTTTGTTCTTTGTCACTTCAAGGAAACCTCCTCGGTCCCGAACCAGCAGGTACAAACGGAAGAGGTCCAACGGATTCTTCGATATGGTGGGGCAGGCCGTGATGGGGCTGCCTTTCTCTTCCATGAAACGCAACAGCTGATCGAGGAACTTCCTCCGGTCCGGATGGTCATCAAAATCGTACATCCGCGCAAGTGCATCGCTCATGTGTGAAGTTTTCTATTTAATGTAATGGACAACACGTGGTTAGAAATAAAACAAAACGCAGGTGGCACAAAATGCACTGAATTACTTTTACCGGGGAAGATGGTGTAGGCCGTGTCGAGACATTCCAATTGCCTACACCTGGGCCCGGACTGTGTACGTCATTGTATTCTTCGTGTTGCGAAGATAAGGAGGCTGGACCCGGGCTGGGCACAGTGCTCTGCGGAGTTGGTGGATGACTGAGCATTTGGTGCGGCGGCAGCGGCTGCTGCTGAGAAAAGGGCGGATGATGGGCGGACGGGGTCATCGGCATCGAGCCGGTTTCTTTGCGCGAACGTGGAGTTGAAGGAGCCGAAACATCATCGCCAGAAGCTGCCGACGTGTTGGACAGCGTTGACTGCTGGGAGGCTTCGTCCAGTCCGGCCACACCGTCCGGTCCTGTCGTCACCACATTGGTAACAGGAGAAGCTGCCGACGGCGGATGACCTGTGTTCCGGTAAAAAGGAGGAGGTCAACATCGTTTATGAAACTCAATTGATGCAATATCTAGTACCGGCCATGCTGCCGGCATTGTTCATGCCAGGTGGTGGAGGATAAGGCCCCATATGCTGTTGTTGTTGTTGTGTTGGCGGTTGTTGCGATTGCGGAAGAGAAGGCGGTTGCGGCGGCCCTTGGAGTGGCGCAGAAGGAGCCGGGCTGGGCGACGAAGCCATGCCGTACATTTTCTGCTGCTGTTGTTGTTGCAAGTGATGTTGCAAGTGCTGCTTCATGTAATGAGGCGGGGTGTGAGACGGGCCAGGAGGTCGCGGCCCAGATGTGGGTGGACCAGAAGGTGGAGGAGCGCCTTTGCCTCCATGCACCGGCATTGGACTGCCTGGCGGTCCTCCAGGCATCGCATTGGCCGGACCCCAGTTTTGCTGCTGTTGCTGTTGTTGTTGTTGCTGTTGGCCGTATTGGCTTATGTTGGGACCACCTATAAAAAACGTGTAGGTGTGAGGATGTGAAATTGAACTTTTAAAAAAGTAGATCATACCTGGTGGATATCCCGGGTAAGGTGTCGGAGGTCCCATGTGTGGGGTTATCGATCGGTTTGGGCCGGGGCTAGCAGGTGGCATCGGATTTTGGTTTGCATTGCTGCTATTAGGTGGCATTCCAGCGCCTGGCTGCTGCTGCTGTGGCGGCGGCGGGGGCTGCTGCTGATGCTGTGGACCATAAGATCCGGGAGTAGGACCATAAGGACTTGGGCCTCCCGGTCCCAAAGGTGGCCTCGGATGTTGCATGTACATTGGATTGGGCAGGTACTGTGGTTGTTGCGGCTGGCCGCTTGGCTGCTGCTGCTGTGGATGATGCATCGGCTGTTGTTGCGGTTGTTGGTACGGAGAGCCACCCATTTTGTATGACGGCATACCAACATGTGGCGGAGGTGGCATCGGCTGCTGATACGCTCCTATAGGCCAGACAGAAAGAAAAATGAGCATCAGTGACTATACATGTCGATAAGGCTTAAGGCTGTGCGAAAGCTACTTCTAAGGGGGGCGTCATCGAACCGCTTTGTTCGTCTCAAAAGCTTCCACATCATCGATCCAACAACCTTTGACAGCGTTGCTATTTTTTGTTTTTATGATTTTCCCCGTTTATGCCATAAACTGATAATTGGTGATCATCGATGATGCATACTCGAGAAGGGGGAAAAACTTACGGCCTTTATCCGCCATTGTTGGAGAAGGAAACTCAAATCGCCCTTGACATTCATTGGGTACGAAAGATAAAAAAAACATCAAGGAAACACAAAGGATGGAGGTGGGTGAAAAGGAACTCCCTAGACTTTGATCATTTTGTGAGGTCGTCTGCGAAACAGGTGCGTGTGTCAATCTCTTTAAATTGACAGTGTCACTTATAAAACTTAGACTCTAAACATGTGCACTTATTATACCTTGGGCTGCCATGGGGGAATGACTCATACGCGCCGGTCCGCTGTTATTATTGTCCGATTGGCTCCCCGGATTGGGCGAAACGTGGCTGCTATTATTATTACTGTTTGGCGGTCCTGTAATTTAAATTACAAAGAAAACACGATTAGAAATCATACGCTGCACGATTCTTTGTTTTTTCGATAAGACCACATATTTTTTCACTTTCTATTCAGGGGGGTAGGCGGTTATTGTTGCGTATGCTGATGAGCATAAATGAGACAAGGGCTTTCCCCAAGGTCATGTAGCAGCAGCAGCTCTGGATCAACGTGTACACATCCAATGCCATCACAAGCGGCTACACTTGACTTGGCATACCGCGCCATGATTTGCTTTTAGAATGGGAGACGAGGAGGAGGAGGGGTGACTACTAAAATTGGGGGATACCCCCACAACGTTCATTTGTTTTTTTCATCTTTGAACCTTTTTCTTTTCGCACGTTTTCCTTTTTTTTTAAGTTCCAAGAAAAACAAAGACTTGGAAACGAGTTGTGTTTACACGCTCAACTGAACGCTCACAATCACGCAATAAAAGGGGAATTATTTTTTTTAAAGAATTAAGGTACGAACCGAGAGCCGGAGACATGGACCGACTAGCTGGCGATGGCGCCGGGGGAGGCCTTCCGACAGCCGGCGAAGCGACGGCCGTTGATGAGCTCGTCGTTGGCGTGCTGCTACCACTACTACTGACGGCGGCTGTTGACGTGGAAGTTGTCGTTACAGTTAAAGTCGACGTCGACGGGCTGCTGCTGTTCCGTTGGATGCTGGATGTCGTAGCGGCCGTGGTGTTATTCGCTTCGGCAGATGGCTCTCCTGGGCCACTGCCCTTGACGGGTTCCTGCTGCGATGGTGGCGGCTAATCATTTGCAAACAAACAACAAATGTTCGTACATTAGAAAACAAATTCTGAAATATTATTTTCATGTGTGAAATGAAAGCTAAGGTGGCAACATTTTCTTATAGAACACGTCCACAAGACCCCAAACATCGTGTGGACTAGTAGTGACATCTACATGAAAGTCGCCGTACGAAGGGGGGAAAAGGGAGAAAAAAGAAACGATCTTTGGCCGACGGAATGTCGATTTGAAAAAATGAAATTTCGTTTGTCATCCGATTGAACTCGACTCTAAAACATCCAAGTGTCGTCGTGTGAAACAATAAGGATTGACCCATCTTTAAAAAATCGTTAGATTCCGGTATCTCTGATCCGATGGCTAAAGAAAAGAAAAACGAACATCGGACAATGGCGGTCGATGTAGGAGAGCGAAGCGGCGAGAGAAAAGACAACAATCAAAGAAGAAAAAACTCACGATCGGCACACGAGTTTAGATAATCACACATTCGCTCGCCAGCAGACACACACTTAGATATACAATACACACACACACACACACACCGCACGGCGAAATCTACACACACACACCGGTCGATTCAATATCGAACAACACGGAGGTTGAGAAAGTCTGACGGCGCCCCCACTCGATCCGAGGCAGATTCGACTGTACACGAACTGGCCAACTCTGCCACTGGCGCGCTGTAGTAGAAAAAGGAAGGGGAGGAGGAAAGGGATGGGAGTACCGCCAAAAGCAAAGGGAGGGGGGAGGATAGATAAGGCCCCCAAACGGTTGGCAAGGCAGCTTGGGGGGCTTCATGCGCTTTGTATATACACTATATATATATATATGACAGCGTGTATACTGGACTCGACGACTCAAGGTTCCAGGCCCTGCGTGTGTGTACCATGAGGGGAAGAAGATTGTGTGTGCTGGGGAAAAAAAAGAAACGGGCAGAGAGAAAGGCATTATAGAAGGGGGGAGGGGAAACGGGCCACAACGAGGGGGGAACGCATCCTGTGTGTGTGTTGCTGGGCACACGGCTTTTGGGGTCGAGTCGATGTGAAGATGGCAGCACCAGAGACAGAGAGAAATGCGCTGGGTCCTCTCTATTTACTAGATTATATATCCAACAAGGTAGACAAGCTCGGATGGAGAAAAAAGATGGGGAGTGGAAAAACGTCGAGGGGCTCTTTTCAAATGGGGCATTTTTTGTTGCTCTCACAGAGGGCCATGGCCCCGACGGTTATATATCAGCAGCAGCAGCAGCAACAACAAAGAGAGTTCTCCCTCGGCACATTCGAGAGAGACTCCACTTTGTTGTTGTTCCATATTTTCGAAAACTGTTTGAGCCGACAGACACCACCTGAGACACGGAACCCAGTTATGGCGTATTACTACGGACCTTGTCCCAAATTGAACAGATGGCACCATGCGCCAAACTACTCGCAACGGCAATTTTTAGAAAAAATTTTTCGAAAATTTCGTTTTGTTTCGTCTATGAAACAAGTCGAAAATGCAGCATATATTTATGTATAAAACACACAGTAAATGTGAGTGTCTGTTTTCGTGTATCAGAGACGAGCCATCGGGCATCTATTCTATGCGTAGTGCATACCACGCGGTGAGTTGGTGAAACCCATTTCCCCCTCTTTCTTTTTCTGCTGGCGTCAGAGTACGGCGGCCATCTTGAACGCGTCTCTCAGCCAATGGCATCCTTCCCTCGGCCAAACGGACCAATGGCAAGCTAGATAGCACACGAAACACGCCCCTTCCCACTCTACTACTCGCTTTCGGGTTTTCCGAGAACCACAGTCATCAACCCCACCTCCCAAAAGGCTCGGGTAAAGAAAAAAAAAATCTTCTCACTGATAGAAAAAGAAGGAAAAATAAAGTTCTTTCTCAACCCCGTGCCTCTTATTTCAGCGGTCTATCTCCTTTCTACCGGCATCGTAGCATTTTTCCACCACGAGGCACCAAAAAAATATAAAGTAACCGGGTAGTCGTGGTAGTAGAAAAGATAGAACCTCTAAACCGTGACAGGCCCCCCAAGTCCAGCTTAAAAGTCCCTTTTTCTTTTTCCTCCCCTCTCCTCTCATTCCTTTTCTGGTGAACGCGCCAGCAGCAGTCGACAGGAAAAAAGATGGGGGCGTGTTGTTAAAAAGGTAGAAGGGAAAATGATGGCGGGAACGGAAAACATTCCACCGGTTTTTTTACAAAGAAAATTTGACTTGAGAAATTCAAATGTTTGTAATGGCTTTTTTCAATCACATGATTTCCACTCTATTTTGTTCGACTCAATGTGAAAAGAAAGATGGCGGACGGTCACTCTGGCGAGTGGAAAAAACAAGTCCTGGCGCGCGCGCGGAGAAAAATGCGCGTCCCCCCTCCACTCATGTATTAGTCTGTCTCTTCCACAACATCATCCGACGGATGGATGAGAATTGGAGGAGAGCGAGTCTCTCTTCTTTTTCTCTTTGAAAAAATAAGAACCCCGTCTTTCCTGGCTCTTTTCCCATTATCAGTCTCTCTAGACACGAACTTTCTTGCGCCCGTTGAAGCATATCCTTTTTCTGTCACACGTCAAAGAATTCTTTCCAAACTACATTTTCGGCTTTTGAACTTTTTTTTCCTTTAAAAAGCTTGTCCATTATGAAAGAGGTTCAGCCAATTAAAAGACGTAGATATCAATCGTTTCACAGCGCCACTGCGGTGATTATGGGAGGGTCAGCGCGTGTCGTCTGCTCTCGATGCGATTCTCTTCGAACAATTGCCACACAGACCCCTATGTCTGTCCGGCATACAAACAAAAACAAATAAAAGAAGAACGCGGGCGGAAATAAAAAAGAGTACCGACGAAAAAGAAAAAAAAACCGGGAAGCATTAAAAAAAAGAGCCCTCGAGGAGAAACGTCCGCGTCGTTTATTATCGCCGTCGTCTATCGACCCGCACGCACGAAACCCCTCCCCAGTCAAGCTCCTCCCCTCCTCCTTTTTTTCTGCTGCTGAAATTGCCATCGCTGCATGAATCGCTTCTTTTTCCTCTGCCTGGAACACGTCGTCATTCCCAGTTTTTTTCCCCATGCACGGTGCTTTTAACAGACACACGCTATCTGAGTGTGCGCAGCAAACATAGCAGTTCCAAAATGATGACGACGTCACTCGATTATGTTTTTTTTTTGTTTGCATCGCTTGCAGACGAATCGGAGAAACGGCGGGAAAAAAAATAACACGAATTGTTTTCTTTAACGAACTGACAGCTCGTCAAGTTTTTCTTTCCCCCCTTGACAGACGAAGAAGAAAAAAGACGCTGCTATGCGCCCTGGCGGCCATTTTCCCCCACTAGACGCTACACGGGCCGAGTCGTAGAAGAAAGAATGTCATCGATTAGACGATTCCAACGACGACGCACAGGAAAAAAGAAATCAATAAAAATTAGGATATTTGAATTGCTCCATTAAAAAAAAGAACCACGTGGACAAGTCCTTTTAAACAGTTGTGTTTAGAATAATAATAATAATAAAAAGAGGGGGGAGGGAAAAAAGACAGGTGGTGGTACGTCGGTATCGGCAGAGAAACGGGGTGGGGTGAGATTAAAATGACGTCATGTGAACGCAGGCTGTGAGTATGTGTGTGTAGGTCAAGGTCAGGAATCCCATCCAAACTCGTCACTTGCAACTTAAACAGTTCCTTCCTTCCCATCCTCCTCATTCCATTTCATTAACAATAGCCCATTCCAACCGAATAAACATTGGAATTCCCTACTCTGCCTCCAGCCCCACTTGCACGTACGTCTATGGCTCGCAAAACGGTTAGATTTGGTACAACTTCCTCTTTTTTTTCGAAATACTATCGGATAACCCTAAGGCAATACCAAATCATATGACCAACAAAATATGTTATCCCATTCAAATATGGAACTGAAGAGCCTGGTGAATATAAGTCTCATTTTGAATGGCAAGAAGAGACAAAACGATCAAACTATGAGAATAGAACCTCAAAATCTAAACTGGCGATCGCCCAATGGTCAGGCAGAATCGTATTGTGTGCCATTTGCCTTTATCTATAGCTTCTGTTTTCATTTTTATTTGTGTTCTTACCTGCTGTACTGGTCCTCCACTAGGCGTGAGGGCGTATCGTTGCTGTTGGATTCCATGTCCTATGGGGGCACCAGGTCCGTATGAGGGATATCCTCCTCCCTGAACGAACACAAGAAGAAGAAAAAATTGTAATCAGTCGAAATGAATCCATCAACGGTGCCACCCAGAGTGAGGGCCAGACTCGAAAGGGATAGTTTATGCTAATAGTGACGTCACTCTCTCCGTGGGGGGTTGCGTTTCAACGGGACAGGCAGAAAAAAAGGGGGTATTCCTCTTTGACTACATCTTTCTCTGAAAGGACGATCGTCACTTTATTTCTTAATCACATTCATATTTCCCTTTTCTCCTCTTTTCGGTTCCTTCCAAATTGCAACCGAACCTTCAGCGCCAATATAAAAAGAGGGGGGCTCAAAGACAGGGGTACAACGAAAGAAGGATGCCTGTCAATGACGTCACCCCCTCCCCCTTCTCTCTATCCGTCACTAATAACGGGTCAGTAAACACGGCCACGTGGCTCTTTTGCTCCACACTCAAGTACACACACACAGACACACATATTCCACGAAGTTTTTGGCAAACAAAATGTTCAATCACTCACTCAGCCTTCTTTCATTCAGACCCCAAGCTCCGACATCCCATCTACGTAAATAGTTTGTTGTTTAAAAATATTCCTGATCGAGAGACGTCTCCTCATCAAGATGCCTTAACTTAAATTATCCAATTCATTATGCGTGCCGTAATTGGATCAAGAACCACAATAAAGGTGGGTGTGGACTTGCAGGATGACAGCAGCTAACGGGACGATCGGCCCACCCGCCCCAAACTTTCCTTGAACCATAATGATTCATTATTTGTGTCTAATAAATGACTGCCCGTGAAATCAATACAAATCTAGTCGGATGATGCAACATTCTTTCGAAGAAAAAGAAAGTTTTCTACCAAAGAGTTTGGGTATACTACTATCTTTACCTGCTGCATCGAATTTGGTGGAGGCTTGAATCCAGGAGCAAAATTCCTTGGCTGCTGAGGCTGCTGCATAGGCCAGCCTGAAGCTGGATGTGAATTTGGTGGTGGCGGTGGCTGTTGCTGAGGATAATCTCCATAAGGATATCTTTGCACTGGCACTCCTGTTCCAGGCTGAAGAAGTTGGTTTAATGTCGGTGTTGCATATCTAGAAGGAGGATAACCTTGTGCACCACCACCGTGATGAACTGGGGGATAACTCTGCACAGGTCCTCCACCAGGCCTGGGCATAGAATTCATGTACGCCACTGGTTTGGTGGCTAGGACAGGAGTTGACACATTTCGAACCAGGTTGCTGCCTGGGTACTGAGAGTACGGGTAGCTGCCCTGCTGTTGCAAATCACCCTGCTGCTGCTGCTGATGAACGTAGCTGTGAGGAGGGTATCCGAATCCAGATTGGGCATTTTCATAGCCAGCAGAAGGGGAATCTACAGGATATCCAACAGGAGGCTTGTAGTAAGCCCCACTTGATTGCAACTTGGTGCTGTCGTTCATGTCGTGAGAGCCATTGTTGCTAACAGGGGTAGAAGTTGGCCCGTTGGAGCTATTTGTCTCCATCTCTCTCTGAGCTTCCACCCCGTTGGTGGTGGGGCCATCCAAATCCTTCATTTCTGGCCCATTTCTGGGAGGTTCCACTTCAGCTTGGGTGCTGGCCATGATCTTCTACTTTATAAAGTCAATTCACAATTGGTTCAGTTCCATCTTGGAGGAGAGTGAGCTTTAGATGGGGTATGCAATGCAACCTGAAAAGAACAAGTAAAAAAGAATGTTAGTTGCCTTTTCGCAGAAGATGTTTCTAGAAATGCCTGCGTCCAAAAATGCTCTACTGTGACATGGTACTGACTAAACATGATATTGGCATCCATTCCTCAGACTTACGCTCGAGTCGAGAGAATTTTTCGAGCGAGGGGAGTCTCAGCTAAAAGCACACTTGGCCTCTTATTCCCACGCTGAACGCGTCGCTACAACGCGAAGTCGGGCACTCACAATGGATAGCACTGTGTAGAACACTTACACATTCACACTAAAAACACAAACCAACACACACTTGATCACATATGCACACGATTTTTCCCTTTGAAATCCTCTTCTTTTCTTGTACTCCTCCTTTTTGGTCTTGTGGTGGTGGTGAGGAGAGTTCACGAGAACAGAGAGAGCCGGAGCGCGCGCGACGCTTGGGTAAAAGCTTTTTCTTTCCAACTGACGTAAGCGAGTCAGCGCCGCAAGGTGGTGTCCCACCGACCAGAGTGTCAAAATTGCAAGAGGCGCGATTCAAACTTTACAGACAACACACTCAATCGACGTAATTTGGGCTGACTGGTGAGGCCTCTACTACTCGGCTATGCATCTTTTCTCTTGCCGGGCCATTGTCGTTTCAGTTGTTCACTTTTCGTTGCTGCTGTCTGGATGCGATGCCAGCGCCACCATTAGGTACAGCGCCTCTTCTCTCCCAAGTTTAGATTCGCAGCAGAAAAAACTAAGAAAAAAATGCTTCTTTAATTCTTTTCCCTAATTGTATCAACACTAACTTCTCCTTCACTCCATTTCTTGGCAATTTGTGTGAGTGACTAGTTTAATCTGAATTCGTAAAAAGCTGCATAATAGGCTTAAAACGTGAAAAATGCTTGGAACTGTTTTGATGAGGTATGCACGGCGGAGGGATACACGAGGGCTTCATTGCCGTCCGTTCTCTCTCTCTGTCCTCTTGCTTGCACACACCACTAGACGACGAAGTAGAACCGCGCCATGATAATGGCGCTATTGCCGACGGGCGGGAAGGTTCTCTTATCCACAGTCTCTTTTCTTAACGGGCCAAAGAGAATTTCAACTGCTTTAACTCGAGTCTTTCATGCAATTACACGTATAACGTCATAGAAATATGAATTTACTACACCCATGTTTAGTTGTATTTTCAAGTTAAAAGATTCCGAGCGACTAGATGCATAATTTTGAATCCATCTGGCATTTTTTTTGGTTGTCGGTTGCTTCATACCAAGACGGGCGTAGACGATTTCGAAAACAAGAACTTGCTAGCCCTGTCAAACAACACCTGGCGGGCATCGCAATTTTGTCTCGACTGCTGCTCTCGTCTACCTGTTGGTTTTGATTAGGCTTTTCCTGACTACCAAGTTTTTTTTGTCTATTCCCCACATATTGATGGACTATACTTTTTATAACCGATCACTTACGACATCGATTCTCATTAAACAAACTTCTTCAGATGGCGACAGAGACGAAACTCGCCTTCCCAGTTCGTTAAGCCATCAATCTCAAACCGGAGAATGAACAATAAATAAAAACAGGTTTTCTCAACCGAGTACATTTTCCACTGTCGATCCCCTACTTACCTATTCAATGCAGCGCACCTGAAGCAATACGTTACTTGCCGAGAAAAGAAAATTCTTGAAGAAGACATTGTCCAACGTTCGCTACTAAATTTGGATTCGCACAGCAGATTACACACCGGGCTAATGCTATCGAGCCGGCCAAAAAAAGAGGGGATTCCGTGAAAAGAGGTCCATTCAAATACGTGAGAAGATGGCTAATAAAATAATCAATCCATAGTGAACCACCATGTGGGTCAAGGTCAACGTACACACGAAAATAGCTTTAAAAAAAAGACCATTCAAACAAAGATAGACATTAAAAGGAGGGAAAAAGGGCCAATAAAAAAATTCCAAAAAGGATTTTCGTTGAAGATAGAAAACAAATAAAGACGAGGAAGGAAGTGGTGAATGAATAAAACAAAAACAAAGGTGTCGTGGAGTAAATGAAAAAAGAAAACGTTAGCCATTCAGTTGCTGGCAAGCAAAATTTTTGGCAATTGCATGTGCCAATCGTCGCTTGTATTCATCGAGTGCTTGCATTTGTTCGATGTGCATTTTTACATAAATACAACTATTCCTACAAGATCGAGATTTTATTTATCTAAGTGTTCCTTCCGCTTGTGGCTAGTGGGGTAAAGGTCGCCTTTTTCGTTAAGTTTCAATCGGTCCTATTATTTCAAGAAGACCGGTTACGTTAAAAATAAAGCGGGATGGACAGTGTAACTTACGAAATGTTTTGCATAGGAGAGGAACACGTTCCACGCTACAGTAAAAACGTTGACATAGAGAACCCGATAGACAGCTGGGACTAGTAAAAAGTTGATCAATTGGCTAGGTGGCCAGACGATACAGTCCGTCTGTGACGACGTAGTTTGGAAATACAATTAAAATAGTTAAGTGACAAGATTTTTAAAAAGACATGAATACTTACTAAATACACTAACAGGAACTTTGATTTGTACTCCTCCCAGCCTTCCAATACTGAACAGCCTTCTAACATCCCGGCGCCAACGAAGAACGATGCCGACGAGATGGGAGAGCAGATCAATTGATCTGCTACAATTTTTTTACCGACCGTCGTTAGAGTTCTTCCCGGGAGAATTCGATCCAGCCATGTATACCAAAGATGATTCGGTAGTCCTTGAACTAGACCAACCGTTCCCATTCGACCTGAAGAAATATTGCAGCAAAACCAATGAATTTTTTAATCTTCGCCTTTGACTGCATCCATTTTTTCATCCTACAAGTGGAAATTAACGCCATCTAGCGTTAGATCACTGCAAGGCTACGTTTTAGCAAAGAAAATGTTAACCCTAAAAAAGGGTACGACTTTAAATAGCTCTTACGTAATGCTACCCAAAAAACCTTTCAATAGAATTTTTAAAAACTACTTTGTAGCATTGTTCCAGCGTTAGAAATAATAGGTCAATGGTATTATTCAGGATACAAACTAAAATGAAATCAAAAACATGCAAAGGTTCCAAAAACTCTGCAATCATATTATTATGCAAAACATTGTCCAGTTTTGAAAAATAACTAAATCCTTATTGTAAACTGTAATTTACCTATTCTATCAACATCGATAGAATCATTGGTTTGACTAGAGTTGGTGAACAGTTCAATCCTTTGTTGTATGATATCTCCAGCAGTTAGAAGAAGTCCACAACTAACAGTATTGGTAGCCCACAGGTACCGTCCGAAAAGCAAATCTTTCAACTTGTGATACCGAGTAAACATTATAAATAAAGAAAATATTTTACAAAGAACAGCAAAACCCCAAACCTTGCCCCAGCGAACCAGAGATTGCTTACTCACTCCTACAATGTACTTTAGCTAAGGGCCAGAACAAACCCAATATTATTAGGATAAGTTCTGGAATTAAACTAGAGATCACACTATTAGCTCATTTTAAATGAGAAACTGTACTCCTCAGTTCTCACGAGATTCGAACGTGAGAAATTGACCCAAATCCCTCTTGACTCTGATCTAGCAGACGACGTGTCTGGCATTCACATGATCTCCACCAGATGCCGTTCTTACACATCAATTTCACTTGCACAAACTTGCCATTCAGCATTCGACCACACATTGAAACAAAGAAAAAATCAGCGGTATGTCGCTACCGATGTGTCTTCCATATGACTGGCTTCGTTCCAGGATCAGAGAAAAATTTAACACCGTCAAGAAATGGGGTTGGAAATTTGGTGTGACCAACCTTTCTTCAATTTTAAAATGTTTTGGGATAACGCCCAGTTAAACTTGAAGTCAATACAAAATATACAGATTCGGATCGCAAATTGTGTATTGATCAATCCACGGAATCAGAACATTTATTTGTGTCCCATAGATTGAATCAGTTTCTGGTGTCGCTCAATTCGCGAGTACACTGCTTTCTTGGCCAATCCCTTGGTTCTCTGTAAGATGAAAAGGTTTTTAGTGAGATAGATTACATTAAATGCTGACAAAGAAAATGAACTGAATCAATTGGAAGTGCATGTTTGAATAGATCACGTTTCCACTTAATGTGTGGGTAGATTTCATCAGAAGAATGCTGAAGTTAATTACATTCTCTATACAATTCTTTACCTGTTCAACCTTCTTCTTGCCATAAGCGATCGAAGCCTTGATCTTGCGTTTGGCTTCTAGGGTAGCAACAATATCCTGGTACTTCCAGCCAACCTCGTGAGACAGACGACCAAGACGACAGTACTACACATAAAAATGTGATTAGTAGACTAATAGGTGTGACAACTTAAAAACCTTACCTTGCGACCAGGAGACAGGCAAATAACCCTCAAAGCATTAGGAGCAATCTGCTTCTTGACACGTTGGTAGCGAGGGGGAACACCTTCAAAAGCTCTGACTCTCTTCAGAGCCTCACGGCCCCTCCAGGTCTTGTAGGGCAACATTCCACGTACTGCTCGCTTGAAAATCTTGGATGGAGCACGGTGGTGGAAAGGACCTCTAGCAGGGTTTACATTACATCTCTTGCGAAGGAAGCTGAGGAACTTCAGCTTGTTCCTAAAACAAAACAGAGATTAATAGGACTTGAAGATTTTTTTTGAAGTGTTTGCAATTTAGTAGCAGCATCAGTTGGTAGTGCATGATATGTATGATCACTAGGTTCACAAAGTTCGGTGTAAAATTTCATCCTTTAAAGAATAACATTTATGGTTACAAAATTTGTTTTTTTACCTGAAAAAGGTGCCAGAGATTTCCATTTGCTCGGCCCTAAGAACACGGACTTTGTGTCCATTGAGGGCTGCCTTGGCACAAATGGTTGCCAATCGGCCCATAAGATGCTCTCGGGCATCAATGATAATCGGCTGTAGAAAAAAGAAACAATCAAAATGGTCTGATTAGCACGAGTCTGAAAATTCACTAAAAATCCAGCAACCACTAGGTAGCAAAAGTTGATATTTGTATATCTGACACGTGTAAAATGGACGCCATGGTTGCTGTTAACAAATACTTAGGAAATGCCTGCGTTCTTTAATAACGATGGCATAACTTGAAATTATGCCGAAATAGATTTTAGACCAACAGGACACAATACTCGAACCAGAAATAATAACAAGACGAATTAGATAAAAGAAAAACCTTGTTCGTGAAGCCCGGCATGATGGCTAGAGTAGAAGACCAAGAAATGGGTTGGTGGAAGTGGACTCTGGGAAAAGGAAGTAGTGACTACATAGTCAGTAAAAGTGTTTTTGAATAATGCGCTGCAAATGTTAAATTTAATTGCAAACATAAAAAAAAGAGAAGTCTAAGTTTATTTAAAATTATTTTTATAGTTTAAATTGATATTTTCCATAATAAAGTTTATGAGTTTAAAATAAATTAAATTGAATAAATATTTGATTTGGATGGTATGCTGACTCCCAGCGTCAAGAGGGAAAGAGAAGCAGATTTCAAAGCAGCAGAAGAATTAATTAACTATTTGATCCATGAGTTTAGTAGGAGATTTCTACGTTTTTTCATTTGAATTTTTAGTTTTATAATACATATGGACGGTTTCAAATTATATAATCACAATTGTCAGTGAATTTCGTGTAGCTTTCCTTGGCATCATTAAGGTGCTGATTAGACGCACTAGGTCAGCCTCTTACAATGTCTAATGATTTTAGAACCATCACTTTCTGCTCCCGCCATACGAAAAGATGTCGTGGGATTGGAGCCTTTCATTAAGCCCTACCTTATCATTTTTGCAGAACATTACGCTGCCTAACTAGTTAACACAGATGCCTGGCATAGGCGCTGACCAACCCGCTGAGTTAAGAAACTTTTCTGACAAACAAACTGACAACAGAAAACGCTCAGTGCAGGGTAATTTGAATTTAGCAAAACGTCAGTGCGTAACAACAGTTTCATGTCGTGATGTGCTGTATTCTTTTAACATTAAGGTATTTGATTTTCAAACATATACAGACTTCTGCTATTGTATGGTCTTAGAAAATGAAGGAACAAAAACATTCATGTTCCTGTTTCAATTTTTCAGAGCTTAAAACTATAAAACCAAGTAGGTTTATCATACCAGTAATAGGAAAATTAAACTTGAGCAATGGACAAGCATTGTAATTTGTTTATTAATTAAAATAAGGTAAAACAGTTACGAACGAGGTTGTAAACGCAATTGAACTGGTTGATCAACTGTGCCCAAAAGCCGCATAACCATTTTTACATGGTTCACCGTTTGTAAGGTAAACCTTGGTAGCGCCTGAAATGAAATACAGTTAAGTATACGTCATCAAATTCGCAATTAATGTCTTAGAACGTACTCTGAAAAGTAAAATGTAAATTTGAGCCTCGGCCAAACGGCGGCCAATGCAAGATCTTCTGCCATGGCCAAATGGTAAAGACGCAAAATGATTCATCACCATATTATCATTTGACGACGCCTGTCGATTCCATCGTTCCGGTAAAAACTGTTCCGCATTGTAAAAATAACGATTATTTCGGCCACTCGTGAAGATTGACATTAGCACCAAAGTCTATCATGTAAAATCAAATCAATCCAAGGGGTTACTAAATCATAAAATGAATGTGATTTTAACCTCTGGTGGGATGTTGTAATCTCCAATTACACTGCGTTCCGGTAACAAACGAGTGAGGAACGTAGCCACTGGATAGAGGCGTAAAGCTTCTTTAACAGAACCTTTTATCGTAGGGATATGTTGCCATTCGCTGCCCAATCTTCCATCGGTCGACTGAATCGATGCTATTTCCTTGACAGCTTTTTCTTGCACTTCTGGATGTTGAGCCAGTAGGTAAAGAACCCACTGTGCCGTATGTGATGTCTAAGAAAACAAATAAACAATGTCAGTTATAGCAACATTTTTGAAATGATACACAAATTACCGTATCAGCTGCTGCTAGGAATAAATCAGTTACGATGCGTTGAATATCAACTTGACTCACTTTTTGCTGTCTTAGGCTTGAAACAATACAACTATTAACTTCTTCGTTATCATCGTTATTAGGCGTGAGTTTTTCAAGACATGACTGCGTTAGTCGGTTAGCGATTTCTAAGGCCTTTAGAGCGGATTGCTCAAAGCATTGCCACGCGTCAAGATTTAATTTAGCAGCCAAAGAGGGAGGAAGGAGTGTTAGACGAGCGCTACTCTCGAATAAACGCTGTAAATGGTGTGCCATTTCTGGAACATGACTTTCGATCATTTCTTGATCCAATCCAACGGTACGGCCGAAAGCGGCACACATTAAACCCTGAATTTTTTTTTCGCATTGAAATGTTGAATTTAGTATTGATTCAGAGTAGAAGTCACAATGGTTTTCATACCTGCACGAAATAGCAATACAGGTCACGCTCGAGGTTATCAAGTGTACCATTCTCCTTTTGGTTCCACTGATCGAGTAATCGGTCAGCTACGTCGTAAAGACTATCCAAATGCCGATGAAGCGTGGCCATTTTTAGTAGAAGTGGACTTAAGATCTTCCTGTAGTGTAACCATTCTTCTCCTTGCCTTTAAAAATCATGCAAAGATTTAATATTAATTAATTATAATACACATTATCCTTAAACCTCTCATCTGGTCTTTTGTTTAAGGACAACTCTTATCCCCCTCTGTAAAAAATCAGAGCTTTCTTTACTTTTGGGCACCTCCGCCAGCGCTCCTTTATTCGTACTTCATGGTTCGAGGAAAGAAGAATCACGAACGCTGTCATGGCACGCTAAATTTAACTGCACGAAAGGTGTGATCTGCAACCTCGCCCCTGATTCTTTACCAATCATAACGAATCAAAGGTTTTTGGACACCCGGTATCGTATTTTTAAAGATTTGGAAATCTCTCAGGGACAAAGCTATTTCATGCATATGGAAGCCCTATTGATCATAACTGTAATGGGATATTTAGTAAGCTATGGTGCATTAATAATAGTACCTACATAAAAAAGAGGCCTCTTTTATACGAATGTTTTTTGTTGAAGATGGTCCATGGCTCGGGAAGCATAGGTCGAGGATATGCCCCTTCAGCTTGGAAGACTTGTTGGTAAAGCGCGGGATCGGCTAGCCAGACAGCTTCAACGTGGCCCAACTTTTCTCGGAAAATGGGCCCTAATTGGCGATGTCTTTCAGTAATGTAGAGATGAATCTGTGACACACCACCGGCACGGATCACATCCCATAATGTGCCTACCTATGGCGTAGACATGCAAATGTGATTTTGAGTACAGCTGCATAGAAAAACAATGGACAAAAAGAAAAGAACATTACCAATGGGAGTCCTTTGGGGGAAGGAATAGAATGGAAAGGCAAATGCTTTGAATAGCATCGTCTTCCGAATAAACTATTCCATGGAATTGGGGAGCGGAGACAGCGGCCCATTTATGGAAAAATATGTTTACTTTTCTCGACTAGCCTCAGAAACTTGAATGCTTGATGATCATAAAAAACAACACAAGATCACAACAGCTGAATGTCACCTCTCATACTAAATTCACATTGCATAGCCTTGAGTGCATTGCTTCTTAAAAACTACCAAACATTTTGCTCTTGTTATTTTCACTACTTTAAAACTTCGTAACTTTCGTGGGTGGTGTTGTGAATTTAGAAAAGACACTGAAGCATCACTGGCTTTAAAAAAACGCAAACGTTTCCAATGCTCCCCACTCCCTTCCCTCGTGGTTTTTCTGTTTTAGTCTTATCTGTCTGTCTGCGTAAGCCCCGCCTTAATGAAGCGTCAGTTTGCTGTCATTGGTCGTTGTAGCCCTTAAGTTAGTTTGCCAAAATTGAGAGGAATAACAGCCCGAGGTCGTAGATGGTGTAAATCAGTGGAACAAAAAAATCACGATTAACTTCTTGTTTGCTAGTATTTAAAATTCGACAACCTATACTTTCTAAAACACTGGTGAGGGACTGTGCAATCTGATATCACTTCGACTGGATTAAACTAATTTGCAAAAACGAATCATGAAAGCCCAACACTTTCGTCTGCACCTTCTTGAAAGTGCAAAATACTGCGTGTTTTGCTTCATGTCGTCTAAAACTGCGTTTCTTATCTCTTGTAATGTATACTTGCCTAATGATAAGGCAGCAGAAGAATCCCTCGAAAAGCAGTAAGATGCACAATTCACGTCACGGAATGCCATCTTGTTTCCATGTTGTCAGATGGCATTATACCGCTTGACCCCATGTTATGCGGAAAAGGAGAACTGAAACAGTGGGAAGACTAGGAGGTGTGCCGTTCTTTTCATGTGGACTGTCACGGCCGGGTTAAATGTTTACGTTGAGGGGGTACCTCAGTGTACCATGTACTTGGAACATGCAATTAATTTTAACTAGAAATCGATAGTGACTCGTATTTAAGTTCTCAAA
Organism: Daphnia sinensis; assembly: GCA_013167095.2. Lineage (NCBI taxonomy): Eukaryota > Metazoa > Arthropoda > Branchiopoda > Diplostraca > Daphniidae > Daphnia > Daphnia sinensis. The sequence goes on along the minus strand of CM023189.1, from coordinate 7,629,916 downwards.
TTTGCAAAATAATTTTTAAAATCGATTTCCTCTTTCCGTGGAGCAAAATGGTTATATTTACCATAGTGTCTCGTGAGTATGTTCAAAGTAGAAGGCACTTTTGGTGGTCGTTCCATCCTGCATGTTGAACATTTGATATGTAACCGAAAGAAGTCGATTTTTAGCTGGCTTTTCCGCAATGCTATTCATTTCTCGAAACGTAATCCAATACGAAACGATGTAGTTCCTAACAGACAATACCGTAACCCTATATCGTTTCTCACTCAACACCACGAAATAAAGGTGTTTCAGAAATCGGGTAAGATGGTTTTACGCATTTTTAAATCCTTTTTGTCATTTACAAACAACTGAATTCAACTACGTTACTTTTCGGCTTGATTTCAATAGTCTACTCATGTGCCCTTGCCAAACGCTAAGCGTTTCCACTTTAACGAGAAAAATATGTTTAAATGCTCAAATTCGATATCCTATTTCACCGACAATGAACGATGGGTGTCTTACGGGATAATTTCTAGTGGTGTTCCGGATTGAAGAACAAAAGCGGCGTTTAAGTTCCTTTGTTTTTCCTCATCGCTAGGTCAGCTGTGCATAGCGACGTCGAAGGAAATGGGCAGCGAATTTTGGTTGTCTTTCACGAGTAAAAACGCCTTTCATGCATCCAGTTGGCCGGAAGTATTCTACAAATAGAAATGGCTTTCGTTATTGGGCAAAAATAAAACGGGACGTTTGTTTTTTTTTAACTTTCGCAGTATTTATTGAGATAGGATAATCAACGCAGAATCCAAAAGGACACGATAAAACTGGGCGTGATGAGTACAAAACACACTACAAAAAAGACTGTCGGGAAATGCAATTTCAAAGATTTACGTAACGCAGTTTCAAATATCTGGCGGCTGATTTTGGTTGCCTTTCACGGGTAAAAATTCCCTTGCGGTTGACCACCACCCTACTGGATCCTGTTTAAAAGTAGCAAGTCCCCCCAAAAAAGAAACACTGTGATTCAAGCTACAATTGTTAATCAAGCTGCAAGTCTAGAAATGAAACTACGGCAAACTAATTCCAAAAATCACAAAAAGGGCAAGGGATCTTGTTTACGGGTGCGGAGTTACTACGTCTATCAATTTAAATAATATATTCCACTGACCTTGTGGTGTGGCAAAGTCAGCAAAGTTCCAGATCATCTCGCCAATTAGATAGCCCATTTCGCGCAGTTGATCGAACGCCTTAAAGTTCTGCTCCATCAAGACCACTTGATAATCTTCGGTCCAAACAACAGGAGGATCCTGAATCAAATATGCATTAAAACGTTCATTTTGAAAGCTAAAGTTCCATTACGTTCCCAACTGAGTTACCGTGTGTAGACCGGCGAGAGCTCCAGCACCATATTCGGTTACCACAACAGGTTTCAAATGTTTGTCGTGCCAAGCTGTGACTTCTTTTATCATCTATCAAGGTAAATTAGGTACCGGTTACTTTTTTCTTTTGTTATTTCATATTCCTAGAGAATAGGAAAAGTACCTGGTATGTTATTAGTTCGCTATGTCCGGTATCCGAGTACCAACCGAAATAACGATTTATGCAAATAACGTCCAGGAACTGGGCCTTCAAAAAAATGGAAAATAAAATATGGAAGAATTAGTTAATGGTATTAATTTTTATGCAATAACGGCCACTTGCAGCTAAATCAGACGCGTAGGATTGAGCCAAAACCATGGTCACAGGTCTGGCGAGATCCAATGAACGAGTATAATTAGCGACACGCCTAGAACGCACGATAGAAAAAAGAGATTGAAACGTGAATACATGTTAAACATGAAAACGCCCACCTGTGACCTTAGTTATGTGCATATCTACGTAAGGAAGCTACAACCAACTACATCTACACTTATCTGATGATCGACTCACAGCAACATCTTGGCTGCTTGGTTTGTTCAAAACTAAAGTCACAGGCCTCGATGAATCTAGTCGATGGACTAGCTTGACAATAGTACTAAATTTTTAAATGAAAGAAAAGATCTACTGGAATCTTTTTCAGAATACGTAAAATAAGGATTGAAATCATACTCAAAGTAGCGCGCCGAGACTTGTTTTTGCGATTGGGGTTCGTTACCAATTGACCACATTACAACAGCAGGGCGATTCTTGTCGCGTTGAACCAGTTCCTTCAAGGTCTGCATGTGGGCTTCCAAAAGTTCATCATCAAAGTTACTATAGACCATTAACCAAATGATAATTATTTTAAATGTTACGATAACAACAAATGCGCTTTCTTACTCAAGACCAACAGCTGGAACTTCATCGATAACCAGAAATCCTTGCTGGTCAGCCAAATCCATTAGTTCTTCCGAATACGGGTAGTGTGAAGTACGAAATGAATTGGCCTCGATCCATCTCATAAGATTGTAGTCCTTTGTTAATGTTACCAGGTCCAAGCCACGGCCTCTCAACTGTAAAAATTCAAAAATCAAAAAATACTTCTACTACTAATGAAGGCGATATGAAAATTTACAATTGCATCTTCGTGCCGGCCAAATCCTTTAAAATAAACGCCTTTTCCGTTTATGTAAACTCCAGTCGAATTCCATTCAATGAAACGAACACCGAATGGAAGTCTGTAAATGTCACCCTCCGCATTTTTGGCATCGTTCCATAACTGGATCTTGGGGTAGAAAAGGCGTAACCGAATAATGTCGGGAACGCATTAGATAATGAAGAAAAAAAACAAAAAAGCAACGTATTTTTGGGTCAAAACCTTGAGTGTGTAAAGGTAGCCGACTGACTCGTTCATTCCTCGGGGCCACCACAAGTTTGGATTATTAATGCTGATTTCGCCTTTGAGTCCCTTGGCTTGAGCAACGAGGCGGTGCTGTGCATCATAAATTTCTGCAATGACTGAGTAAGCGGCAATCTTCGAACCCCCAAGCTCAACCGAATAGAATATGACGCCAAGAGAATCCGTCACACTTGTGGTGTTGATGGTTATATCGTCTATATAAGTTTTTGGCGTTGCAGATAATATAACAGGACGGTGAATGCCCGCAAAATTGAAGAAATCTTCGGTTCGGTGGTGTGCAAATAACGAAATGAAAAGTTTCGATATAAATTCAGCTGTGACGTGATGACATGTTAATTACCAAAATTATATTGTTGTTCATAGTAGCCTGGAGAAAGGAGAGAAAAAGAGCATCGAAGGTTTAGTAACCTAGAAATTTATCGAACCGTGCGCGTGTTAACGTGTTACCTGCAGGGTAGCGTTGTGAGTCGTTGTGGTAAACAATTTTCCCTAATAAAATAAAAGTTTTTGTTCAGATTCACATCTGCATCTGAATTTCATTCGGTAAGTCAAAATATTTTTTTGACCCTTTGCCAATTACCTTGAGGGATAGTCCATGGAGTGAGGGTGTCTATAAATAATAACACAGAGTTACTTATACTCACAAACAAGGTCATGATCAAGTTAATTAGAATAACTGTTAACAGCTACTGTGATCCAGTTTAGGTGTCCAAATTTCAAATGGTCAGAAATTTTTACCTCGAAAGGCAAATAACCTCCCGAGTGACTAGTTACTTCAACACCATTGATCCACTGTCATGAAGAATTTAGTTTTAAAAATGAATTCCTGTCATTCATAGATCTTGATTTATGTAACACTCACCACTACTGCATAATAATTGACACTGCCAAACCTGACACTGACTTGTTGTGTTTTCCAACTTTTGGGAAGGAAAAAATCTCTTTGATACCAGGCCCAGCCAATGTGATCCCTAATGTTGGTATCTTGGGTTATGTCATTATAACTAGAGGGTACAGGCATGTCAATCACTTCCACATTCTAGTCATTTAATTGCATACAAAAAAAAACATTTTTTCTGTTAGCAACAGCATTTTGAGTTACAAGTAGATAAACTCACGTGATGAAGAGGAGCTGCATACCACTTTTCTTTAAAACCTTTGTCTTGTTCTGTCTTGTTGGCGATCGCAAATTTCCAAATTCCGTCCAAGGTTAGCGTTTCCCTTGACTCCGATGGTCTGGGGTAGAGAATCCCTGACGCATGAATTCCATTTACAGCGATAACAGTGGCGAGGAAGATTCGCCAATGCATAGTGACACGTGATTGACTCGCTTTCAAAGGTAGACAAAACCCAGTCGTGCGATAATTCTGCGAATCCTTTATCTTCACAATCTTTATTTCAAATAACGCCCCCTCGTACAGACTGACAGACGACTGACAGCCGCCTAACCTTGCATGTTTTTGTTTTTCCTATTGCCTCGGTTGCCACATTTACATTTAAATAAACAAAAATGTTAAAAACTTTAAAATCAAAAGAAATTCTTCTTCCTTCTTTGTTCACAAAACAGAGAGTTTCAAAATCAAAAGGAAAAATTTAATACAAGTATTGGGGCAATGACAGAAACCACTTTTATTATGTTGGCGAAAAGTCGTCAACATAAGACATTAAATGTCAGCTTTATATCATATTTTAAATTTCATATCCCTCGTTAAATCATAGTAAAAATTTTTTGCGTTCAGACTGGTTAATTACAAGAGAAACGTAATCTATAAGGGCGTGTCACAGGACTTGATGATGTCAGTTCAATCTACGTCAATCTACATAGAATGGGTTCAAATGAATGTATTACATCTTTGTCGTCGTTATCGGCGCCAACAAAAAAAAATAAGTCGATTAAAATCAAGCGTGAAATTAAGAAATCCGTTGTGGTATGTCTGCACTGTCCTTTTTTTTTCTCTCACTGTCTCTGTCTGTCTTTCGCTTTCTAGGGTTGTGTTGCAATACGTGTCGTTGAGAGACCAGTTTAAAAATTCAAAGAAAAGACCCAAATAAGGAAGGCATGCTGACAGTGACGTTGACACGCATATCCCAGTTATTCTATCGCGAGGAGAGTTTCTTTATCTCTTTATGCATCCCCACTTGAGACACCGCCTGTTGTTGAGCTTATAACGCGTAAAAAAATGTATACATATTATACTGTATATTGAAAAAAATAATAAGAATTTAAAAGGGAAAAAGACAACTCGTCAACCATCAAAGAAATGCGATAAGAACAAAGGCTGCCATCTTGCGCTCGGTTCTGTCTACTGGTCTGATGAGAATCCTCAACCAACACGCAAGAGGCAACAACTGCGATGCTCATTTCTTTTCTTTTTCTGGCATTTTCGAACTGAGAAACCCATAGGACGTATAATTCCCGACGAGGGGTTTACAGTGTAGTGTGATGCAACCCATACATATCTGGAGATTAGTATATGGCTCCGAAAAGCACAGAGCTGCTGACTGTCCTTATAAAGTCACGGCGGGGCGTGCGCGCGCGCGGGTCACGTCAAAAGTTTTTTTTCCCCCCAGACGTTCCATGTACTTTGGCACGGCCACATACACACACGCACGCACACACACACACACCCGGCACAGCAAATGGTAACGAACACGTTATCCTTGCTGATGGTCGTTTACATTGACAGTGGCATGTAATCACTACCAAACGTCAACAATCTGGCAGATATTATCGGCCGCTCTCTCACTCACTCTTGCCCCCACTAACTGGCCGAGTTAAATCCGGATTCACGTTCACCGGATGACAAGCTACCGTCACGTTTTACATCTTATAACGTGACGTGTCGGAGGATTCACTCGTCACGTCAATGTTTTGTGCGGCGAGTTCGGTCTAGCCGATCATTCGTCGGGTTCGGGGTTATTGCGGAACGACCTTGTAGCATATATTTGCTTGTCAAAGGATTGATCGTTGATACGTGTCGTGTTCCAAACGGACACGATGAAGGGAAAACAACGAACGATAGCAACGATGTAAAAAAAGAAAAGAAAATATTTAAAAAAAAATGAATATCAACACGTTTTTTTTTTCCTCTTCGACGCGTATGATCAATGCTCGATTTAAATAATCCAGCAAGACCCGAAGTCACCATATATAGACTTGTCGGAATCAGAGCTACACACAGAGAGAGAGAGAGCTCCGTGCGAGAGTTCCTGCTCAAAATTTTCGGATCTATTTTATTGTGAGAGGGGCATGTTACTGCAGCAGTCATAAGTCCCTACATGGTCACTTATATGAATAAATTACGCAAAAGGATATTCAGCTTGTTCTCGTTTCTTTCGAAATGTGCAACGGTCAGTTTAGAGATGGAAATCAGATTTTGTAAAAAAGAGGGAGGAAAAAGAAAAGAAAAAAAAACTGGTAGCGACGCTCTTGTAGTGCCTTCCTCGCTCTTTTGATAAGAGTTTGGACCATCCAAGAATGCGCTGGCCGTTTATGCGTCCGTTTGGGCGTAGCACATCTCCGACGTCAACGACTCTCACACTTGTTGGATGTTATGCTGGGCGAGACGGAGAGAGTCAGCACGACGAACTGAAACAATGTCCGAATTAAAAGGAAATCATTTCAGGTTTAGGTGCCAGTTTCATCTCATAAACTTGTTGAGCGTATTCTGAATTTTTAAAAAAAGGAAAATGACGCTAACTATTCCGTGTCCAACTATATATGCGTCACCGTTTTGTTTGTTTCTTTTATGTTATTTTTCCCTACCAAATATCGAACGGAGAAGCAACGAAGCACACGCATTCTTTGGCGAGCTGCCAGGAATCGACCATAAAATAGGTGACATATGATGTGTCAGTCATCGCGATGTTATCGGCGTCTAGACGGATCGATTCACGAAGTTGGAATCAACACTAAAAATTGTCTGAATGTGAATGAGTTTGAATAACAAATTTTCAAAAAATAAGAGACACACACACACAAAAAACATAATAATGATAAAAACAAAAAGATAAACACCCAAAAGCAAGACAACAAAAGAAAAACCCAGAAAACCGGTCGCGTCTATACATGTGAATTTGATCGCTTGAATTTATTTTTTTTTATCCGTTTCTCTTCGCTCTCGATGCGATTCAACAACCAAAAGAATAGAGCCAACAACAAAGTTTCTCCTTGTGATATCATTTCAGATTATTAACTTTGAAATATGTTTAAAAGAACCAGGAAAAAGAAAAAAGATGAAAGCCTCTCGACATGATTTCAGACTGTTGGATTCCATTGTTGTAAATGCTCTGCCTTGAAATGGTTTTTTTTTTAAGAAGAATTTCGAAGGGAAAAGAAATTATGCGGGTGAATTCGAACCCCAAGGATTTTCAAAAACGGGAAGAATAAAGACATCATGCAGTTCATCCTGATGTCTCCTCGACAACCGGAGGAAGTATCTCAAAATAGAAAATGACTCCAAAAAAGACAAGAGAGACAATATGTAAAAGAAAAAAAAAAACGAGACGGGCAGGGGGGAGGGAGGAGGAAAGGGGACTGTGAAACTGAAAGGTGAACGAGAAGAGGATGCAGACGGTATAACATATATAAAGAGCTCTCTGTTCGGTTAATGCAACAAGGTCGAATGGGTTGCCGAAACGCCCCCCCCCCCCACCCTCTTTTTACCCGCAGCAAAGAGCGGAGAGCACTCGAGGGCCGTGTCGGTGTTTAAAAGACGAGAGCAGGAGGATGGTTTCTCTTCAGTCTGGTGGTACACGTCTTCCAAGCAACCCGTGTGATCGTACGTAACATTTTTCGCCTTCCTCCTTTTTCTTAGATAACGTTCCCTTATTGGTTGGAACTGTCTGGCTGCGCTTCACCACCATTTTCTTTTTTGTCGTGTGCTTCAAAAAAAAAAAAGAAAGACGTTCGTGAAATTATACAATGGACTCTATTCGTCGGAGAGTCATCTTTGTCTCATCGCACATCAATCACTAAGTTCGGGACGGACGCGCGCAACGGCACACGCAAAACAGGAATTTCTGTTTATTCAAGAACTACAAAGTGTCATTGATCAAAAGATTCCTACCTTGTTTGGGAGGAGGGAAATAGAAGAGAACATCACCTCCCACAACGGTCGCCCCGTTTTCAAACAATAACAAACGGGAAAAAAGAAAAAAAAAATTGTCTCCGGCTGATTGATGACCGTGAGGATGACGCCGACCTGCTGGGTGGCAGCAATAATCTGGACGTGCTTGCTCGTCTCTACCTGCAGCGGGTGAGTCATCCTGACCCTGTCAATTTTTAAACGCTCGCGCCGCAATCCAAACAAATTAAGTCTTTTCTTCTTTTCTCGTACCGTTTTTAAGCTTAGAAAATAATCATTAAAAAAATAAGGGCTCCCTTCCAGATGGATATAGTTGACATTGGCGGACTGTTTTTTTTTTTGTTATTATGATTTCTTTTTTATATTCGCCTGTCTTTAAAAATTTTTTATTTTTGCTGAAGTGGGGACAGCTGTTGTGTTACTAGTTGATCTCTCCACATATGGTTGTGATGCTGGTATTTGTTCGTGTGTGTGTGGATGGAGAGTGAGGGCGACGGAGAGGAAAGAAATCTTATCTCATCCCCACTTCCAACAGAATCGCGTGATTGACCACTTGGCTAGTTTTTAAAGACCGCCTCTGTTTCGTTCTCTCTCACACGTCTACCCGACTAAAATTTTATGTATGCGCTATATGCATAGACGCTGGCATTCATTTGTACTCTATAACTTTGGCCAGAAGCTCACAAACCAGCAAGCGGATTATAATCAAATTAACTAACGTCAGACTTTGTCCTTTGAATCACTGGTGCGAACACAACAAAGTCAAACGATGAGAAGTGAAAATGACAATAGCTGATTGATTGATCGATCAAGAGTAAAAGATATATAGTTTTCTTCTTTAACGTTTGAACTTAACGATGTTTTTTCGGGTATACAGTATGTTTGCGACAATGGTGGAAAGCAGAAGGATCGCTCGTTTTTGTGCGACCGGCTGCGCAAGTTCAAAAGAAAGCAAAGTCTTTTCGCTGAGCGGCGGCTGATGGTTGAAGGGAACGTGAGGCACCAAATGATGCGTCGGCTTTAGTCCAGTCCATAAATCATCTTGATTGGGGATACGCAGCACTCTGAGAGGCCAGTCAAAATACCAGTTTGACCGCGCCACACATACATAATGGCCGAGATCCGTCGTTAGATCTCCATGTGCCCGCGTCGTGTTTTTGTTTGCCTTCACAACCATTCGAGTCTATACTGCCATCTGCTAGGCACCCTTGACGTGTTAACGAATTAGCCTCGTAAAACTTAAAAGAGGCAACTAAATAATAAATTGGTTTAACGGTCTCAGATGGAGAGAAAAATGAAAGATGTTCTTCTCTGCGTGCATTTTCGATGTTGGCCCTTATACGTAGCGATGACGCCACTTTTAGGAGATTACAAAGAAATAAAACCATCAAATATGACACGATGCGCATAAAAAGTGCTTTATAGTCATTGATGATCGGCTTCATGTCGAGAGCTATAACTTATTCACCGGATGCGGAAAATGACCAATCAAAGAATATTGTTCCGTTTTGGGCCGATACAACGAAGGTGTTGAGATTTTTGTATACAACACAAGGCGGACGTGATTGAATAGATTATTATGGCTGAATCATTCCTCAATTCTTGTGAATATCGGGGTTTCAAGGAGGGGAGGAAATGTGCAGTATTCATTCAATATACAGTGGATTATAAAGCATTTTGATCTTATAGCACTTATCCTTTTATTTTTGAAATCTTTCCCCCACACTTCGTGACGTGCTATGGATCAAATTGGATATCAGTCCATGTTCTTTTTTTTTTCTTGTCATTTCATATTCAGCCGGTATATATTTTTTTTCCATTAACGAAAAAGAAAGTAAAGGGGGGAAGGAAAAAAAAGGAGGACAAAGGAGAAATGCTGTTATAGAACTATTCTTCTTATTCTTTTAAGAAATATATATTTAACTGAGGTTGCGCAGATGATTTGCCATTCTAGTCTGCGTGTTGCCCTACATGGTATTGGAGACGATAATAAATTCTGTCGAGTCGTTTGGTTAGAAATAGAAAAGCAAGAACAAATTAAGAACTTGTACATTTGAAAATTGTTTGAATAAATACGTTACCCATATGGGTTGTTGACCTTGGACATTTCACAGTGTTTCTTGGTGGGGGAGATGAAGATTTGTTGAGTAAAACACGCCGATAAAAAACACTAAATAAATAATAAAAAATTTTCAGAAAGGGGAACGAATAGGGGCATCATAAATCATTGGCCGCTTTTCCCGGACTTAAACATACACACAGCCTCTCAGCGTGCAGTCCAATTGTCCCGATGATTTGATTGCTCCATGAATAATTGCTCGACTCCAGATACAGCCCATCTTCAACCCCATTTTCTTTCCCCCTCGATGTCTAATTCAACCACAAAAATCAAAATGGGAACACAAATAAATCGTTCGGGCAAACGGTATAGTATAATGCACATTATACAAGATTGGTATATGTATAGAAAGGGGTCAAAAAGAGGTTTCGAAACATGGGCGTGACTCTGATCAGAATCTTTCGGTCGTATTTTATCATGCTTGACACAATCTACTCCCCCCCCCCCCCATCTAAAACGAAACCAAAAAAAGCAAACTATGAAAACGATTCTTCTTCTAGGGCATTGGATACAACCGATATTTTTTTTTCCCAAAGAGATCTCGGCTAGTGTCTGGAACAAGCGTAACCCCGATTTGTCATTCCCTATAGTAGACCTAACAGTAAATCAAACAGCCGTTCATTCCGAAAAGGGAAAACTTCTCTAGTTGAGATAGAGCCAAAATCAGATTTTTCTTTAAAAAGAAAAATATGTTTGTAAAGATACGGAAATGGAGTTGTTTGACTTTTGTGACTTTGTTCCAGGTTCGGCTTTATATATATAGTTTCCGCAAGAGCGAATCAAACACGAAAACCGTATATAGGACTGGAATAATGGTAGATACAGACTGCGTGTAGGGGTGACCTAGAAAAAGAAAATATGAAAGATGATTTCATCCCTGTTTTGGATGTGGAGACTCAATATATAAATAGCCGCTGCCGTTTTACATTCAAAAAGCCATATAGGAACCGAGACATTGGCCCAGAGGCTACAAGGTTTTTTCTAACAAAAGATATGAACCATGTCAGCAATTACGATATATGACAGTGCGAGGAAGAACGAAGGATGAAGGCTGCTTGAAAAAAACGTGTGCTGCATTTTTCGTGAATGCTGAACGAGAGGAACTAAACTTTCACAATCATATTTGAATACAGAGATTTCTGTCCGCAACCAGTGACAAGGACAGTGACATGTAAAGTCAAAAATGGTACAGAGACTTACACGAAGATGGTACCGCGGCTTTGCAAACGAAACTGGCCTCCATCACAACAAGCATCCTCATCATCGCCATCTTCCAACGGCACTCCACAGCATGTCAATTGCGGCATGGAACCAAGGTAAGGAAAATAATATTATGGCTGGCGTTTCGAAAAACATGGCAATGCACTCTGAAATATTTTCTTTCGAAGAGAGGAAAAGATGAAAAAAAAAAATCTGAAAGCATCAATCATTTGTCTACTCCCGTCCTTCACATTTTACATTTGTATTTCAAACACAAAAATAAAACTTTGTGTTTCAAATGTATATTTTTCTTTAAAAAATTCTAAATTCCCTACTGACATTTTATATTTACGTTGAATGCATTCAGAGTGAAAGAGAGGCCTAGATTAGTGACTACCTACAAACAAATCACCGAGATGCAGTATCGTTGCTGTCCTGGTTTTTTCGGAGAAAACTGTGATATGGGTAAAATCAATTAAAACAAATTTTGTACGAACTGCATTTAAAACAACTTACGTCCCCGTTAGAATGCTTCAACTGCACTACGCTGGAGCGGATGGAACGGCGTTTGAGGACCGTGGAAGAAACCATCCGTGGTAGCAATGGGAACTACAGCAGTTACGCTGGCCCACATCAGCGATCGTTTATTCGTCCTGGGCGTCCAGATATGAGCCACGTCACAACAACACCGAGAGGGTATGATAATCTTTTAAGTTCTTACGTGTTTTGTAGTTACGTGTCCGTCCTCGATTGAAAACGATTTCCGTGTAGAGCGGCACCCAACGGCAGCACTCAGATGCGTCGGCCAGCCGTCGGAGTGACTCGTCGTCCGTTCAGGTGCAATTCAGATGATTTTTTGTTTTGTTTTGGTTTTGCATTTTTTAAATGATTTTGATGAACGATTGGCATGCATCGAATTGGAATATTACATGACTTTTAAGTGGGTATCACGATATAAGGAAACCGGACGCGGCCCTTGAGCGCAATGGTGCAGCACAGCAAGGATCGTCAGACGTGTCCGCTGGAGTGCGAACACCTCAGCAAACGAGGTGCAACTGTCCGGCAGGACCTCCTGGACAAGCTGGGGCGCAAGGTATTCGAAAGGAACGAGCAAAAAAGATCAACAACTATATAAATTACATTTGGATTTTACAGGACCGGTTGGGTTGACTGGAATTCCAGGATTACCCGGAAGAAACGGAATTGATGGGACTCCAGGTGCGCCAGGATCTCCAGGTAAAATGTTGACATCACCAATGACAAATAGGGTTCCTTTTTCTTATGCAAATTTAAACCGTCAAAGGTTTGGAAGGTCAACCTGGACAGAACGGTTCACCGGGAATGGATGGACTTCCTGGTCTGCCCGGGAACCCTGGCCCGCAAGGTCTTACGGGTCTGCCTGGTCTACCCGGTTTGAAAGGTGAAATTGGTCCACCTGGACTAACCGGAGAACGTGGTGCACCCGGTCTTGATGGAGTTCCGGGGACACCGGGTCTTCCAGGAGAAGCAGGTCTTCAAGGCATTGACGGTGTACCCGGCGCCCCAGGTCCAGTTGGACCTGTAGGTCCTGCAGGTAATGCAAAGACGTTTATCCCGTTATCCGCAAATAACGGGACGCAGTATTTAAAAAATTGAATAAACTAAAAATAAACTTGGCTTTAAAAAAAAACAGGGCCCCCTGGTCTTCCTGGACCCCCTGGCCCACCAGGCCTTTCGTCTTACTCTCGCACAAACAGCCGCGATGGCTCTGGTTTGGATGACGATGACGTGCCAACAAGGGTAGGATTACCTGGCCCACCTGGCCCTCCAGGTCCTCCAGGTGCACCCGGTGCTGCAGGTCCCCCCGGAGAGCGGGGCGAGAAAGGTAAGAATAGAAATTACATTTTTCAGGTTTGGTGCTGGTCTTCATAGTGAGGGACGGGGGGCCACTTGCCCACTAATAAATTGACCAAAGCATATCTTGGCTTCATTGCTGTGTTTAACTTTTTTGGGTCTCTTGTTAACTAACCAATGATCTGAAAAACCACTAATTCAATTGACACCAGGTGAACCAGGTGACAGCGGTGCGCTAGGACCGCGTGGCCTACGGGGAGAAAAAGGTTCCAAGGGCGAGCGAGGCTTCGACGGGGTCCGCGGACCACCAGGTTGCCCAAATCATTAATCCCAACTAAACTATAACTTTTTCATAATATAATGCTATATTCTTAATGTTTCATTTTCTGTTCTTAATGACACTTTTTCTTTAACCTTAATCAAGTTTCTGTTTTCTTGGCTGAACATCCAAACCTAAGCGTTAATGCTAATTGATTTGAAGATTGCGTTTGATTACACATTTGTATAATTTCCCCACTAGGTGATTCTGGATTGACTGGTTTACCTGGACCGAAAGGTGACAAAGGAGATGGTGGTAATTAATCACTTTGTTCTACAATTAATTGCAAGGCAAATCAAATTGAAATTATTCTTTCGTTCACCTGAATAGCATTAGATGGGGTCGATCTTTCAGAATCGATCCTTCAGTTGCATCAGCTCGTCGATGAATTGCGAAGCCAAATCAGTGAACTACGCGATCGTGTCGTTATACTCGAACTTGGCGTCGGCGAGTCTCCGGATGCTGCGGAGGCGCATTCCAGCAGTCCCGTAGCTCCACCTCCACCACCAACTCAAACCCCAACACCTGTCACTACGACGACCCCTCCACCTGTAAGTCTTATTTTTAGATTGCAGTTTGTTGTAATGAATTAACTCTTTCCGTAAAAGGTGGTGGTTAGTGCAACACCTCCGGCACCGGCATTGTCCGAGGAAGAAGAATCTGATGATTACGATGAAGATGCCGCTGTGTTGGCCACATCGTCGACGACCGCTAGTCCGGTTTGTTCATTTTTTCTCGGATTCATTTAATAAAACCTAAATAATAAAGCAGAGTTTTGATTTGAGCAGTCTCCAGCTCTGACGTCACCTCCCCCGCCAATCGTCAATCCACCGCCACTCTCGACAGCTGATCAGGATTACGGAGAAGAGGAGATAGACTCGGAGGAAGATTACACAGAGAACGAGGATGAAGACGAAGACTTAGTTTTGGATACAAGGCCGTCTTCGACTGCTGGCCGAGCTTCAACTTTAGCTCCAGGTCGTGGTCGACCTAATACTGTCATCAACAATAACGGTGGACGTGGAAACGTGGCCAACAATTTATTAGCCGAAGATGATGACGAGGATATCGATTCCATATTGAGCCCCAATTCCCGAATAGAGCCCATTGGTAATTTTTCTGAAATCGTATTCATTTTAATTGCAGATTTTATTATTTGTGTTTGCTATTTTAAAAGGACGAGGAGTTTCCACCGTGGATGCTGAAGATGAGGAAGAGGAGGAAGAAGAAGATCCAGAATATGACGATTATGATGATTCTCCAACTAGCCGATCTAAGCGGCATAAAACAGTTTCGAAGAATTCGAAGCATTCGAAACACTCGACGAACTCGAAGCATTCGAAAAATATGAAGCCTCTAAGAACTAAATTGAAGCCGAAGCGATCTTCAGCTTGAATTACACACCGATGTTGAGAATTATGAATTTTTCGTTTGCCATTTTGCTTTCAATTTTTTGTTTTTCGTTTGGTTGCCAAAACCTATCTATCATTTTTATCAGTTGCCGAGGCTAAAAAAATGACTGCCAAATTGCCTTTAATAATAGTTTTTTCGTCTTCCCGCATGCTCTGCAACTTTTCTTCCGTTTGTTAGAGAAAAAAAAATGAAAAAAAAAAAAAACAAAACAAAAACATTTTGATAAAAACCGGCTTCACTATATCATTTTTTAACCTAGAATTGGAATTTCTGACTGCCGCCCAATTTCCACATCACTGCCGATTAGTTCTGTTTCCCACAGAGATGTTGCTAAAGGTCCTTCCCCAACGTTTTTCATTTAGGGTGTCACGGTGGAATAAACGGAACCATATACATAAAATAATCTCAAACTTTGTCTGTTCGCTTTAGAAACTAATGTTGTGCTCGCTGGTTGTTGGTGAAAACGTAGACCAGACGACACGACGATGGAAAAATGAACAATGAACTGCAATCCCTTTTTCGGTTGGTACTTTATTTGAAACCCAAGTTAGAGAAGTAAAATGGCGACATACACAGCCATTCCATTGCATTTGGGTCATTGACTCATTTCTTATTTATTCGTCCAGGTCTGCATTATTTGGTGTTTGGCCAATATCAACTGAGGCGCTAAACAGCCAAAGGCTAAACAAGCTTTCGTCTACTGGTATAGGAAATGAAACAAATTGCGTCTGAAGTTCGCAAAAACAAAATATAATGGCGGTTTCAAGGTTAAACCAATGGTTTTGGATGCCGTTACGAGTCCTCTGTCAATTCTGGCGAAAGAAAACTTGAGAAATCCAGACGTCGAAGAGTTCGTGACGTATTATTACGTCTGGATAATTTTTGAATTAGAGTTCATATTTCCTATGTTTCCATATTGTCAATGGGATTCATAATATTTCCAGTGGATTCGGTGAAACGTACGTTAACATTTCGTTCGGCTGAAGTTTAAGTGTTCGCTGTCAAAATATTGGACAGAGAGGAATTAATTCCTGTGCGACATGAATTCTCGGGCCAACAACGAAGCCTGTGGGGCATTTGCTGGCAAGAGGTTCCAACAATTACGACGCTGAGGAAAGAGGGTCAGATTTTTGGTGGTCTGTATTTGCAAGGATTTCCTATGGTCTTGGCACACAGTTGTCTACGCAGTTGTCTACGCAGTTGATTATGTATCGGAAATGGAACGTTTTTGGTTGCTTTAGGCGGTCAAAAAACAAGTCTCAATCTTCTGACCTGTCGTACCTTGGACAAAGGGCTTATCGCCATAAATTCCGTAGCTAAAAATATTCCCTTGGGTGAATGGGCTGCTATTTTTAGAAAGATACTATTTCATTCGGGGTATTGACCAGTATAGAGTAGTATAATATGCTTGTCAATTTCAGTGCATCATTGCATCATTCCACCGTTGCATTGAAAAAAAAGATGTTTTATTGATGGCTTTCTTGTTTTAAAAATAGCAGTTGATAACAATGCCTGTTTAAATCAAAGATTTCATATAATCCTACATCGTATCTCTGTTCGTATCTATAATGGTATGGATTTCAAATTTTCAAGTTACGCAACAAAAAAGAAAAACAAAAATAATAGCAAGCATGTTCGTCTGCTTAGTATCTGTTCTCTTTGTGGAGGTCTACGTGACCTTCGTCATGTATACAAACATAGTCACGTTGCAGTGCTGCTGCTGTACTTGTGTGCTTTGCTCGCCAGTTTCATTACTTCGTCAGCACATTCAACATCACTCCGTCAGCTCGTCGAAAGCTGAATAAAAAGGTGATACTGCCTACGTGCATGAACTTTCAATGAGTTCTTGTTCTTTAACTTGTCATTGCTAAGGCTTGTTTTCATTACATAACTTTATTTTTTAAATTTACGTCTATGTTTCCGCTGTTAGCAGAAATAAGAAGACAAATAGTGGACAGCCTTACATGTTGGCTGTGATGTGATAGAGTAACTGCTTGTAATGGCTGTAAAATATTTATACAAAATTATTACTTAAAAAAAAATTAATTGCTGTTATCTATTTTTTCAGCCATGACTTCAATGCAAAATATTTTTTGGCAAGTTGGTCATCCTTTGTTGAAAACAAATGCCATTCAGAAATCCTGTCAGAAGTACTTGAGTTCCAGTCAAGTGTCAGTGGCCCTGAGACCATTCTATTTTGCTGTTCATCCTGATCTTTTTCAGCAGCATCCTCAGGAACGTGATACAAATGAGGATTCACTCAAGCAACTCAATGGATACATAGAAACACTTATGCATTCAAAGCCTGTTAGGCCAGCTAAAGTCAAATTCTTTCTGCGCAAGCAACAGTCTGCTGATCAACAGTTCAGGGCTGTAAGCATCTCGCTTGCCCAAAGAGACATCCGTGGAGCAGTACAGAGTATTCTTTCTTCATGTGCGCTGTCAACTCAGTATGTTGACAATCTGGTCACCAAAAATGTCTCACCAAAACATAAAATTTCTGTTCAAGGTAAGCCAAAAGTTAACAGCAGCCTGGTTTTCACATATTACTAATATTCATATTTCTCTGATTTCAAATAGAGGAAAAATGGGATGCAAACTTGTGGGAGGAGACATTCAGAACGGTGGACAACACTCCTCCAAGGGAGGATACTTTGTCTGACTGGGTGAAGAGGTATAGCAAAGATGCTCAAGAGCGTTCTAAAGCATGCCAACCCATCCGTGACGAAATATCCCGTTTGCAGGAAGAGCTATGTAAAAAACTCCACTTGAAAGATCTCGTGTGGGCCTGTGGGTGGGGAACATCCCATTTCCGTGGTTGCCTTCAATCGTTTCAATCTCTTGTCACTCATCATCCTGAAGAAATGGAAATCTTAGCTGGGAAAACTGTAATTTTCGGCAGCGAATCTGGAGTTTCACTTCAAGGTAACTTTCTCTGCTTATTTTAGAGCCTTTTCCTTCGTTCGTTTAAAGTTATGTATAAAACCAAATTAAATTTGCTGTTATTGATTCCAGGACATGTCGTACTGAATAGCGGAGAGGTTCGCCACAATTGGCTGGATGTGATCCGTAACTTGCTACGTTATGAGATTCCGTTAAAGCGAGTCCCGGCGTTGGAGAAAGCTCTTTCTCGTTCCATTTGTGAAATCAAAGTAGCACAGCGCCTTTTTCGGCCAGAGCTCTTAGCAGAGGCATACGAGTCTCATCTGAGGATGTTAACAACCAGCATGGGTACGTGCCTCAGAAGATTTTTTTCAAAATTCACTTTATCTTTTCTAACTCTTATTACGTACTGTACGTAAATAGGCGACTACCGCGCGCGACATCAGTTTCCCGATGAATGGCCAGAGAACATGAGCGACTTTCATTTAGTTGTCGAAGGGGAAGCTGGTCCTCTGATGCTCTCTCCAAGTGGACAGTTCATTACTCCGTCCTCTTGTCCAATTTCTTTGCTCGTTTCATTCATAACAGCAAATCTTGAGGAAGCCCGTTCACGACTAGATCATTATGTGGCTGACGTGAGGCAGGAAAAAGCCTTGATTTCAGAATGCATGCAAACGGTATATAAATTATTTCTTTATCTGTATTGTTTATCCATGAAAATTTCTTTGCACTTCAGTTTGGACTTTTGAGTTTGGACAAAGACGACAACGTAACTCCGTCTGAATGTAGCCAATGCTGCCGACAGCTGTTGAAACAAATCGATTATTTACGTCCAGTCTTGCAAAATGGTCGTATTCGAATCACGCATTATTACTCCCTACTTTCGGATGGCGAAATGTGCATCCCATGGAATGCAAAATAAAAATGAATCTACATATTGTGAGAATCGTCTGACGTGTGAAGTAACACAAAAAAAAAACTCTTATATAAACAAATTCTTTCATATAAAATTGCTTGACTAGTATATGCCACGCGGTTGTGTTTAATTGCATGTCATTATTGCATATCATTATGTTTTTCTATGTACTGTGTGCTTCGAAAAGCTAATTTTTTCTTTCGCCTTTTTATGAAGATTGATTTACTTAAAACTAAAATTTGTTGTATTGATCGTATTCATGTTCTTTGTCTATAAAAATAACTGAGCAATAGAATTCCAGCCATTTGCTGACAATTGTTTTGTATTTAATATCATTAATAGTCATAGGAATGAGCAATTACACTCATCATAGCCACAGAACACTTTCCAAGGTATGAAGTAGGTCCTTATAGTGTAATAGCTTTCTAGGTACTGGTACGGACGTTTTTCCCAGTATCCCTACCTACAGTCAAAAAAGATTTATCTGAACATGATTTATAATTATGTTTAAAAACCAAATCGCTAACATTTAATTTACTTTTCGAGCAACTCTTTTTTGTAGGAACTTGAAATCTACTGAGGTTAGCATAGCTCAATGCCCAGCAAGCTCAACGCCAACTTATACATTGGGCAAGTACTTAACGTATCCTGTATGAAAATGGAAGCACAAATATCAGAGGGAATGTTCGTTTTACTTATATTCGCGCTTATCTTTGTATCTGCCGCACTGAGCATACAAGTTGGTATAATTCTATGGCGTAAATCTCATCCACGCTCATTTGAAATCGCAACGTTTTGTGCTCTTTGCGTGATACCATCGATTACCGCCTTCAAACTCTCGCTTTGGTGGTTTCACATTTTGTGGGGCATCTTCTTCTTCATTTCAATTATTGCCTATTTCAAAGCTCGATTCGAAAAGCCTTTACTTCCATCCACGCCAGGCTTGATTTTCTGCTGGTTTCATTTTGTTCATTATTCCAGTTTTTTGTTTTCGTTCTGCGGATCCATGGCTTTCTTCTTTGGTTTCGTTGGCAGCAACCACTGGCTCACAGATGTAGGTGCACATGTGTCGTTCTGTGGAATTTGCTTTGGTCTTGTTGGCCGCGATTTTGCAATGCACATAACTGACAATTTATTTGTTCGCCCAACGTCTTCCACAGGACGCTCCCTCCTACCTTGCCATAATGGCCATCTGCTTTGCTGCTCGCTTTGTGGATACTACATGAGTGAGGAAACCAAATGCAGTCTGAGTTGCCAACATGAATTCCATGAGATCTGCGTCAGAGGCTGGTACATGATCGGGAAAAAATCTACCTGCCCGGTTTGTTGGGAGAAAGTCGATTATCAACTTCAGGATCGCAATCCATGGGAAACACCAGATATTATTCTACAAGCTTACCATGATTTCATTCGTTGGATCGTCATTTATATGCCACTTCTAATAACTGTTTTCTCCATCATCTACGTTCTACTTTAGAGAGGCCTGGTTATTCTGCTAACAACGGTCAACAGTTGTAATAATAAACACAGCAAACGAGATAAATAAACGAAACTGCGTAATCAACCATTTGTGATTTTTCTTTCAAAATACCAATACGTTGTCGATATAAGGAAAGTACAGATATCCGACTCTTGCTGCAAAACGTTTTTCTTGTGACAGCGAATAACTTGGGAATGATCACGTGCCAAAATTTAAGCTCCTGATTGGTTCATAGATTCCTCAGGCTAATCAGCCACCAACAACAGCAAGTCAAGCCCCCACCCCCCAGAGCCGACGCAAGGCAACGCTGTCATTTTCAAACTCATGTTTTGACCAACAGTATTTGGGCATATGGCGGACTGCCTCAGCTGTTTGAATTAACCGTTAAATCTCTTAGATTTCTAGTGAAAAATTCATGTCTTCTCCCGTTTCTGACATGTAAGACTAATTTGCGATAATTTCTAAGTATTTAAATTAACGCCTTTGTTCGTTTTTGGTCTAGACCTCTGTTATTATTTTTCATTTACGACGTGGAAAAATCAATATCCGAATCGGACGACCCATTAGAATCCATCCTCTATTTTCACCCCAATAGCGAGTCAGGTAATATTGAGAGAAGAATCAGTGTTGTGGGACAGATTGTAGGAACAGCATTGTGTGTAAAGCAACTGCTTTCTGTACCCAAGCTTATAACCCTTGAAAGGGGAAAGTTTGCATTAAGTTGGAGCGGGAGGTTTATACTGGTACGTCCTGACCCTTTTCCTTTTCATACAGTTCAATGTAACAAAGATAATTTGTAATGTTTTCAAATAATTGCAGGTTGTTGGATCTCCCCAGTTGGTTTTGACTCACATTATCCATAATCAGAGAGACTTCATCCACCGGTTGTTAGGTGGAAAATTTGGAGAACTGTCTGAATATTTTGAGGCGTGCAAAGCAGGTACTTATGAAGAATTCAGATTGCAAATTCAAAACTTTTGTGATTCCCAACTGGCAACAATAAGTAAAAAGTGGGCAGAATTAGCTAGTCAGCCAATTTTGTAACTGTTCTAAACATGAAAAAGCCACCATATTTGTCTAGTAAGAAGTGGAACAAAAAGTTCCAAAAAAATGTAAAAAAATTCCAAAACTTCTCAGATCCTTCAAATGGAAAAAAATTCCAAAAAAATTTACAGACTGTACCAGCAGATTCAGTGTCACAAACTGGGTTGTTAAAAAAATGGTTCCTCATTGTAGGTTTTTGTACTTTTTTGAAAGAAGAAATTGCAAACATGTTGGAAAAGTTAACTAATAAAGTTACAGAGTTAATCAACCGCAGATATCTGGGAGGGACTGCCACGGTAGATTTTGAAACAAGAATCGAAACTCTAGAAGAAACGCTTAAAGAATACGTGAAAAAAATACAAGTCCTTGAGTTAGAAGTTGCCAAACATGCAGAGAGGCTCGCGGAAGTTAGTAGTCAACAATGTATTGCGTCCAAAGTCGAACTTGTATCAGGCCCGCACATTCAAACGGCGCTCCCTCCAATTGCTCCAAGTTTTTTTCCTTCTGTGCCTCCTCCACCACCTCCACCCCCTCCACCACCTCCCCTTCCTCCATTGGGAACAATGATTGTTCAAAAACAACTTAGTGCAAAAAAACCAGTAGCTCTGACGAAGAAAACCCAACTACAATTGATGAGACCTGCCATAAGCCTCGAAGACATAATTAATGTCAAACTGAAACGGACTCCATTTGCTGAACGGACCGATAAAGTAAGCATACTACATCTTTGTTGGTATAAATAAATGACTGCTTTCGACCCTGTTAATAAAACTTTTTCTTTCGTTTTTAGTCGTCAAGAATACCGACGCCGTCAAATAATTTACCTCGAATATCACTTGAAGCTCTACGCTCGGTGAAATTGAAGAAAACATCTGTATTGAAAGAAACTAGTCCAATCAAGTCAAAATCACCTAAGGGGTAATTCAGTACAATAAATTCTTTTATGTAATATGATTCGATGAATTGTTCTAGGAAAATACGTCATGCTCTTCGGCGTCTTCCCGTCGCCACCAGTCCTGGCGGAACACCAAAATATGATCGAATGTGTCAGCAAGATGACATGACTCCGGTCATGTCCCGCGTTCTGCTTAAACGTTTCAATGCCTTTCAAATGAGTCCAGACGAAGAGAACAAAGAAAATGATGTACAATTTCAATAATTTACCTCATTTTTCTTGTTTCACTATTCCAAGAAACGCCAGCTTGGAAGAAAATCTATCGGTATTACCCGTTTTGTGTACGCTTCATTCCTCTCTTCTTCTTATGCTTGTTATTTTGACTACCATGTTGCTATTTGGAATTTCAACATCACTTTTAGATTTAAACATTTACATTTTATTCTCATTATGTATGAGAAATAAAATCTACTATTTATCTTTTAAGACCTAAAAGTTTATTTGTTTATTTTTTATTATGTTAACACCTTTGCTACTGCCGCCGATGTTGCCGTTCCGTGTAAACTTTAAGAAAACACATTTTCTCTGCAATGATTTTTCATGTTTTCTAAGAAAGCTAACTGAAATGTAATTATTCAAATTAATAAACGTCTGAAAAGGCTATGTGGCTGGGAGAGGTCATCTTTTTTTGTCTTTCATCCTTTTTAACTTATGTTAAGTCCAGGGATATGCAATTGGGGCAGTTAAAAACTTAAGAATTAGATCGAACGCTGCCGGAAAATAGTTTTAGTAACATTTGATGAAGCCGTCTCTACTATTTGTACAATCGGAATTCTAATAAATTTTGATTTTCAAACCGTTTTCTAAGGAAACCAAACGCTGCACCAGTTTTTACATTTTTCATTTAGAATTTTCCCAGAAAAGAATGGACGGCTCCTCCTGATTGGTTATAAGGCTATAGGGCTACAACAGCAACATTCGGTCGCCATGTTGACAACAATTTTTCGACGAGATTTACGTTGTGTGTTGTCTACGTCGAGCAAATTCGCAACTCTATCGCAGCGCTCCAAGTTTATTTCGCAGTTACATTGAGGCATTGCCAGTGATTCCCAATAGCTGTGTTTGAATCTTTATCAATTAAAACTACCATTCATTTTCGGCCGAGTGAACGTGATCCCTCAACGACTCAGATATTTGGTGGTTGAAATCAGTCAAAACACTGAGCGACTCCCAAACGCAGCTGGAGTTGATTGAGGAATTAAATGCCGGTTCTGCAAGGAAACATGAAAGCATTGAAATTCTGAACGTTGTGTCATTTTCATTATTCAGGGTGAGTTACACAGCCCAGAAATACTAATCACTCTATCCATCAAATAGTGGCCTAATTTACCAGTCACATCATGGGACAATAATAAATATGAAATGTTCTCATATTACTCTTTTTAAAAGGTTTCGAAAATTTTGACCTAAATGTACATGATTATTGCCTTGAGAATTCAATGATGTTAATTTAAGGTTGTTCTGCAGAGAGAATTGGAGTTCCACAAGCAACTTAATACATGCCATGGCACTGGTAAACGGTGATGAAAATAATTCTAAATATGGTGCTGTTGCCGATTGTGGCACTGCAAGATTCCACAGTGCAGCTGTTCCTATTAAACAGCCACCAGTTAACGGGAAAACTTTTAACAGCAATGGTTCCTCTTCAAGTGTATCAAGTTTCAGGTAGTGAATATTATGGCACACACTGTCTTCACATTTAGGTGTAATCAAAACTAAAACTTTAAATTAAAGGTTAAGTGTGGGCAGTGGAAGCAGCGGAGACACAGACATCCAGTATATCAAACCCACAGAACTGTTCCCCAAAAAATTGGCTTGGGTTGAGGGAGGCTCTGCACATAGCACTCCACCGTTCCCTCTGTTACCAGGGGAAGATATAGTTTATGAAGTATAATTACTTTCGCGATTGATAGAAGAAATTTACTGAATATGTCATATTATACATCTAGGGCCGTGCTGTGGAAGGGACCTTGTACATTTCCAGTTACCGGCTGTATCTGTCTAAAACCGTTTCCACAGAAACTTTTGCCATTCCTCCTGCCTTGTATCCTCAGAGCAACGTGAAGGATATAAATGTCCCCCTGGGCTTAATTGAATCATTTGAATGTAAAGACATTTTCTACATTAACTTGTACTGCAAAGACGCTCGATCGTTTAGGTACGTGAAGGATAATGCTTTAATTGCCGAACTATAAACCTTATTTTGGTATTGAAGGTTGGTTTTTGTCAACGGCGAATGTTGTCAAGATTGGTTAAAACGACTAGCGCAAAGCTTGAATCTCCCCCGCAAGCCTGAAGAAGTCTTTTCGCTAGCGTTCTACGCGTGGACTCGTGATGACGAAGAAAACCATTCAGCGAAGCCGCTGGTAAACCAAACTTTCCCATGGTGGCGTAAGTTATCTAATTACGAACAGCCGTTGACAGGAGAAAAATTATTCCGATTTGAGGTAATTATGAAGGAGGATGAATTTTTCAGTTTCTCCAGCACTTGCCGCTAGTAGGATAACAACAATCGCCCGTGTGTTCTGTTTATCAGGTGCAGCGCCAAGGCTATGACGATACCGTAACCTGGCGAATCAGCTCGGCCAACATAGACTTCAAGCTGAGCCCATCTTATCCAACACATTTGCTTGTACCAACTTCCATTTCAGATGATATGCTAGAAGGTAATTTGTTCACATTTTTTTGCGTAGAGAAGTAGCGAAATTTCTCTGCGGCAACAAAACATTTTAGTTTTATGCTTAAACGACCAGAAACTATTACAAATCATGTGTGATAAGGAAAGAATATTGATCACTCCTAAAAATCAACGTTTCCTATTTGTCTCAATTGACTTGGGAGTGTTAAATGGCATTTTTGTACTTTTATGTAAACGTCAATTACTAACTTATTTTTCCGCTTATATTCTTTAAAGCTGTGGCAGCGTTCCGAAGCGCCCGCCGTTTACCGGCCGTTGTCTGGCGGCATAAGCGAAATGGGGCCGTTCTCGGCCGCTGCTCCCAGCCAGAAGTCGGATGGCTTGGTTGGCGATCACAGGAGGATGAAACCCTACTTCTCTCCATACTCAATTCATGTTTTTATGACAGCGCCAACAATCCTCTAAGATCACGCCATCCAACACCGAACAAAGAAGTCAATCCGGCAAATGAAGAATGGAACAGCGAAGGGTCACTTTCAATCTCAAATGGTAGTTCGACCAACATCGAGTGTGGCTCACTGAAGGATCTGAGTGAAGATTCGTCGTGTTTCACACAAGTCAACAAAAAGGTGCGTTATGGCAACAGTCACCCCAGCGTGGATTCTAAGATTGTCACGTTAAATGTTACTTCAGTTACATTTCATTTGAATTTAAATTTCTGTTCAACTTTCAGAAAATGCTTATTGTGGATGCACGCAGTTATGCAACTGCCGTCGCCAACAGGGCACGGGGTGGAGGCTGCGAATTCCCTCAATATTACCCACAGTGTGATATAGAGTTTATGAATCTTGCCAACATCCATGCGGTGCGGAAGAGCTTCCTACTTCTTCGTGCACTCTGTCAATCAGCCAGTGGCAATTCGGCAACCGCCGATCAATCTAAGTACACTTAATAATTGTTCTTGGCTGAAAGAAATTGCTTCTAACCAAATAGTTTGATTGCAGTTGGTTTACCCAATTAGATTCAACTCGATGGCTTCATCATATGGCAAATTTGCTGCGGGCCTCGTGGTACACAGCCGTTAATTTGGAAGAACATGGTCGACCTGTGCTCGTTCATTGCAGTGATGGCTGGGATCGGACACCCCAGATAGTTTCATTGGCTCAGATCATGATCGATCCTTTCTATCGGACCATTAAGGTTTGAATGATTTATGCTATTTTCCGAATTAAAATTAATATATTTTGAATTACAGGGTTTCCAAATTCTTGTTCAGCGAGAGTGGATAGAGTTCGGTCACAAGTTTGCTGACCGATGTGGGCTTCTGGGAGGCTGCGAGGATACGAATGAGCGTTGCCCCGTCTTTTTGCAGTTTCTCGACTGTGTTCACCAGCTGATGAACCAATTTCCTACGGCCTTTCAGTTTAACCACGCTTACTTAGTCAAAACGGTTCAGCATGTTTATTCGAATCTTTTTGGAACTTTTCTACTCAACACCGTCCAGGATCGCACAATCCATCGGATCGCAGAACGTAGCCATAGCCTTTGGAGCTTTTTGCTTCAAAAGAGCAACGAATATGCTAACCACTTGTACGAGTTCACAGAAGAGGTACATTATCTTGATCGTTTTGTACTTGGAAAACTATTTCTGGCAAAAGCTCGGGGGAATTAACTTAATTTTGTTCTTCTCGCTTATTTAGCCGTTGTGGCCATCCTATCAAGTTCGTGATTTATACTTCTGGTCAGCTGTTTACACCGCCGACTTAGGTAGTAGTATACCAAATGGTTGCCAGGTTGACGATTTTCGTGGAAATTCCCCTACTGTTAATCTGAATACCAGGTAAAGTATGGGTTGATTTTCTTTCACCGTTTTTGAACCACGCCTTATTTTAAACGCATTGTTTAGCAGTAGCAGCCCTTGTAGCAGTGGGTATGCCACCCCGCAGCAAACAGCCTTGACTGATAGCATGGTCGATAATTTAGCATGGAAAAATCTAAACATGAAAGGTCCAGTACGGAACACAATGGAGGATTCCACTGACACCCTTGTTGACGATGGACATAAAGTATTTTTAGCTAGAAAATACCTTGAACAGAGTACAAAACTAAAATTGTGCCATTTTTCTTATCATCCGCCTTTTTTTAGCCTACTGCATCGCTAGATCAATCAGATGGTGATATGGAAGCTGGGGAATGTTTTCCGCTACTGGAACCCGAGCCTGTAAAAGAATCTTCCAGTAGGGAACATCAGGAGGCACACAATTTAGTGAACCGTTTTCACTCGAAGGAACAATTATCTCCCGTAGGAGAACCGTTTTCCTTGCCACATGTTCTAGCCAGTGACGGCGATGAAGAAGAATCGGACATTGATGGTCGAAATCCTTATCATAGTGATTGTCCGACATGCCAGAAAAATTGGGATCTCCTCAATCGCGGTCAGCAAAGTAAAGCTGATCAGGCAACTAAACGTAATGACGGAGAACAAAAATCAACGCCGGAAACCACTACACGGCCTAGTGAGTTAACTGCTACGTGCCTTAGCTTTGACTTGGATGGCCTACTTCCATCCGTCGACCGTCAACAAGTTCGCCTAGGACAGATCCTAGCTGCAAAAGATGTATGTAATTTTGTTAAATTGTTTACCATAAGTTCTTTATTTTTACCAAGTTTTTTGTTTCATTTTAACAGGCAGAGCTAGAAGCTCTTCGACGTGATTTACATCAGACCCGAGTAGCGCTTTGCCGTCAGGTCTGTCATACTTGCCAATCAAGTAGAAAGACTAGTTCAAAGTCCAATTCGGTAACTCTTTAACCGTATAGCCAATTGGTGGCGTATGAAGTCATTGTTGATTTTTTAATAAAGGAAGTTCGTATGTGAACTATTTAGGAAGGTTTGACTGAAGTGTCTTGTCACGAGGGATCGCCTGGTAGAAATGAAAGTTCTGATTGTTCGCTCGGCGGTTTGAGAAGTTCACCATCATCGTGGGAAAATGTTGACGAAAAAGAAATAGGAGATAAGGTATTCAGTTTTTCAGCCATCGCTTAAAAAGCTGTAACATCTTTCCCGTTATGGGAAAGGGCGACAGCAGCAATCGAAAACCAAGTCACTTCCAACCAAAGGTTACCGATATGTTTCCAGGCTCCAGTTGGTCCACCGATCCTGTGGGTGCCAGACCATCTTGCTCCCTCATGTATGAGATGTAGTACGCCCTTCTGGATAGCGAGAAGGAGACATCATTGCAGGTTTGGCCTTTAACTTAACATTCCATGAGGTTGCCCATTCATATCAGACTCTCTCGTACCCATATCTCTTTAGGAATTGCGGTAAAGTCTTCTGTTCGGAATGTGCAGATCGTGACCTACCTCTTCCGCATCAGAATTTATTCCAGCCCGTCCGAGTGTGCAACGTGTGCTACGATTCACTTAGTGGGGAAAATGAAGACGGAGAAATCTGTTCGAAACCGCCCCAAGAACAGCAGGATTTTTCAGCACCGAAATCGCATGTAATTGGAAGAGCCTTCAGCCTTACCAGCTTAGCCACCGGTTCCTGTGCCTGCCATTGTTGTCAACCTAAACGGCCCACCAAGTTTAAAGCTGTAACAGCCGGATCTACCTAAAGGTTTCAAATCAAACTTCCTTATAGGAAGGTCGCAAAATAACTCCAACTAAAAATAGTCATAAAGAAGCAAAATTATTTGAATTGAATTGGCTCGACTTGGTTTGTCACGTGCGCAGAATTTTGCTCAAAGTCTGGCCAGTTCATAGTTTCCCTATGGGACAGTTGAGTTGACCAGAGGGCCGTAAAAGACCACTTTAGGCGAAGCAGAAGGATATGTACGTGTCAAACCGACAGCATAAGTGGCTATGCTATATTTTCTTCTCGAGACCAGTTGTAGATTTAAAATTCGCGATCCATTCGGAACTTTCCATGAGTAACTAGTACGTTCATTCTTTGGTTTGACGTCACAATTGTTACCAAAATTTTTTAACAAGTAGCAAATTAAGTGTTTGCATTCGGTGTTGAATCAATTCCTAGTCTTGAATTCGTCGATTTTTATCAATTGTATTCGGTAAATGACCAGGTCGTGACTGAGTTGTGTATAAGAGGGCGTTGAATGAAGCACTTTACCGGCGTAAGGTAACCTGGATCAGTTAACGTGTTACGACGTCCTGCTGTTGTGATATGTGGCGAACCGATTCGTATGGGGGGAAGGGGGCCGTAGAAAGCAGGGAGGTGATTATATTGTTTAAATATGGAGGTTCACCTTCAGACGACATTTAAATGTGAATTATGAAAATATGGATCGGTCTTCATTAGATAGCACTATATTTCCCACATTCTTTCTTTATATACTATTAACTACCTTACTGACTTAAATTCATAAGAAATGCTCTACTCCCTTTCAAAGAAAGCATAATGGCTAAGAGTTTTCTAATTCATTCAGAACGTAGCAAATTTATGAGTCCCGGAATGGTGATTTTGCTGTTTTCTAAATGGTGTAAGAAATGTTATCATATAATCTGAATAAACGTTTATGGGTTCTTCTGCCATGAAGTGCCACAGCTAATCAACGAGATGCAGCGGAAATTATCCACTTCAAATTAGCATGGTTGATGAAATGGATCAAAATTCTGTTATCAGATATTATGCGGGTGTCAAAATTAGTTACAAAGTGAAATTTAAACTATATGGTATTTATTTTCTCTTTCAAGTCGAATTTCACTCCTAGTTATTCTGATCTGATTCAGAATTTTTAAAAAAGAAAAAAGAAAAAAATGTGAGACCAGCAGTAGGAACGGCGTGGCACCGTAGCATAGGCAGACGCTATATGTTTTTATTGTTATAATGTTGTCAGGACTTGCTGGATTTGTGTAGGGTGGGACAGTTTATAGTTAAAAAAGAAATTCTAATGTGTACCACGTGAAAAAAGGAAAAAAAATCTTGAAAATGGAGTTATCCAACGTTAATACAAAATTTTTGGAAGAAGTAAAATATTTGTCAACGGGCACCCTAAGCGAAACGGTAGGAGTATTTTGAATGTATTCACCGTTAAGTTTAAACTACGACATACGAAAACCAGATTTTATTACGATTGATTTAACAGGTTCAATCGTTGCTAAACAATGGAGGTTCAAAATCATCCAAATATGCAAGTGATATGATTACCCATTGTATAGTTGGAGAAAATGCTGACAACAGTGCGATTGAAGAAGTTAGAGACATTTTTGAGAAACCAGTGGTCCTAGCAAATTGGGTTCCATTATCAATCCATGCGTCAAAACTTTTACCGTAAAAAATATAATATAATGCTCTGGTATTGTAACACCTTGTTTGTACATTGATAATGTCATTCCAGGGTTCTTCCTTTTGATCCCAAAATCCCTGCCATTTTCAAAGGAGTGACTGCCTCAGTGTCTCAAGTATCAGCCATTGATGTAAAAAAGCTATGGGTCTTATTAGAAATTCATGGTGGGAAATTAAAACCTTCATTGGATGCAACTTGTACACATCTTATTTCTACAAAAGCATTTGGTGTAAGTATAAAATGTTGAAAAATTCCAACTTTACATCTTTTAATGACTTTCTTTTATTGTTTTCTTAAGACAAAATTCAACGAAGCCATAAAACATGACTCAATAACAGTTGTTACACCTGACTGGATCATACAATGCATCTTGGAGAAGTCCTTAGTTGGTACAGAAGGCTACCATCCATCCCTATTAGTAGATCCAAAAGAAAAATCTCCTCCTCGACCACCAGTTGAAACTACGAGGCTCGCCAAATTGTCCTTGGAAAAGAAAGAAGAAGTGAAGCCCCGTGTAGAAGAAACGAAACCAATTGAAGTAAAAACAGAGCCAAAGAGTCTCTCTGACACACCAACATTAGCACAGCAGCTGATACAGCCCGAAGTGATTACCCATACTACAACGACCATGACAGCACCCCCATCAACAAAAAACATGCGAGTTGCATCCAATCTTCCACCCCATTTAGAGCAGCAACTTCAGCAACATTCGATGATGAGGAACACGGCCCCGAGACAGCAACAACAAGGAATGGGTGCCCATTCGGGTGTCCGGATGGTGCGTTCGGGAAGTGGAACGACCTGGAGAGGAGCTAGTCAGCAACAACAAGCAGCCCTCCAGCGATCTGCCTCAAATCCTACATCAGGGGTGGATCCAAGGTCTCAGCAGCAGACAATCCAAGGACCACGAGGATCTGCTGTGCATCAAATACGAGGACAAGCAAACCAAGTGGCTCAGCCTGGCGCAGGTAGCCATTCACAACCTGGACATCATCAAACCGCACAACAACAATTACCTGGTATGGTAAGGCAAGTAAGGCTCGTCAACCCCAATGCTCAACAACTACAGCAGCCTATGCAGTCACTTAACTCGGAGCAGCTTCGGCCAGCAGAACATACTTCACAACAACGTGGCCCAGCGACTAATCCAAACTCTTATCAGCAACCGCATCAACGTCTTCCCGTACCTCAATCACCACAATTGGTTAAAATGGTAATAGCTCAGCCCCAAGCTGATGGAAAGCTTCCGAATCATCCCCAGCAATCACCTGGGGCATCACCTCTTATCAATCAACAACAGCCGCAGTTTTCGAATATTTATCCTCAAAATGGACAGCAGGCACAACTAACGGGTCAACAACCTGTTTCCGATCAGGCAATTCCCCAACAGCATAATTTCCAGCAAGTCACGGAAGATAACTCAAACGTTGTCAATAACAACGCCAATGCTCATTTGAGACAACAACAGCAACAACAGACCGATAACTCTTTTTCTCCGAACCAAGTCCACAATAATAACTTTGCTCAGCAGCATCAAAGAGGAAACCCCCGAATGCCAGTTGCTGTCAATATTCAAGGAGTCCAAGTGTCACAGCAACAACAGGTAATTGTAAACATTCAAAAGATGCATGTATGGTTGAAGTGGAAATTCATTGTGAGAATCATTCTTACGAATTTTAAAAATTCATTATTTATCAGACCATTGTCCGGACCCAAGGAATCCAACGACAGCAACTGACAGTCCCTCAACAACCGGACTATAACACACAGATGATAGCTACAGGTGTAGGAACTGTAACTGCTGGTGGAGGGAGCCAAACGCAAGGGATGGTTAGCAACCAGCAAATGGGGGCTATACCCGGCAATCCGCAACAACAACAACATCTAGTTCACAACGCGGGCGTGAGACCAAATGTAAGGCCTACCCTAGCTGGCCAGGCAGTAGTTGCAGGCCGCCCGCCCCTCAATACAGCCGGCTCTCCTATGGTCCAGCAGCAACAACAACCTCATCCTCAGCAAGTTCGGCAACTGACGCCCTATCAGCAGCAATTACTTCAAATGCACATTCAAAGTAAGAAAAAATTTAATATATAGTATAACATATACTTTCATTTAAAGCATTAATCATTCTTTGATAATAGATATGAATCCTCAAGCTCGGCAGCAGTTGCAACAGTTGACTCCTCAGATGAGGAACGCAGTCCTCCAAAGAATTTTGCAGCAGCAAGAACAGCAGCAAAATATGAATCATTCGCAAGCACAACTGCAAAATCCGATTTCGCAAATGCAAGGTCAACAACCAAATCAAGCTCCGCAATTGCAAGGGCAACAACCAAATCAAACGATACAAATGCAAGGCCAACCAGCCGGACAAATAAATTCTAATCAGGGACAGCGAATAATGTTACCCCAGCAGCAACAAGGCAATTGGCAAACAGATCAACAGCAAAACCAACTTGTATCTCCACAGCAAAACGTCCGGCCTTATGGTCCGACTCAGGGCCTAGTTAATCAATCAAATCAGGGACAAGGTTGGTGATGATTAAAATTCCATTATTGGTCGTAATAGGTTATTATCTGAACTTTGAAGTATAACTTGTGCTTTAAAATGGATGATTTAAATGCAATATTTTAATGAGCATCAATCTTATTTGAACTTTAGGAGGTAAACCAGCGCAGGTTATTGGTGTGAATCAACAGCCACTTGACCAACAGTCAGTATCTCCCCAGATACATCAGTTGCAGCCACCATTGAATCAAGTTCAACAGCAGAGCCCTTTAAGCTCTGGTCCTATTCAACAGCCAAATGCAATACAGCTTAACCAATTGCAACAGCAACAACTGCAACAACAAATTCAGCAACAGCAACAACTTCAACAACAGCAACTCCAGCAACAGCAGCTTCAACAACAGCAGCTTCAGCAACAACAGCTTCAGCAACAACAGCTTCAACAACAACAACTTCAGCAACAACAACAAGTTCAACAACAGCAAAATCAACCGCAGCAAAATCAACAACAGCTTCAACAACAAAACCAAGAGCAACCAAGCAATTCCGTCAATCCAAAAACTAAAACAGCCTTAGCTAATCTTCTCAGCACCCGGCTTCAGACAGCACCGGGTCCCCCTCAACAACCCGGAACACCTCAACTTTCTGTTAATCCACAGCAGATTCCACATCAAGCAATTGCTGCGCAACAGCCCATGATACTACAACAAGCTGTAGCATCCCAGCAAAATCCCGCGCTTTCTCAAGTGGTTATGAACCAACAGCAGCAGCAGCATCTTTTGCAACAGCGAAGAAGCCTTCAAAACATTACAAATGGTGTTAATGGAACAACAAATACCCAATTGGCTGCTGGTGCTACTATGGTTCAAGCAACTAATCAGCCCCAACAACAGCTACAGCCGAAAGCCAGCATGGGAGGTGAGACTTACGCCCACTGTTAGTCATTTGCATATGTATCTTGTGCTTAATTTTTAATAATCTTGTATAGCTGTTCCGTTTACCGGTGTTCGAATGCCTGGACCGGGAACAGGCGCTGTGATACCTGGACAACCAGTTATTCGCCGAGAATTTCCTGTTCAGCAGCAACAACAACAGCAACTTCACAGTCATGAGCCCGGTGTCAAATTGCCCGAACATCTCTGTTTGCTTGGATGCATTGTACTGATTGTCGATTACCAACGAAGTGTCCCATCTGCTGAACTGTTACAGTGGACGAAACTGATGTCGTCTAGAGGAGCCGAAATCGAAACCATGTACAGCCCGCGTATTACCCATCTGCTTTGTGAGACAAGTCGTTCAGCCGTGGCCCAACAAGCCCTTCGTGATGGAAAGCGCTTGGTGACAGCTTTTTGGCTCAATGATGTGATTCTCAAGCAACACATGTTTCCACCTTCCCAAGTATTGCACTTTCCAACGCCTTTCGGAGAGGCAGAGCGCCCTTGTCGCAATATGCTTGCCAGTTTGTCAGGATTCGAAGGTGATGATCGTCTACGCGTTCGATTCATGTGCGAAGCTGTGGGTCTGAAGTATACTGGCCACTTTTGTAGCCAACACGACGTTCTGATTTGTCGTAAAGCGGAAGGCCCCAAATTTCAAAAGGCTCGTGAATGGCGTAAGCCAGTGGTGACAACAACTTGGATAGCTCAAGTCTATTTTGGATTCCTCAATGCCATCCACCAAATTCATCATCCGAAATACCAGCAGTTCAACCTACCGGCTTACCAACAGGATCCGTTGAAGTTTGAATTACATATGGCAGGAAACTTTCTAGCAGCTTGGCGTATTCCCGTGAAAATAACTCCTGAATCGCTTGACAAGTTTAACAAGTTGCCAGCACAGCTCCGTCTTAAACGACATTCCACCACGCATTCGGTTGCGAGCAATGACGGTTTGATTAATATGTGAATTTTTATACGTCATAACAAAGTAATTCATGGAAATTTATCGGCTCTTAGGTGATAGTCCGTCGAGAAAAAAACTGAAGATAGAAGAAGAAGACAAAGACAAACACGAACGAAGTAGCAGTAATGTCGATGCAATTTTAGAAGATGTTATCAAAGGAGGATTTGAAGACAAAGGTACTTTTTTTTATCATATCTTCCAGTCAATTACTAAATTTTTATTCTTTTTAATCTTTTCAGGAAAAAACAGAGTTGTAATAAGATTCTCTGGATTTGACTCATCAGAAATATCAAAAGCAGCCTTAAAGCTTGGGGCTGGTGTGGCCCATAATAACCGAGAAGCGACCCATTTAGTGATGCCCACATTTATGCGAACTCCTAAGCTACTATGCTGCCTTCCAACAATTAAATTTATACTGTCGCCTCGTTGGATTCACGAGAGTGCCCAGCAAGGTAAGCTGTTGGATGAACAGCCGTATTTGCTCAAAGATACGGAGCTGGAACGCAAAATGGACATCGATCTACTGAAGCTACTGTCGCTACCTCAGCGAGATCAGCTCTTCAAAGGCAAAATGTTTTACATTACACCCAGCGTTGTGCCAAGCCGTTCGGTTTTGCGTGATATCATTGAAAACAGCGGTGGTAAAGTGGTAGCCCAGCCCAAGTCGATGAAAGTGATTTCAGAGCTTATGAGTAAGGATGAAAACTCATACATCGTCATCTCGTGTGCAACCGACTTCCACCTTCTGAATGATGTCATGAAGAGCAAAATTGGTACGTCCATTATGCCATATTTTATTTGCTATTATTTCATGTTTTTCTATTACTTATTTGCAGGAATCTATAGTAGTGAATTTGTCCTAAGCGCGGTACTTAAACAGGCAATAATTGGTGCACCGTATCGGATTGAGCCTTGAAAGAAATTCAATTCGACATAGATAGCTTATGTTCCTGGATCCCTGCAATATATCTGTCTTTGGTTCAGTGTATACTGACATCGGAAAATAAGTACATGAAAAAGAACACCACCATTTGTTTTACAATGGTGCAGTGGTGACCTGTTCAAGTTAGCAAAATTGCAATATAATACTTTGTATAACAATGTACTTTGTACAAAAGCTACTTTCATCCAGCACACTGAACAATTGCAGATTCTATGGACGCTGAAAAATAGGGGCTGCCAGGAAGGTATCGCACCCGCCTAGGAACTCAAAGGTCTGTGGTTCGACTCCGCAGGTGAAAGTCCGCAGTTTCTCTAGTCCGCGGTCCGCGTGTGCATTTTATCCTGGCCTGACGATTAGACCTGATCACCTGAAGCTGAAGAGCCAGAAAAAAATGGGACCGCGGACAGCGGACTGGAGAAACTGCGGAATTGTATGTATTATACATGTGATAGTGACGTGAGCAGTGAAACCTGTGTTTGAAAGTTTCTTTTAAATATGTTATATTGCAGTGGATTATAAAACTAATTACAATCAAGTATTGTATTCTCTGGTAGTTTTTGGAAGTGACGCACACCAAACAGTTCATTTTTTGTGTGACGGGTAGTCTTGTAAGCTATGCAAGCTGCCGATAGCACACAGTCATAGATTACTCACGATATAATAGCTATTATATCGTGGATTACTCTTGTCAACAAATGATCACCTTAGCATTCCATCGTGCTTCTTTAGTGCTCATCAAGAAGTATTTAGCTTGTATTTTGGCCATTGGTATACCATTGACATTATTCTACCTCTAAATCTAGCTTGTATACTTATGACACAAAGGATGCTAACAGAATGATGATTTCTATCTGTATGTCTGTGGTAAGTCTTTTGTACTAAATGATTGAATTGCAATTGATATAATCTATTAATATGCAGGTATTATCTTGTCCATCCAGATTTACTAAGACAATGCTAGTTTTTGATTAGTTATCCAGTCTCCAGCGTTTTTTCATCAATTTTATCATCTTTATCATAGTCGATGAGATTGGACTCTATTACGTCCATAGGTAAAAATCATTTCTGTTATTTAAAACAAGGAGTGCAAAGCTTCATTTGTCCTGTCTATCATGCAGATTGATGCATCATCCGAAATTGTACACAAGGGTACACAAAAAACATCATGAATGGCCTGCACCCATCG
The DNA here is from genome assembly GCA_013167095.2 of Daphnia sinensis. Taxonomy (NCBI): domain Eukaryota; kingdom Metazoa; phylum Arthropoda; class Branchiopoda; order Diplostraca; family Daphniidae; genus Daphnia; species Daphnia sinensis. The sequence goes on along the minus strand of CM023189.1, from coordinate 7,593,390 downwards.
CCATCACTTTTGTTTATAGCACAAGGATCGAATTCATTCTTAATGATACCAGCTGTGCTAGTAAGCTTCTCTTTAGTTGCTCAATTGTCGCATCTTTTTATTAATCATATTTTATCAAGGGTCCGATGCTTACGAATCCACACTTATATTCACCTTATGGGCGTGGTACGCCTTCATTCACCTGAGAGGCCTGAAAATCACAGCGGCTACGATATTCCAGGGTTAACAAGTTCGGAGGAGCACAACTATCATCACATGACGAGCAATGCCTGTTTTAGTCAATCACCTGTCGTGGACTGGCTACATGGAACAATTAGAGTTGCAACTATTGTTAGTTTAACGCAACAAAGTGAAAGCTATGAGCTGATATCGGTACGGTTCATCTTAAAAAAAAAAGAAAAAAACCATTCTTGTGCTGCATTTTAACACTGTTTTATCTCTTAAAAACAGATGGCGCTGATCTGAATTGTTATTGCTGTGTGATTTCACAAACCTTGTGTAAAACGCTAACTTCGGTTGTTAGAAAGGAAAATTCAACTCAAACGTAACGGTGCGTAATTAACTATTCAGTTTTTTCAATCCGCTGTAAGAACTTTACTTAAAATCCATTGTTTTACATGTAACAGGTTATCGTTGCTTCGTCCGTCGCCCCGTCATCGCCTCGCCCGTCGCCCCACCTTGCCTCGTGGTTGCCCGTCATCGCCTCGTCCGTCGTCGTCTCGTGGTCGCCCGTCGTCGCTTCGTGGTCGCCCCATCATCGCCTCGTGGCCGCCCCGTCATCGGCTCGTGGTCGTAATATCATTGTATTTAGTTAAATGTTTGTATAATTATCCCGTTGGCTGCCACGCCACCTTGATCCCCCTTTTTTTTTAGTTGTAGGGACGGGCCGCGCTGTTCTGTCCCATGGTCTCTGCCATGGGATGGGACAGTGCCACTGCCCAAGATTCGCCTTCGGGCGCCGTAGGCAACGCACCATGAGGGACTTCCCCTTTTCGATTTTTTGATGGAGACCTGGGGGTGTGCGTTCCCCTAAAGGTTTCCATCAAAAAATCAGCCCGGACTTGTCTTCGGACAAGTCCCCCAAGTAGCTAGCGTAGATGTATAGTGGCGTGGCAGCCAACGGGGTAGTTTATAAGTGTATTTTGTGTATGTATTGTGAAATGTAAAATGTAGTGGTGGAATTGTGGGTGGATGGAGGGACAATAAAATATTTTCATATTTATTTCAATTTGTTTTAACTTATATTACTATATTAGTTGGATGCGTTGGGGATCGAACCCATGACATTCCATGGTACAAGATTTGGTAAGCCGGTGCTCTACCACTGAGCTACCATCGTTGCATTTGTACTAACTATATCTCAAACACATTGTCGTAACTTCAGACGTTAGTCAATAGATTATCAAATATCATTGGGGGGGATGATAGGGGGGGTTGCCAGGTTGGCATCGCATCAGCCTAGGGATTCCAAGCTCCGTGGTTCGACTCTTCAGGCTCCCAAGCTTCCCAGGTGCAAGTCGAGTCGAGGAACTTCCCCGTTACGAAGTAACGGGATAGATATTTTGGCAAAGTTTGATATGATATTCAATAACAGATTTTTTAAAATTGTCCAATGTGATACGGCGTATTGTTTCGGTTAAACACTTTGCAACAGATTTTAATTTTAATCATTGTCACAATTGCTATTTGTGAGATTACATTCGACTCATTCAGGATTTGAACCTGTAATCTTCGGCGTACCATGCTGATGCTTTACCACTGAGCCATGAGTCATACACAAAAGTCGTCTATATTTTCGTGTCAATTTAGTTCTATAAATTTGGACTCAGAATAATTTTGAAGCACAAATAATTTACATTACAACACATATTCACATACGTTCGCCTTTGATTCAATTAAGAGTAAAGGAAGTCGAAATTATATTTATCGAACATTTCCGTTGCCGGGATTTGAACCCGAGTCATTCAGATCCTCACACCAGCGCTCTACCACAGAGCTATGATCCTTACGACATAATCATCAAGGTTAGATATAGAATAGTGAGCCTACACAAATTGCCGACAATATTTTCTTTTCATATCTTCTTGTAATAGTGAAAAGTATAATGTGTCTAATGGCTCAACGGTTGAGCATCGGCAATGTATCACAATAGTATCTGGATCGATCCCGAAAGCGGTAAATTATGTTCTACAAAAGTGGTCTACTACACCTGATACACCGATATAATCAAAGGTAATAAGTGATTAAAATGCATTCTACAAACTAACAAAACGCTCTTAAATTTGATATTCAAATATGTACCGCCAAACAACCAACTCCAGGATTGGAATTTCATTAGCAGTACGATAAAGGCATACCGAAATTACCAGAATTCAGACCTTTACGCAGTTCTCAAGTAAACAGTGTTAGAAATCCCAATCCTTAACGAAAAAAAATGCAAGTATAAGAAATGTGCAAAGTGTAAGCCCATAGAATATATGATAAAGTTTTCAAAGTTAATGTTAAATAATTATTTTTTTTTACAATTTCATGTTTTTTATTATTTATTTAAATTTTGTTATACTTGTCAGTCCGTTAAAAAGACATTGAAAATAACATATCTTAAATTTTACTTGCATTTTTTGGAAGTAAATGTGCACTTTTTCATACATTATATCATTAGACGTAGCTACACTCGTCATACTGCATGTTGATTACAATATGATTACCATTTCCATATTCACATGCTTTATTTTTGTTATCAAATTGCCTCACGATTCTTCATCTTCATACAGAATTAAAGCATGGTCGCTAGTGGCAAATAAAAAAAGATTGTTAGAACATTTTCCACCGCTTATTTCAAATCATGCGTACCAGTCCGTACAGCGCAAACTGTGCAGAGCGGGATAATGTCCTTAGTTGTAATGCCACCTTGAAATACATCTATGTACTTTTGTGCTCACATGATAACATCATTTGACACAGAAGCGTTAGAGCCGGTTTCGCAATATGGTGGCCGAAACGATGAAGAATATTAATACCCGAAAATATGTCCACAAATAATGCGATACTTTCTTTAACTTGTAAATTAGTATCACTAAATCAGCCAAAATCAAACCATCTGATCTGACTAATCTTCTTACAGAAAACAGAAGTGATTAGATTAAGGAAAAACATAAATAAATACAATTTTCCCATCCATTTAAAAAATTTTCCCTACACCAACCAAATATTAACTAAGCTTAATACCAATGCAAGCAGTGCTGCATTACCTAAAAACAAGCATCCCAACTACAACATCAAAGTAACCGTGGGGTGAAGGTGCAGTGAATTTAAATCTAAAAAAACCATAACCAATAGTGCTAGAAACCCAAAATACGCTAGGGAAAAAGGAATTCATTTCACATTTGCACAACACACAAGGTTCAATATGAAATAAAGTTAGTGAATGCCAATTAGGCAATACTTATCCGCCCCATCTTTTTTTTCATCGTCCTAATCGGCGTAAATTTTGGGGATGGACAACGAACCTCGTCGATCCAACAACACTCCTAAACGCCCAGTAATTTTCTAGTGGTAGTGGTCGACCTTCCCAGATACATAAAAATACAATACAACAAACATGGTTTCAAAACGAACAAAGTTACAACAAATATGGTTAAAATTACATAAACCTGGCGAATTCGACGCGACAATTTCATTGCTCCAGCGGCAATCCTCAATGTTAACCGCCCTCTTCAGTGGTAACTCCCTCCTAGTTTCACGAAACAAAAAGCATGATTAGAAAAGTCTTATTTAAAAACTTTAAATTATACTTTAAAATTCTGAGCAAAGATCTCGTTTCTCTGGCAATCATCTCCAATGTCCTTCATCCTTTCCAGTGATAAGACTCGCCTACTTACAGAAAAAAATTATTAAACAATTTATTTTTAAAACATATAACCTGAAAATTTCGGCATTCATTGTTCGGACAATATCCTCGATGTCCAGTCTCTCTTCGGTGGTGATGAACCCCTTCTAGTTGAAAAAAAAAAAAAAACAATAATAAAATAACTAAACATTCGTAGTAGGAATATAAGATTTTAAAACAACCTGACTAATCCTGTCAACGATCTCATTGCTCCAGCGACGATTCTCAATGTTCAACGTCCTCTTCAGTGGTACTAGGCTTCTAGTTTCACAAGACAAAAAGAATGATTAGACAAATCATTTTTAAAAACTTTAAATTTTATACTTAAAAATCTTGAGCGAAAATCACGTTTCTCTGACAATGATCCTCAATATCCTTCATCCTTTTTAGTGATGATAAAACTCTACTACTTACATTGAAAAAAAAAATGATTAAACAATACATTTTTTAAACATATACTTAAAAATTCTGGTCGATGATTTCGTTGTTCCAGCAACAATCCTCACTGTCCAACTTTTCTTGGGCGGTGGTGGACCCCCCTAGTTGCACAAAAAAAAATGATAATGGAAGAACTAAAATTCGTAATAAGAAACATAAATTTTATAACATAAACCCTCCAAAAAAAAACTTAAATTCTATACTTTACAATTCTGGGAAACGACCTCATTGCTTCGGCGACAATTCTCAATTTCCAATTTCTTCTTCGGTCATGCTTCGCTATACCCTATCCATTTTAGTGATGTTGGGGCTAAAACTCCCCTAGATACATAAAATACAGGATTATATCAGTAATTTTTAAAACTTACATTTTAAAATGCTGGGCGATGTTCTCGTTACTTCCCTCCTACATACACACACAAAAAAATGAATATCCACGAAATTAAAAAAAAAAAAAAAAAAAACATATAACTTACCCAAGAAAACCTTCTAATGACTCCGGCGATGATCCTCAATGTCCAACTTCCTCTTCGTCCCGCAGAGACTAACCCCAGCAACAATCCCCGTTATCCAATGGTCCTCTTCAGAAGTGTCATTGGCTTATCTAGATACATAAAAACCCATATATATCATCAATTAACATTTTAGATTTTAAATGACCTTTAAGTTTCTGATGATAATTCTAGTGGCTCTAACGACGATGCTTAAAGTCCAGCAATCTCTCTCAGAGGGTGCCGTAGCTCCGCTAAATAATAAATACACAAAAAAAACGAACACGTTAACATAATTAAATTTGTAAGATAAATGGTAAAACCTTGGCGTTGATCTGATAATTCAACGACCATCAGCGAATTCCAGAGTCCTCTTTAGTTCCCTCCTGAATGAGATAAAACAAGAGAAAAAAAGCAAGATTAATAATTTGAATAAACATCGTGTAATTAATTACAATAAAATTTAATTATAACGTTCCTGTAAACAAATTAGGTTTTGTTAGTTGTAAGTCGAAAGGTTTTGGGAGTTTATAGGGAATTGGTAAATTGTGAGAAAAGCTGAAAACATGATAATTGCATAGAATGATTTGCGAGCAAATACTACAGGCAAATAACGCATAAAACAGTTAAGGCAAAGGGCAGAGATAGTGCTATACCTAAATAACGAGTTTAGATTACGCATTACATAATTATACGGGAAAAAAATTATACAGAATGAACAAAATTCGTAATAAGAAAAATAAATTTCAAAACACAAACCCGACAAACCTTGGACGACGATTAGGTTGATTCAGCGGTAATTCCAGCGGAGATATTCGCTATCCACCGTACACATCTCTGTGATAGGTGATGATAGGGCTCCCCTAGATACATAAAACATTATTTAACAATTAATTTTAAAAACACGCATTATAAAATGCTGGACGACCCTCGTTGCTCCGACGACGATCCTCGATATCCAGTGTCCGCTTCAGCGGTGATGAGGCCGTCTTAATTACACAAAACAGGCATGATTTGGCACATCATAAAAAAAAAATTAAATTCTATACTTTACAATCCTGGGGAACGACCTCGTTGCTTCGGCGAAAATTCTCGGTTACCTCTTCAGTCGTGGTAAGACTCTCCTAGATACATAAATAAATAATAACAAAGGACTTAAGTAAGAAAATTAGATTTTAAAACACATACCCAACTAACTCTTGATGATGATTACGGTGTCCCGGCAGTGATCTTCGCTATACCCTACATTTTGGTGATATTAGGACTACCGGCTCCCCTAAATACATAAAATACAGGATTAAACCATTAATTTTTAAAAGATACACCTTAAAATGCTGGGTGATATTCTCCTTACTTCCCTCCTCCTTGCTACCCTCCTACATACACACACACAAAAAAAATAAATATCCACGAAATAAAAAAAAAAACATATATCTTGCCCCAAGAGAACTATATAATGACTCCGGCGGTGATCCTCGATGTCCAACTTCCTCTTCAGCCCGCAGAGATAGCCCTCCTGATTGCAGGGAAACGATAACGAAAAAAAATGGCTTTTGAATTATGATGAAACGACAAATTTCACCTAACTCTAGCATGCATCAGGTACACAAATCACAATCACATTACAATACAAAAATTCCTGAAAAAATGTTTAATTATCAATATTTCATTAGTTAGTGTCTTAGTAATTCTGATGTCATTAGGATTGACAGGACATTTGAAAATTGTAGAAAGAGGTTGTAACATAAAATTCATTGCGTAAATAGTCTGCGAATGACGGCTACGGGTAAAGGATGCTTGAAACAGTGAATGGAAATGGAAAATGGAAATGGTCGAGCTACAGTTGTGCAAAGCTAAGGATTGAGGTGGCTAACGCTTATACTACGTCTTACTTAAAAAGTAGCCTTATTTTTAACTTAAACTTAGACTTACTTATCCTTAATTTAATCAACGTTTTCTATTCTATCTAGACTTATTTACTACTCAATAAAATACGGTTGGCAACTAAACAAAGCTAGTGCAGATGCAAAACCCAGTGCTGATGCAAAAACGAAATCTACGTCCATGTGCGAAAGTATTGTGTGAATCACTACACGGGGATCAAAAAAGCGAGACAACTACACTAGTGCATGTCGTGCAAGTGAATGAGCTAATGGCGTAGAAAATTCAAGACGGGGTTTTGTTTCTTCATTCTTGAATTGCCTAAGGATATTCTAGGTTATTGGAAGAAATTAGGTAAAACAAGGAGGAATGGCCATATCCTCGAGTGCACATGAAGAAATACAAAATTTTTCTTTCAACAGCTGTTGACCTTCAGAATTAGGTACCTCTACCCCAAACTTCAATTCCTGGAAAGGCAGGATGTGGAACGTGTCTCTGTGTGTGTATAAGGCGATATACAAATCTTCAAATCAGTCATGCAAGGATCTTGCCCTGCAACTGTCCCATACGCTGATTCAAACCTTCCAACGGACACCTTGTCAGGTAAGTCGATGTTCGATTCCATTATTACTTAAATGTTTGATTGAATTTACTACACTTACAGCACTTACATACATGCAAGCAAATGGATGTATGTACTATACTGTCACTATGAGTTAACATAAATATACCTTTACACTAGATTTACGTAGAAATCTGCCAAGAATCTCGTCAGTCTCATTTCCTACCTATGTTGTGGAAGGAACGTATGACCAACTTGCCAAGTTAGCTCCGCTAAACGCGGGGAGGACTGTTGTTGCTTTTTACTATTATAGCTTGTTACTATCTCATTTGCCTCTACAGGGGTCTTCAATCATTGAATTTCTGACCCGAATTATACTAACTACATACCTGTAGATGTGAATCCACAGAGCAGTGCTGCATAATCTGGACGCTCTGTCTACTGTATATTCCTGTTTCGCAGACGTCACACCATTCCACAAGAGTGCATCTAAGACAACGCCAATTAGATGGTCACAATCAGTCAAATTGGCTTAAGCGTCAGTTATTTACCAGTAGATGACTGTCGTAGTAATATGTTTTCTTCATTGCTATTGACTAGGTCGCTTCTTTCTTAGTTTCCATCAACTGTTTAGGGTACTTTGGGTCCATAATTAGAGACGTAATAGATCTTTCCGTTACTATCGGATGGGTTCATTGGCTGCCTTCATTTGACCTCAGACCACGCTGGATTTCAATTGGTTTACTAAATCCATAAAGAGAAACCTACCAAATGAAAATTAAATTAGAAAGGCAAAATATAACCAGGCAGTGGTGTCAGGAAATGTATGTCAGTGAGGGCAAGGAATGTCATGCTTTTGTTGTAGAGCCGTCGCGTATAACGGATACATCATACAAAGCTATCATCATTTAAAGAAAGGTAAGATGAAATCATGAGGCACTCTTACCATAATGTAGTCTCTCAATGTGGTGGTAACTGAAGAATTGTAGGAAACCTAGCGACCCCAAAAGAACGAAGTCCAAAAACTGAGAGGGGGGGGGGGGACCAAAAACAAATAAAAACCAAAGAACAGAAAACTCCACAATTTTAGCTGGGCTCAATCTTAGAAATTTAAAGTCACCATTGTTAAATTATCATCAAGGTTTTGTAAGCCAGGGATAACAAATCATCATACAAAAATCTGTTTGCCACGAATCAATATTCAATACACACCTCATTATCTGGCCAGCCCTCCCTTTGTTCCAAGCACAAGCCCCTGCATCAAGAAAACTTCTTTACTATAAAGACACCATGTAACACATCAATATATAAAGGATGGCTTCAGAGAATGTAGGTAAGGTTAATTGAGTGATAAATACATCACACACTCAGAGTGAATAATTTTTTCATCATGTTTTCATGTTCGAGTCTACTAAAAAAAAGAAAATGGCTAACATACATGTTGCAGTTACCGAAGAAAAAAAGTGAGGAGTAAAGTATTCCTATGTTCAATTCATATCTGTAAAACAAATAAAATTAACTTTGCTACAAATAATAACAGGCAGCTTCCTGGTTTCATTAACTTAAAATATTTGGAATCAACTTACCAAATTTATATGAATGAGGAAATCCTCATTATGGCTGCATTCTTTTAAGACAAACTTAATTATCAATTTATTAACCAGGATTGGAATTTCAGTCCAACACACTACCAGCCATTAGAACTTATAGCACTGCTTTTAGTCTGCACAGCAACAACTAAGGAAACAAAGAAAGTTAAGCGAACAGAAAAGCTCCCAATGAGATATTACAAATATACATTGCGAATTTGCAAGCCTTAATTAAACAAAAAGAGTGTGCAAAGCAGTTGCTGAAGCTGGAAAAAATAGTTTACCTCAGAAAACACTACAAGTCTACAACGGCTAAATCCAGATAGCCAAGTGCTCTCTCAGCATGGTTTTTCTTATTTTCAGCACAGAGGCGACAGAGCAGAGCAGCAGAACTGCAGAAATCAGTTCTTTTCATAGTGCACGTAGGTTTTGCGTTTTGCCTCACCGGAAAGTGAGACGGTGCGAGACGTTGTATAATTAGTTTCTGCAAAAAAAAAAAATAACCTTTTACTGCTTTAAGCAAAATCATTAATTTTTCAAATAGAATTATTAAACGATTATTGCTGACAAAATATCACATTTTCGGTAGACGAATTATTCTTTTTTATTTGAGTTGAGCTTGAGAACGACAACGACGGAAGAAGAGTTGAAGCCGCCATTTTCTAAGATGGCACCGTGTCTTCCTGCCCGATCCCTGGACCCACTACGCTGGGAAAATAGTGACGCAATCGAACCCGAGAGTGTTCGGGCGAGTCGGGGAGCCTGACAACAAACTGACGGGGGCCGAGCCTTAGCCTTAGGTGTAATATATTTTATCACACAGACACACACATTTTATTTATATATTATGGAATGTATCAAGATATAGACTTTATGCTTTACGTACATAATAAACAGCCAACCATATGATTAAAAATGCACTCACTTTTAATACTTTACCCAACTTTCAAACCTTATGTTTAGCTAGAAATACTTCTAGAACACAAACTACAATTTAAAACAATATTAACAGATAATATTTTTCACATTTGTGTATTATACTTCAAGTCCAATTACAATGGAAACAAGAAATCCTGGCTGAAAGGTAACAACGAAGCTCAACGACTGAACCAGTTTCTAATGAGGAATCATATGAAGAAAAAAAAAGATAGTAACCGTGAACCTGAATGGATGTAAGTTGTATGTCAGTGTTGAGCTACCGTAGGCCACGCTATCGCCTAGAACGTTTACGACGATCTTCTTTCTCCCTCTCAGAGTCAGATTCGTAAGTGGGACTCGTGGGTGAGTAGGAAGGCGAAGTAGGTGAATAGCCCGTGGGTGCTGGAGAGTAGGTAGGGGAGGTTGGTGAATATTTGGGGGAAGCGGGTGAATATGATGGCGAAGTGGGCGAGTAATTGGGACTGCTCGGCGAGTACGCTGGACTTGCTGGACTGTAACTCGGCGATGTCGGTGAGTACTTGGGCGAGGCCGGCGAATAGCGCGGAGACGTTGGCGAGTACTTTGGACTGCTCGGAGAGTACGCCGGCGAAGTCGGTGAATACGTCGGTGACGTCGGCGAGTACTTGGGCGACGCCGGGGTGTATTGTGGAGATCCCGGAGAATAAGATGGCGATGTCGGTGAATATTTCGGGCTGCTGGGTGAATAAGCCGGACTACGCGGTGAGTACTGCGGAGAGCTGGGCGAGTAACTCGGACTTGTCGGGCTGTAGCTGGGAGATGCCGGCGTGTAGCTCGGGGAGCTGGGTGAATAACTCGGGCTCGTTGGCGAATAGCTCGGACTTGTTGGCGAATAGCTCGGGCTGGTCGGTGAGTAGCTCGGCGAGCTAGGACTGTAAGACGGACTCGAAGGTGAGTAAGTCGGAGACGTTGGGCTGTAGCTCGGCGACGTAGGGGAATAACTAGGACTTGTCGGCGAATAACTTGGACTAGTCGGTGAATAAGTCGGTGACGTCGGACTGTAGCTGGGAGATGTCGGTGAATAACTCGGACTGGTCGGCGAATAACTTGGCGATGTGGGCGAATAACCAGGACTGGTCGGACTGTAGTTAGGGCTAGTCGGACTGTATGACGGACTGGTGGGAGAATACGACGGGCTCGATGGCGTCATCGATGGGCTCGTCGGTGCGTATGCAGGAGAAGAAGGCGAGTAGGAAGGTGACATTCCCGGGCTGGGAATGTAAGGGCTCATACCAGGACCTGGTGAACCCGGACTTCCTGGTTGCGGAGACCACGCCGGAGAGTAGCCAGGTGAAAGACCGCTAGCATCGCTTGCCACAGATGGAGAGAACGCTGGTCCTCCAGGAGTCATGCCACTACCCAAACCAGGGGACCAGACGGATCCGTACGCCGGAGTGGCCACCTGATTCCACGGCGTCATTTGAGGGCTCATACCAGCCATAGGAGTTGCAGCGCTACCGAAGAACATGCCTGTACCCATTCCAGCGCCGATACTCAAAGGTATTTCAATTCCTTGTTTGCACTTTTCAGCATCAAGCAGCAAATCAAAGCATCCTGTGCCCATCCTAGGTAGCTGACCCAAAATGATGTTTTCAGACACACCACGTAGCGGATCAACTTCGGCATGACCGGCAGCTTCCAGCAAAACGTCCACAGTTTCTTCGAAGGAACATCTCATCAACGCACCAGTATCCTAGAACACAAAAGCAATTAGGAATTGATAGAAAATGAAAAAAGGAATAAACTGCTGCAAAACGAGCATTACTTGTCTGTTGATGCCGTGACGTGTGATGGCCATCAAATGACCCTTGGCTGTCATGACGTCGCAAAGAAGCGCGAGATGGCGATAGTTGACGTACAAGCCATAGAACTGTAGCACTGTGTTCATTTCTTTTTCGACTGATTTACGCACGGCTTCGATACCGAGGACAGCGAAAATTTCGCAAATATCGTTCGAATACGTACGAACAGGATCGACGTCACGCTCACTCAACACTCTCATCAACTGGGTACCGTCCGTTTCCAGCAGCCATTCAGCGATGGCTTTAAACTCTCCAGCTTCGGTGACGACGATTCGTTTCTTTTGATCCGTTTGTGGCAAATGCATGTACACTTTGCCGATGGATTCAATACCCTGCAACGTCATGTCTGACAACATGTTGGCTTCGATACAACGCAAGAACATGTCGTCCTCCATTTTGTCTACTTGTTCTTCCTCCTCGCTGAATTTGCTGTCATCGCTGTTCATGATACGAATTCGCAGTACCAATTTTTCAGCATTGTCGTCGTTGAAGATGCAATTCAAGTCGTCACCAAATCCAGCGTTGACTTTTTCAGCAATCTGCTCCATGGTTAATCTCTTGTCCGTCATACGCTTGCGATCGAGCTCGATACGCAACAACCACGGAGAGATTCGGGTAGGATCAAAGTCCGGCATTTCGTAGTACACGTTGACGAATTCTTGATCTTCGGAAATGACCGTGTTCTGTGGATCCGGATCGTAGTAGATGGCTGTGTTGGCCGTCACTTTTCGCAACGTAGTGTGCTCCAGCCGACAAAGAACGTTTTTAGCCTTTTCGGCATCTCGTGCAGCAGCGCCCGTCAGGAAAACGGTAAGAGAGGGCGCTTTAGGATTTTTACTGATGTTAATGATTTCCTTAAGACGAGGCACACCAAGTGTCACGTTCTTGGACGAGACACCAGCAAAATGGAAAGTGTTGAGCGTCATCTGCGTGGCCGGCTCTCCAAGGGATTGGGCAGCAAGTGCACCAACCATTTCACCTGGCTGTGCTTGTGCTTGCTGGAAGCGAGTTTCGATCTCACCGATAAGCCATTCAAAAGCTTCGGACGAGAGGCGGTATTCTTCGGCTAGACGTTTAGAACAGAGCGTGGAACGAATCAGGCACTGGAACAGGAGGGTGGCGTTCTGGTTAGCTTGGACACTCAGCTTGTCCTCACCAACTACAATAACACATTTAGAAAGCAGGTCTCTGACACCTTGAATGACACGTAGCGGGCTAAGGTCCGTTGGTGCACGTTTGTTGATATGGAAGATCTTTTGGACGTTCCAGATCATGCGTTGCAAGTTACACGGCAATACCACCTTGTTCTCACCAGTAGGGAAAATTTGGCGCAACGCCTCTCGATCCTTGTCTAACTGTTCCCATTCGTGTTCGATTTCTGTGATGACTTCGGCACTGCTAATCAGCTCGCGTGTAATGTCTTCGTTGAAGATGCGACGAAGGTAGCGCTCATTGCTTGGTTCAAATTTGAATTTCTTTTCAAATGCCTTGTTTGAAAGTTTCACAGTTGGCATGGTCTGAAATTCGACGGATTCAGCAGACAGGCCGTCTTCTCCGTAACGAAGCTGAATCAACTGTCCGACCGAGTTACGGACCGTGCCGTCGTAGTGGACCATAACAGACTCCATGGCTTTGATGAGACGTCGTTGAATGTAACCGGTTTCGGCTGTTTTGACGGCGGTATCGATGAGACCTTCACGACCACCCATAGCGTGGAAGTAGAATTCAGATGGTGTCAAACCGGCGAGGTAAGAGTTTTCGACGAAACCTCTCGACTCGGGACCGTAATCGTCTTTGATGAAATGGGGCAATGTCCTTTTGCGGAAGCCGAATGGAATTCGTTTACCTTCGACGTTTTGCTGACCCACGCAGGCAATGACCTGGGAAATGTTGATGTTGGATCCCTTGGAACCAGCTACCACCATGGACTTGAGGTTATTGTACTCTGTCAGCGACTTCTTGGCTGAACCACCAGTTTTGTCACGGGCATCGTTGAGGATACGATTCACTTGATTTTCGAATGTTTGGCGAAGAGTGTTACCGGGTGTAGGCTCTAGCTCGTCGTTATGTGATTTCTGGATAACCTCTATCACGTCTTCTTTGGCCTTTTTAATCGTGGCCTGAATATCCAAGTATGTCTGCGGATCGGCGATGGTGTCGCCAATACCGATGCTGTGTCCTTCGTACAACAGCCAGTTGTTGATGACTGTCTGAATGTTACCATAGAATCGTCCACAAACTTCGTGCCCCAATTCCATGAAAATAATGTGGAGCAGAGAGGCGGCCGAGGCACCAAGCGTCTTTTTACATAAAATGCCCATAACCAACTCCCCGTTTTCTACCATGACTTTCGTGTCACCAGGGGAAATCCATTTGTATGGACCTTCGTCTTCATCGTCAGGATGAGTAGAATGCGTTCGAATCATGTTGACATTCCCCGGAATGATTAGTGTGAACAGCTGTTTACCTGCAATCGCCATGAATTCAAGGTTAATTGGGGCTTATGACTTTTATTTGTAGGTGTATCACCTGTCCACATAGGTCTTGGTTTAAGTATGGCGGGCTGCGGCATCTTGCCGTCCCAAGTGGGAAGAAACATAAGCAAATTCATCATTTGCTCTTTCTCGAGGAAAACGTCGCGCTTCGTCATCTTGCGAACTGCACAGAGAGTGTCTTGCACGATACCCATGACAGGCTTATTTGCCTGTGGGGTGATGATCTGACGTGGTGTAACGTGGATGTTTTCCACCTCAGCGCGAGTTTCCATACTTTGCGGAACATGCAAATTCATTTCGTCACCGTCAAAATCAGCATTGTAGGGAGATGTACAACTAAGATTCATCCGAAACGTAGACCAGGGGAGCACTTTCACACGATGCCCCATCATAGACATTTTGTGCAACGTAGGTTGTCGATTGAAGACAACCAAATCGCCATCGCGAATGTGTCTTTCAACCTTGTAACCGCATTGAAGATGGAGATCAGAGGACTTGGGATGAAACCTCAGATCAATACGGTCACCGTTTTCTCGAATAATGTACTTGGCACCTGGATACTGCGAGTTACCTCGCTGCACCAATTCCTGCATCTTTTCAATATTGAACGGCGTCACAATTTCAGGAAACGTCATGTTTTGCGCGATACTTCGTGGAACGCCCACTTGATCGATACGAAGATTTGGATCAGGTGTAATGACCGTACGTGCCGAAAAGTCAACACGTTTGCCCATCAAATTACCTCGAATACGACCTTCTTTGCCTGTAAACACCAACAGAGAGAGAGAAATAAGATTTTTGATGTGAATACGAGAATAGAATCCGTTTTACCCTTCAAACGAGCTTTCACAGATTTGATTGGACGTCCTGATTTCTGCTGCGCACGAGGCAGGCCGGGGGAATCGTTATCTACCATGGTGGCAACGTGAAACTGGAGCATTTTGATATTTTCAGCTATGATGTGAGCTGCAGCACCAGATTGTTCATTGCGTTGCAGTTCATTATTAGCTTTAACAATATCGGCCAATTTGTGTGTAAGATCGTCTTGGTTACGGGCTGAGCCGTGCATTACAACAGCCGGACGAACAGCAAGGGGAGGTACGGGCAAGCAAGTGACGATCATCCAATCTGGACGAGCATATTTTGGATCCATTCCGAGGATGGCACACTCTTCATCCGAAATGTGTTTGAAAATCTCCCAAACACGTTCGGCCGTCAAAACAATTTTCTTTTCTTGTGAGTCTTCATTCACATGCTTCCATTCGCCCGTCATTTCCAAACCTTGACGGCGAATAGTTGGTTGATAACGACCACATCCGCCATGACTGACTTTTTTGGATGCCTCCTTTGATATGTCTTCATCTTTCCCAATATCAATTTCATCACCACCTTCACAGATATTTTTTCCTTTGCAAAGATCATATACATGGGCCATTCGCTTTCTTGGTTGGCCTTTGGATTTCACCAAAATTTCTTTAATTTTGGGGTTGTTTGGGCTTACCTATGGTACCAAGAGAACATTTTATCATAAATAGATATTACACATGTTAATTGAAAAACTTACCAGAAGTTTGGAGCAGTAAAAGCAGACACAGCGTAGAATTTTCATTGTTTTTTGAATAAATCCTATGTGGTATACTGGTTTAGCTAAATCAATATGGCCAAAATGTCCTGGGCATTCGTTCATGTTGCCAGCACATGTCTGGCACCTGGCTGAGCGATCAATGACTCCTTGCCTTGGATCCATGAGGCCACCCAGCTTTGGTTTTCCTCCTTCGTAAATTTCAGGATATTTGATGCCACCTTCTGTGACAGACATCCGACGGATTTCATCAGGGCTCAAAATACCAAATTGAACCCGTTTGACCAGCCTGATGGGGGCTTTGGAATCTGAGCCTAAAGTACCCATGTCAGCAGTAATCCCACCCTAGAATTTGATCAGATAATCAAAGGGATAAACAAAAACATTGTTAGAGTAGTTAAACTTTGGAGTTGCATAATCTAGGTTAAGGTTCCTAGTCAAGGTGGCACTTTCAAGAGTGCTTGCTTTCCTTTATTCAGTCCAATTACATGGAAAATATTATTAACACGATTTAAATGTATTACCCGGGCACCGGGGGAGCGTAGAAGATATCAACAAAAACAATACACTTAAAAACGACTTGAATCAACAGATAATTCCTCCCAACAGCAACGATGCTTGCGAGCTAGCTACATGTAGCCTTTCTCCTAACGATCAATGGCGGTCTGCTGCCGACTGGAAACTGACTGTTGGCTCCACTTTTTACGAACAAAACTTTCCCTCCCCCTTGCGCTCCAAAACAGCGTTGCCATTCTTGTTTACGACTAGACCAACCAACCAAGACAGCAAGTCAGCAACGAACGAAAACGAGCACGACTGCAGCACGAGCCGTGGGCCCGTCCTCCCGTGGACCCATGGTTAAATCCCGATTCCCGAGCTCCCTACCATGATAGAATAGTTTAAGTTCAATTATACCATGTCCCTATTCTGTGAGTCCAAAGTCTGGTACATCTCGATTCTCAATCCTTCATGACACCGTTTCCCAAGTGCGTATTCGAACTTGTGGAAAAACAGAAACTCACGGAATTATCGTTAAACATAATATAAAGCAGTTTATTCACAGCAGATTGACATTTTAACACTGACATGGAAATGTGACACCAAATAATAAAATTTTAGCTTTTAAATATGGGAGATTGCTTGACAAGCTCATCCAATTTTGTTTTAAACAGTTCACACTGGATTGTTTCTCCTGATTTATAGGCAGGATTCTTCACACAATATTCAATATAAATCTGGATAAGTATACAATAATCGGTCACATGGAATGATTCAGAATAAAAATAACCTTTCAAATAGAAATTTACCTGACTGTTGATTTGTTGCAAAAGTTCTCTTACACCCTGTGAATGCAAATCAGTATTCATAACAAACTTCACACCTGATGGAGTTTCAAAATAATTGAGTGCATATTTGGAAGTTCTATAGCACTGAAATCCTTCCCGAACATCCACTGGTGACATTTTGTTCACAAAATTTTTTATTGAATACAACATGCCATACATAAGTTTTGCTTCCTGAATTGAGAAATGTAAACCAATATTAAAGATTTTAATGTAAATTTGTGAGGGAGTGAACTTACTTCTTCAATGGTCATTCCTGATTGCCTTTTTCGATTCCATTCGCCATAATACATCAAAACACCATGACGGTCAAACATGTACAGATTGTGAATAGTCATTTTCGTTCTTTTACTTCAAACTACACAAATATTATTGTTCTTGGGT
Source organism: Daphnia sinensis (assembly GCA_013167095.2). NCBI lineage: Eukaryota > Metazoa > Arthropoda > Branchiopoda > Diplostraca > Daphniidae > Daphnia > Daphnia sinensis. The sequence continues at coordinate 7,575,977 of CM023189.1, read as the reverse complement.
TTATAATTCTACCTTCCCAAACGTTGACTCTTGACTGTAAACACAGCACGAATTTTTTTTGCCATGAAGTGGGAAAAATTGTTTTATTTCCATAGTAACCACTAAAGCTCAATAGATGGCGTCAAAAAAACAAATGAAACGCTCCATCCGCCCATAGCCGGCTATTAAATGACTGAGCACAAAAATTGTTCGGTAGCACACGATACGAGTCATTAAAAGTATCTTGGATTTTTTTTTTCGTATTAATTTGCTCGGCCAGTGGCACGCTTTGTCTCCGTTATGTTAAAAGTAGCCCCGCAATATTGCGAGACTTCGAAGATGAGCATCACTTCAGCCGGTGGGTTTATTTTTTAAAATCGTTTTTTCCTTGGACGAAAAAGTAAAGCTGAGGAAGTGTCAGACGTATGGTGCAAAAAATTCAACGACTTGTTACATTGTGCAACGCAATACAAAACAGTGGCACCTTTTCATGAACTAGCTGAAAAATCTGTTTAATTAAATCATTGTTTCATTTTGAATTATTTAGTTGGTGTCATTGCCCTTCTTGATGAACCAAATGTTTTGCTGAAAGAATTCGCCCTGCAAAAGCTTAATGAAATTGTTGATGAATTTTGGCCAGAAATTGCTGACTCAGTTGAAAAGATGTAAGTGGCTTCAAAAAAATGTGAGAAAATTACAAACATCATTTTATTTTTTATTTTTAGAGAAATCCTTCATGAAGATAAGAGCTTCCAACAGCGTGAGCTTGCTGCTCTAGTAGTTAGCAAAGTGTACCATCATCTTGGTTCATTTGAAGATTCCCTGACATATGCACTTGGTGCAGGAAATCTTTTTGATGTTATGAGCAATTCTGAATATGTTCAGACTACTATTGGTAAATCAGTCATTTCATCACTTATATGACCCATTTCTAATTAATAAAATTTTGTGTCAGCTAAATGCATGGATTTCTATAGCCAACAAAAGGTAGCATTAGCTGAAGGAACACAAGATGTCAAACCAATTGATTCAAGGTTTGTGAAATTCTAACTTACAAACTAAACCAAAATTACAGCCCTTTTTTAAATAACATTCAGGCTGGAAGGCATCGTCAACCGAATGTTCCAAAGATGCTTAGATGATGGGCAGTATAAGCAGGCCATTGGTATTGCTATCGAAACGAGGAGGATGGATGTATTCCGCCGTGCAATTTTAGAATCGGTATATCAATAACAAACAAGCGCCTATTCTCGTTTTATTCACTCAAGACGTTTCTGGATTTGATACAGGGTGATGTGCCTGGCATGTTGCATTATTGCCTCAAGGTTTGCCTTGAATTACTGCAACACCGACAGTTTAGAAATGTAGTTCTTCGTTGCTTGGTGGATTTGTATCGCGAGCTAGCTACCCCCGATTACGTCAGCATGTGCCAGTGCCTCATTTTCCTGGATGATCCATTGGCCGTTGCCGATATCCTCGACAAACTTGTCCATGGAGAACAAGACTCAACTTTGATGGCCTACCAAATTGCGTTTGATTTGTACGAAAGCGCAACACAACAGTTTCTTGCTCGAGTGCTTCAAGCCCTAAAACCAACAACCGTCGCGCCCCCAGGTTTGTTTTGATTATTTCAATCCGCATTGTATCAGTTTAAGGAAATTCTTTTATGGGATTGCAGTGGCTGATGAAGACAAAACGGAAGAAAGCAAGGAAGTAAAGGTGGAACCAGTTTTAGTAAGTCATTTTCTTCGTCTTTGAATTCGAATGTTGTTAAATAATTTATTTTCAAATAGAGTCCAAAAGATGAGCTGATGAAGAAACGTTTAGACCGCTTGGTGACTATTTTGGGTGGTGAATTGAGCATTGAGCTTCATTTGCAATTTCTCATCCGCAACAACAAAAGCGATTTGCTGATTTTGAAGCAGACAAAAGATGCAATTCGTGTATCAGTGTGTCACACGGCTACTGTTATTGCCAATGCTTTTATGCACAGTGGAACGACTTCCGACCAATTCCTCAGGTATTCAACTTGTTATAGAAGTTTTCTTTTGTGGAATACAACGTTTTTTGTCGTTGATGCAGAGATAATTTGGACTGGCTCTCCCGCGCTACCAATTGGGCCAAACTGACGGCGACGGCTTCATTGGGCGTCATCCACCGCGGACACGAAAAAGAAGCACTAGCTTTAATGGCGGCCTACTTACCTCGCGAAGTTGCAGCAACATCGGCTGGATTTTCTGAAGGCGGTGGATTGTACGCACTGGGATTAATTCACGCCAATCACGGCGCCAACATCATCGACTACCTGCTCCAGCAACTCAAAGAAGCCTCGAATGAGGTTATTCGCCATGGAGGATGCCTAGGTCTTGGCTTGGCCAGCATGGGCACTCAGAGAGCCGATGTTTATGAGCAGTTGAAATTCCACCTTTACCAAGACGATGCCGTTACGGGCGAGGCGGCCGGTATGGCCATGGGCCTCACGATGTTGGGTTCGAGATCTCAGCAAGCCATCGAAGATATGGTGTCATATGCCCAGGAGACCCAACACGAGAAAATCATGCGTGGATTGGCCGTCGGCATCGCCCTCACCATGTACGGACGTCTAGAAGAAGCTGACGACCTGGTTGACACTCTAGCCAAGGATAAAGACCCAATTCTTCGGAGGGCGGCCATGCATACGTTAGCCCTAGCCTATTGTGGTACTGGCAACAACCAGGCTGTCCGCAAATTGCTTCATGTTGCTGTAAATTGTTCATTTTTTAACATAAATTGCCGACAAGTTAATAAACCATATTTTTTTTTGGCCCGTTAGGTATCTGACGTGAACGACGACGTCCGCCGTGCTGCCGTCACTGCTTTGGGATTCCTACTATTCAGGTACGTTCGTGGGCTTCTCTTGTTGTGTGCCAACCGAAAGGGAATTAGTTAACTTATTTATCATTAGTTAATAATGACATTTTGAATCTCACAACGTTTTTGTTAAAACAACAAGTAATTATTTATTGGTTCCATTGTTTTTAAAAAGAAATCCGGAGCAATGTCCCAGTGTGGTCTCCCTGCTGGCTGAGAGTTACAACCCACACGTTCGATATGGAGCAGCCATGGCATTGGGAATTGCCTGCGCCGGCACTGGTTTAAAGGTAACTTCCTTTTCATTTTTGCGTTTACTCACATGATTCTGATCTTCGCACACTTGATTTATTTGAACGTGTTTTTGTTTTTCCTCGTTTATTAGGAAGCAGTAGCACTTCTAGAGCCCATGATGAACGATCCGGTCAATTACGTACGCCAAGGAGCACTATTGGCTTCAGCGCTAGTTCTCGTTCAGCACACGGAATTCACGTCATCAAAAGTAAAAGACATCCGACAGCTTTATGCCAAAGTCATCGGTGACAAGCACGAAGATGTCATGGCCAAGTTTGGTGCCATCCTGGCCCAAGGCATCATCGATGCAGGCGGGCGCAATGTCACCATCTCTTTGCAATCCCGAACCGGCCATACCAACATGAGCGCCGTTGTCGGGCTCATGATTTTCACTCAGTACTGGTACTGGTTCCCGTCCAGCCTGTGCTTATCTCTGGCATTTGCACCCACTGCCATTATCGGTCTGAATTCTGATCTGAAGGTACCATATTTTTTCATGTTAGCAAAGTCTTTGTCATTTACCCGCTTTTGTTTTTGTTCGTTAAAGATGCCTAAAGTGGAGTATCGCTCTAATGCCAAGCCGTCCGTCTATGCCCCGCCACCGTTACTTGAAGAGAAGAAGCGAGAAGAGAAAGAACGAGTTACGGCGGCAGTTTTGTCCATCACAGCAAGAGCTAAGCGCCGTGAAGCAGCCCACTCAAAAACCTCTCAAGCAGCGAGCTCTGGTGCCACTCCTGCTGCTGCGGAGAAAATGGAAGTCGATGAGCAGCCCAGCGCTGAAAAGATTGCCGAAGACAAAAAGTTGAAAGAGGAAAAAGAAAAGCCGAAAGAAGAGCCCAACTTTGAAATACTGTCCAATCCGGCTCGAGTTGTCCGGCAGCAGGTAAGCGTCCATTTGATCGTAACTTGCTATATTGTATGTATCCATTTTTTATTTTTCAATTTTGCTTTTCAGTTAAAAGTTGTCCAGATGGCGGAACACTCCAAGTACATCCCGCTGAAGGATATCAGCATTGGTGGCATCATTGTTATGCGCTACGGACAAACAGATCAACCTGAAGAATTAGTTGAACCTGTTGCAGGTTTGATTGCAAAATCTATTAATCTCGAGAAAATAAAAGAAGAAACTTAATTCTGTCCATTTTTTGCAGCGATGGGTCCCAAAGTGGAGGAAGAAGCCGAACCTGAACCACCGGAGCCATTTGAGTACATTGAAGATTAAAAAGATTCAACTACATTTGAAAAAGAAATAAAGTGAAAGTGCGAGAGTTTAAATTACATTTTGGTAACAAATGTTTCGTTACATAAATAATGTCGTATTCGATGGACGGGGGATTATGCCGCTGCCATACTTTTGGAATGGTAGTGCGATGATGAGTTGTTCTTTTCTTCTTCGCGCCGCGGACAATACATTGGTAAACGATTCTATCATTTACACAACTTACTTTGAATAGATATTACTTCATTAGGCGAAAAGCAAGTGGTTCTGTGAATATTGCTTGCTTATTAATTTAATATTGCCGTAATAATTAACTGACTTGAAATACTATTCAACAGTAAAATAGGAAACATTTTTGAGTGCTATTGGGATCTTTTCTTGTTTCATTTCCCGATGACGTAATCGCGGAAAAAAGTAGGGAATTTTTGTTTTGCTTCCATTGGCCGTTCAAAACTTATATATATCCAGCAGTTCCAGGGGTTTTCTCCGTAGTTACTTGGCTATATCACAAATACTGTTATTTGGCCTACACTTATTAGTTCCAAAATCTTTCTTGTACAATCTGCTGGCTGTTGCCGGATCTTCTCGATAAAGTTGTCCACGGGGACCAGACTTTATGACCTATACAATTGCTTTTTATTTGCACACGCGCAAACTCAGCATTTTCGTTCGACAAAGTATATAGTACTCCAATGTTCCCAACCAAATAACCCGCCATCCTACAGACAGGCTAGGTAAAGATTTTTTTTTTTTCACTTTAAATATCATTCCAGCAGCATCTATGGCCGATTTTTTTTTAAGTCTCAATCATTTATATCGAACAATCCAATCGGATTAACTGGATCAATCCTCTTTCTTTAGAACGAATTCGCTAACAAAAGACGGTTTAAACCGACTTCATGGTCTATCGAGTTGCACCTGCAGTTTCTCACCTCTAACAGCGTTTTCATGTTCCAGTACACTTGACTCGCGTTCCCATCATCCATCGATATTGCTGTCGATACTCACGTAACGAGTTCTGACCAACGTTTAACGTACATAGCTCTGTTACAGGATTTATTATGCTGTCGTCACACTGCGTCATCGGTATTCGTTTTCAGACAAGTTGCGCATCCATTGCGTTTATTCACTTAGGCGTGCGCTTCTGCGAATGGAGAGATAAGTGTTTGTGTAAAAAATTTCATTCAAGACTCGATTTGCTCAGTCCATTAACCCAATTGGAGCTGTTTTTTTTGTGTGTGTGTGAAACATCTTGTCAAGGTTGACGTGAATACAGAATACAATTGTATATTCGTAAAAGATAAAAAGGGAATTCGACGCCTAACTGAAATGCACAGCGCAATTGTATGGGGACGGATGAAAGGACACGATCAATTGGTTAACAACAAACCGGGTCATTGAATACAGATGAAAAAGGGGGAGGGAAAAAAAATGGATTTTGCAGTTCGTCCTGTTGGGGACGTGATGACATCCTCAGGACCAAAACTCTTTTGTTTATGAATAAAACTATATAAGTCGTAAACTAAATTACGCTGTGCATTTATTTATCAGTCTGTTGTTGACTGTTGGATTACATCATCTTTTTGTCTTTTGATATGCTTTGATTTCTTTTTACTTATCTGTGTAGAATGTCATTGAGTTTGCTCGTAAAAGGGAAAATGTGCGTGACGCACTATGCTTTGTTTGATATATCTCTATGGTTTTTTCTTTTTTTTTTCTCATTCACTGGGACGTTAAACGAACGCGGTCCATTGAGAATTCACGATTCATTCCCGCCATTTTTCGGATGCAAATAGCTGAAACGGCACAGAGAGAGGCTTGTGGCCGGTCTTAATTGGATGCGTGGCGGGGTAACTGGGCGTCCAGGTCCAAGGAAAGGTTACATTTTCATTCTTCCAATGCTTTTATCTAGTTCGACATTTTGATTACATGCCCTCCCTGTTTTGAATATGTTGAAAGCATCCGAAAGTCTCTTCTCTGACACAGACAGACGGACGGAAGGCATGTACTTTTCTTTTCTTTTTTTTCCTCCGGAAAAAGGAAAGAGAATGACAGACCTTATCGATTAGACTGTCCTCTATACTCGTTTCAATTTTTTTTTAAACATATCTTTCCTCTATTTTTTTTTTTATTGTTAGACAGTATTTGATTGCTGCTGAATTTGCAAAATCCCAATATCACCTCACGTCCTATTTTTGAAGGCCAATTAGTTGAACGACATTTTGTTCTATCACCCCATAATATCGTTCAGTAGTTAAACCAGGTGCGAACAAGATCGCAAAGAAAAGTTTAAATGTTTTCGTTCTACTAAAATTAGTCGGCTGAATTAAAGAAAGGAGTTTGAAAATGGCAAATCATTTTTCTTTTTTTTTATACGTTAAAGTCCCGTTATTACTGTTTTTGAAATACGGTTTTGTTTTTCATTAAAACAACAACTGGCGAAATCTATGTGATCGGTGGATTGGCCCTAGCAGTTTCAATCGCGTTCGTTATTTCAGTAGGTCGTTAATAATTCGGTCCTGCGAGTTTGATTTGTCTATCCTTAGGGCGTATCCCCTAAAGACAGTCATTTGTCGTCAATTTTCGTGTGGGAAGCGCATACAGAAAAGCTTTCTGATGAAAATGAGAAACAAAACAAAAAAAAAGAAAGCCACATAGTTTTGACAAATATGAAAGTATAAGAGACGAAAAGAGTATCTTCTATAGGGCTGTTAGCGCGATTAGCCGTTCTCCAGTTCTTCTTTCTCTTTTTGAAAAGAAATAGTTTTCTTTTCTTTCTACGTTTCTTTATTCGTCTATATATCATCGTTTCTTTTCCGTTTGTCGTCTTTCCTATTCCGCTTTTGGGCCCCTCTTCTTCGCTCGGTGAGTATATACACAGTAGGCTCGCAAGAGGAGTTGTATCCGAGATTGATTTACTGGTCTCGTCCCGTCGCCCGTTGTCGTCGTTTACCCTCATTTTTATTTTTTTTTTCTCTCTCTCTTATTTTTTTTCTACCCGCTCTGCTTGCTAAATGATGAGTGATTGGACTCCAATCATCCCGACATCCCTCGTTAATGAACAGGTTGTGGGCAGTAATAGCTGAAGAAAATAAAAAAAACATTTTGACGTTTCGCTTCGTCGGCCCTTCTGGCCTATATAGACCAATATCTAAGAAAAGAACTTGATAGAAAAAAAAATCAAAGTTTAGCGCCGAGTATAGAAAGGGAGAGGCTGACGTTCATCAGCCGATCGATGATGGCCGAGTTTTTAGGCGCGGTCGGAGTATAAGAAAAAAAACGTAGAAGACGACGCCCTTGCGTAACCCGAGCTCGGAATCCCAGTTGACTAAACGGGAGGAATCGTTTGTTTATATTTGTTTAAAACGTTTCTCGGCTCCAAAATAATACAAGTTGAATGATAAAACGGGCGTTCGATCATACATCTTGTTGTCCAGTTTCTATTGTATATACCTCCACCCTGTTGTTTTTTTTTTGTTTGTTTTACTTTTTTTCCTTCGCTATACATGCGATTTGCTTGGATCTTCAATAACTAACCGACTGGAAAATGTTTCAAGAGTTAAGAAGAAAACATCGGTCCGATTCTTTTATTTTTTCACGTTTATCGGTCAATATTGGAACTGTGCACTCGGCTTCTGATTCGACGAGCTTATTTAGGGGAGCTCACCGTTGGCCTTGTGATCTTTTCAAGCAATTCACAATGACGTTATATGTCGATGGGCGATATATGCAGGTAGATCTCGATTGTTTTTGGCGTTGTCGTTGGCAACAGCTGATTAAGTTTCCGGGAAAAGAAAAACAGACCTTTAGCATTTTTTGAATGAATTCGATATGGCAGCTGGGCTTGTTTGATGCAAAATCCCTCGGTAGAGTGGCAGATAATAAATCGATCCGATTGCGCTTCGTGGCGGAGTGCATTGGACTCTTATTGAAAACGGTCAATCGAGAAGCGGAAACCACGCAGATATAAAGAGAGCAGATGATTGCCTCACCTAGCGCTGTGTAACCAACCCATTCATTTCTCGAAAAAAAAATACACATTCGTTTTCGATATATTGAATCAATTTTTTGTTTACAAGCTGTATACGGCTTGCTGATGGTGGTTTCCTTATCAAATATATATATATATATAGGCCACATAATAAATAATAATAATAAATAAAAGAATAAAGATAAAGGAATCACGGAGATACGAGGTTTATTTAGCACATTGACGAGTGTATGAATACAAAATGGTGATGGCGTCGGCAAGACGTGAATGAGCGTGATTTGTTTGTTTGTCTTATTTTACATTTTTTTTTTATGTTTTTGTTTCGATCCTGAGCCAAACGCCGTACGGGAAAAAAAAAAACATGTTCTATACAATTAGGGTACATTCGTGAAACGTGAGCACATTTTTAAAATTTTTTTTATTTACGTATATAATATTTACGTTTATAGATGACGGGGGGGGTAGATGAACGGATAGCATTAACAATAAACAGATTTAATAATAATAACAATAACAGCACAAAAAAAAATTGTTGAACGCGTGTGAAATGTTGATTTGGAATGCAGTTGAACGGGAATTATCGATAACGATTAGCTGAGGGGGGGAGGACTGATTGTTGTTGTTGGATGGCGAGTCCCTCGCAGACGGATGCGCACCGACTGTACCGATGCTGGACGGTGGCAACGGTCGTTGCGCTGGCCGAGGCCGCCAAGATGGACGTTGGCGACTTGCGGCACTGGCATTTCAGAAGGCGGATGAAGACGCGCTTAAACGTCCGGTTGAATACGGTGTAAATGAGCGGATTGATCGTGGAGGAGACGTAGCCGAGCCACAGGCAAGTGGCCACTAAGCGATCGGGGATGTAAGCGCTGCACGCCGGCCACACGGCCATCAGTAAATTAAGTAGGAAAAACGGAGCCCAGCACAGGACGAACCTGTCGGATTGAGAATTTTTTCAGTTGTTTTTCATGTGAAGTGAAAATAAAAAAAAAGATCAAAGGCGAAATAGAAAAAGCTGTTCCATTTTTTTTCTTTCGTTTGTTATTTGTTGTTGATCGTGCCATTGTTGATGTTTTGATTGGGAAGAGCAGATCAAAAACGCTTTTTGTTCATGTATATAGTACGAATGAAAAGTTAAGAAGCTCCTGTAGTCGTTTGTAAGAGGCCTATACAATGCAACAGCCGATCGTCACGTTCCAAACCTGGGGGGGAAGTCTTTGATTTCCGCAACACACTGCCTGTTTTCGCCGTTCGTTAAATTTTCAAAAATCAGCAATTTTATATAGCGAGCAACAGACTTTGTGTTTTGAGCCTGTTCGCATTGCCCTTAAATTCAAAACGAATCAGCTTTAATGACGTAGAAAATCAATCTCTTATATAGCCTTTATCGATCACGTCTTTTGTATAGCCTATACACATTTGTCCGAAAAAATCTAAATTAAAAAAAAGGGGAAGGAATGACGAAACGAGAAAATTGAAAAGAAAAGGTGAAATGAAATGAGTTTGTAGTACCCCCGCTTTTTTTTTTTAATTCTCCAGAATACTGCACAATAGTTCAGACCCGTCTTTTATTATATTTGAAGCCGAGGATCAGTCCTTCTTTACAAGCGGAAAAAGAAAGAAAAGAAGAAAAAATTGCACAAAATGGATGTATCGCTGATTAAGTTCGTTCTTTGGCACTCCTGATTTCGTGTGGACACATTGACTGCGCTTTATGATGACCGTTATGGATCCCTTTAGCGTTTTCTTTTCATCCATTAGCCATATCGCTGTTGCTCTCCCGTTATATCCGCTCATCATATATCGCTTGCTAACGGAAGGGATGGACCGAAAATGGCGGATGGCATACTACTACACTAACAGGCTTTGTTTTGTTTCTTAGACTTTTTCCTTCTCCCGTCTATTTGTCTGTTATGTTACGTCCGTGTTTGTTTGTTCTTTGCTTTTCTGTTTGCTTGTTTCGTTTATTATTTTCCTTCGGTTTGTGTGTGTGTGTGTCGTCCGTCGTTGGACGCGTGCCAATGTCTACATTTTTCTCCAACACACGGACCGAGAGGTGATGGATAACGAGACGCTGTTCGTATTATTGTTATACGCCTCCCTCCCTCTGATGGGAGAACAACTCGTCAACATCCGCTCTTTCTTTCCCTTTTTTTTTATTTTTAATTATCTATTTTCTTCTGTGATGGAGGCATTTCTTTTCATAAACACAATGCACGTCTCGTTCGTATATCAGCGCAAAGGCGATGATTGAAAATTCATTTTGAATAAGAAAATATTAGGTGCAAACTTACGTGAAGAAGACGACGCCCAAGACTTTGCTGGCTTTTTGCTCGTTGGCCACCGTCGCGGCGCTGGATATGTTGGGCGTCGAAGACGATACGATGGAGCCCGACCGACGTGGGGTCGTACTGCCGATCTTGCGGCCGCGGCTGGCCGCGCTATTCGTCGTCGATGCCGACGCTTTGATGATTCGGATCGGTTGTTCATCATCCGATGTTGTTCGAGCGGCCAATAAAGAACATTGACACGAAGGCGTGAAACTGATCCTCTCCTTCCATATCAATCGACGTCGTTCTCTCGACACGCTGACCGGCGTCTGAGTGCCCCGTTCTTGCTGCAGCGGGGCGACATCTTCGCTGACGGCTTTGTGTTCGTCGTCGGTGAAATTGACCGAATGAAAACTCCTTTTATTGGCGGCAAAACGTGCGGCCGTCGTGTAATTAGCCGAGCCGCTGCCTCCGACCCTCAACATGAGTTGCTGTTGGTGCTGACGGGCTTTGTTGCGCAGCAGGTGGACCGTCAGGGCGTAGGAGACGACCATAATGATCATTGGTATATAAAAGGCGGCCAGAGATCCGAAAAAGGCAAATCCCCTGTTGTTGATGACGCACTGGTTGCCGATCATGATGTTCGAAGGGTCGATCAGGCCCAGGGCGCTTATGGGCGAGCTGATGAGAAGTGCTAAAAGCCATACGAGCACCACTCGGACGACCACCAGCCGTTTGGAACTGCCGCCCGTCAGGAAGCTGCTACTGCCGCCACCTCGTCCTCCGTATCCCCTGGCTTTTAATGGGCTCCTGATGCCGAGGTATCGGCCCAGGCTGATGCAACACATGTGCAGAATGGAGGCCGAACACGCCAATACGTCGCAAGTGACGTAAACGTTACACCAAGTCACCCCCAGCGGCCAATATCCTAAAAAAAACAGCAAATCAAATTATTTGTTTTTGAAGGACTAATATATACGAAAATGTTTGATAGAATTTGAACGTTTTCCATATGGGCCACTGGTGGGTGTGTCAGTTATGACGTGAGAAACGTTTTGTTTTTAGCTCTTTCGTAGTTGGCTTTCGCTAATGAATTTGTCTCATCTTTCCCCCCTCTTTTGTTAGAATGGTATAACTAGCTGCTATATAGTACCTAAGGCGTTGTCATGTTAACATAAAGGGCCGCTTTTTTTTTTGCTCATTCTTGCTGGCCAGCAGCCCAAAGACAGTAGAAAAAAAAAGTCAGAGAAATATAAGAAAGGCCCTTTTTTTTTTTCTCTTTAGACTCTCTGTTCTTTTGTTAGGTATATATTCCTGGTAGCCACTTGGGGCTGTTGGCACTCAAATCCCGAAAGCTTTTGAAACGGTTACAAGTCAAGACGGTCCACCCATGTTTATTAACAGTGTGTGTAAATACACATCGGCTGTTGGCAATGTGCGGTGTTTCAGATTTCGGCCAACTCACAGCACGACATCTTTGATGTCGTATCAATTTGTAATCAGATCATCACAGAGATCGTAGAGTGCGGTGGGTGGTGTTCCTATCATCACTCTCTTTCGATCTACAAGAAAAACAAAAGACAAATGGACGGCCGAGTATTTATATATACCTAAGAAGCCGGCCGTGGCACCGAAAGGCATGACGATGGTGCTAACGATGAGGTCGGCAAAGGCCAGGGAAACGAGGAACCAGTTGGTGACGTTCTGGAGCGGACGTTCCAGCCAAACGGCTAAACATACAAGGACGTTGCCCACCGTTCCGGCCACGACGAACACCATCACGCAAATGAACGACCAATTGTAGACGTTAGAGTCGCTGTTGTCGTCGACACTGTCAACGGTAGTGTTGCCCGTCGTCGTCGATGTCAACCACACTAATAGGGACGTCGACGACATGGACGACACGGTCGTCGTTACGCTCTGATTCCATTGCATTTGGCCTTCCATTACCACAGCGAACGGAGTTCAGCCCGTTGAAGTTCACTTTAATTTTTTTTTTTGTACAACTTCAATTTGTTTTAATGTGTTTATTCACACTTTTTCTTTCACGGATTGTTAACCGCAAACACCGACGACACTGCTGACCGCATTGCGAACGCGTTAACAGACACAAAAAGAAACAGCGCACCTGCACTAGCACACACACTTGTCCGTCTCACTGTTGGAAACACATTGATTTATTTTTCACTTATCAAACACTAAACCTGATGGTTATACCGCCTTATCGGCCGACCTGTTATCGTATAGTGATTGTGTATATATCCTTTTTTAAAAAAATCTTATGCTTTGCTTTAGATTTGTTACGGTTTTTTTTATCGATATAGTTTGGAAGGCCGTCCGAGTTTTGAAATGATATCCTTTTTTTGCGAACACCTATGCATTGGGTAATGTTGACACACACACACACACAAAAATAAGAACTATACACGAATATATTCATATGGTCCTTCCCGTCAGGGACCAGATGATGAACTGGCTGGACTTTGGGGACTGCGGCTGAGGGTGTCGGCCATGTGAGCGCGCGCCACACGCATGGCACACACATATATGCTCACTGCGAAAAAAATAAAAATAAAAATAAAGCAAATGCAGAAAGGAAAAGAAGAAACAAGAGAAAAGAAACATACCTTTAAAAAAAAAAAAGAAAAAGTGAAACACAAAGTTATAAATGAAAGTAACCTACACACACACCTCGCTTGGGAGTTTTTTAGCAGTTCGTGAGCCAAAAAGCACGGCGGGTTGGGAAGAAAAGAGCGGGAGGGCAAATTTTCTTTTTTAAAGGGGGAAAAATTGCGCAGGCGCATTATTAGATGGTTTTTAACAGGCCCGCCTCTGCCCAACTGTTTCAAACTTAAGGTTTTTTTTTTTTTTTTTGTTAGGGGGGTATATAGAAGAAGGCAGCCAGAAACACAGCTCAACAACGTGTTCGTATGCGATAAGACTGTAGGATCATTATCGGTGTCTCTGATTAATGACACGAGGACTTGCATAATGCTGATATGAAATGCTCTTCCGTCGTTTATTTAGAACAAATTGTTTTTTTTTTTGCTTTTCAGTCCACTTCAAATTGAAATAAGGATGGCACGTCTTAATATTTCTTTTATGTATATCTATTTCGCCTGTTTTCGTAGGATTAATATATATATACTATATACTAAACAGCGTGCCGAATTTGATTATCTTTTAATCTCGCGCTACGGCACCTCGTGGGATTCCGCTATTCAGTCAATGCATTGATGGACTCCTATATCGCACACACTCCAGCCCAGCAGCAAAATTGCGTGACAGATTCTTTCTTTTTTTATAAGTCTGCTTTTGTGTGTGTGTGTGTGTGGCTGAGCCGAAGAGTGCGTCATTCATATAGCTATTATTATTTTGTTTCTTTAGATTTAGAAAAAAAAATGTAATATTACTATCGGCAGGAAATTCGCGTGTGAAATTCATCATTCATTTTTTTTTTGCATTTGCACAAATGAAGGTTTGAATTGAATCAGAAAAATGGTGACAGCTGCACACCATATAGACAAGTCTCTTATACAATAAAAGCACAGATAGAAAGAGAATAGATTTTTTTTTTTTTCATTTGTAGTATTAACAAATGTGGATGTTGGATGTGTTCTTTTACGACGCTGGTGTCTGGCAATCATCCGACAATCTTTTATCTTCCATCTTTACAGTCTTGACGCCGACGTCGTGGACTCTATTGTTCGATTTTCTTTTTTTTTTTTCTTTTTCTCTTTTGGCCGGTCTTGTGATGATGAATGACCCTTTCGTCTCTTTCGCTCTCGCACACGGACCTCAATAACCCACAGTTCCAGCAGAAGCTCTAGCAAAGCTGTATGAAACCTTGGGGTACCTTGTCATCAGTGCTCAGTCAGCACAACAAAAAATAAAAAGGGGGAAGTTCCATTGTCTTGAGGGACCTATATAGGCCAAATCCACATTATAATCAAGCGAGAACTGTTCGACGTCAGTAACATGCGAGACAGAGAAAATGGACATAAGAAGATGCGAGGGGGGGGGTCCACCATCCACTGACGGATGATACGCCCACTTTTTCTGTTGTCGCCCGGCTGACTGAACAAGTCAATTATAAGCAGTTCCCCACTGTTTGATTGATTAACACTGCATCTATACACAAGGCTGGTTGGACCGTTTTCTATACCAATGAAGGCGTCACGGGTACTGTTTTGATTACGGGCCAAAATGTTTATTACCAACCTTCGACTGCTGTATGTGAGTAAAGCTACAGACTAAATAGCGGCTTTGATGAGTTTTCGTACCATGTCTGTCTGTCAATATTGATTTGCTTTGCAATTGTGAATTCAATATTGATAGACCGTCCGTATATACGATTGAAGCTACTTGGCTTCAACGTATAGATGCTCTTTTCATCCTAAGCCGGCCGTGTACGTTTAGATATTTTTTGTTTTTCGGCTGCCACTCTCCAGTTGTTGTCTAATTATCTTCTACTGTCGCCCAATCTGAGCAGCATCTTCTAAAGATCTAAAAGTTATATAGGAAATGAATGGCTTCTTCAAGTTCTTTTTGCCTCTTATTTATATGCAGCAGTCAATAACTGCTGAGCGATAAATACCCCCTCGCCCGTCTTTCATCTTCACTTGTCTTTTCTCTTTGGCATTCTTTCATCATCACCCCGGCCCGGAATGCCCGGCGCCGGCATCAATCGATCTTATATATACCCTCGCTCCTCGTTCGTTTTCCTTTTCATGTTAGCCAACGTCGATATGATGATGATACCTTTTATGCATAGGACAGCTTTCTTTGACATGATTCTTTTGTCATACACTATATTGAATGCAATCTTTTGTTTCTATCCCCTCTCCTAGTTCGCTCCCTTTGATTGCCGAGCGCGTGTTCGTCTTATGGCCCCGCATAAAACGGGAAGCCTGGAAACAATGTTCCAGTATATATTTTCCGCCTCTGTCTTTATACACCGGCGGCCGAGTTTCGTTATATGAAGCAGACCATGACGTGGCGCGAATTGCCTACGACGACACTAGATTAAAGGTATATATAACGTTTTCTCTTTTATTTTTATGATGGCTGTTCTTTTTTTTTTTCATTTTTTTTTACTTTACTTGATTTGGTTGGTTCTTTTTTTTTTTTATTTCCTGCCATTCGCTTATTCGTTGGAAAGAAATCCAATTTATCAGTCGTGTCTTAAATGACACGCTATACCATGCAAACCTTGAATGTCTATCCTATTTTCTGTGATACGTTATTCGTATTTCTCTGCTGGCATTGTGTGACAACACGCGACTAAGAATGCAAATTTTTTTTTTTATGTTGCTTGGTGACGATTGATAAAAAGTAATGGTTAAATGCCTTACGGTTTCCAGCATTTTCTACGCGTAACTTTGGCTTGTTAAGGAATTGTACGTATATAAGTTAAGTGGTTTGATTTCCTAAGAATTTCAATAAAGAATTTTCATTTGGCCTCGCTCGTTTTCGCTCAGGCATTTTTAATTATCATTTTAAATTTTGAACTGAGCCTCTGCTCGTTTTGTTTTTGTTTTTTTTTTAATTTTCAATTCTCAGTTTCTCGTCTATTACATACTTCGTGTGTTAGTTTCAAAGCTTCCCTTATAGATATACGCTCCGCCATGTTTGCTTGTTAAGAAAAAAAAACAACGAGGATTTAAAAAGATTATACGGCGTCTACCTTGTCCATCAAGATAAGCGTCGTGAGGTACTCGAAACGCGTTCAAGCAACTAGCACTTATTCGCGGAAGATGGAAGTCGATGAACAGCTCAACGTATATAGATTTTAAAAAAAAGAAATGTGAAGACGAGAAGATGAAAGAAGTAGACAAGCACAAAGACGAAACCAAGTTTGAAGACGTGTTTAAAATCCAGCTCGGGATAACAGACAGTACAGTCAGACAGCTCTCCACCACCATTTTCTGAGGAAGACTCAAAACTTCTTTCTGTTTTTTTTTTTTTTAGACGACAGTTAAAAGTTGTTTTAAACGGCGGAATGCTCCCAAGTTCGCTTAACCTTTACATAGTATAGGATAACCGATACGATAGTATATATATGTGTACGATTGCAATATGCGCTTGTGCATGTATATAAGAGATGGATCGGTTTGAAGAATTTATAGCGAACCGTTTTCGGAAGTGCATCGTAAATTCTGATGGTATACTATAGCAAACTCTATAATATTTATATAATGCATTATTGCTGTGTGTGTACAAGTGAAGGAAAGGTCAAAGAGTTCCACTACGTATATACCCACCGCTTGAATGGACAGAAAATCGAAGTTTAGTGTGCCCACATTCTCGAGATCCAGCTGCAAGTATATACACAGGAAAGAGAAACTATAGCAAGTTTTGCGATTTAGCACTTTATCCTTAATAACTTTGTGTCACCTGTAGGTGGGGAACGCTCTGCTTTCAAACAGTTTCATTCATTCTAGCTATATCACGCCCGCACCTTTATGTACTTTTACTTTTTACTTCACCCTCTTCGGGGCACAATCAATAGACTGGCAATGGATTTTTCTTACTTTTCCTGGAAGTGGCTGTTTATAGATTTTTAAACTACGTGATGAATGAGTCAGGAGACATCTGAGCCTGGCACCGTTGCAGTGTCATGGATCCTGTACATCGGGAAGGTCAATGTTATTAAACAATAAACACGAGAAGGTAATTAAGAACCAAATCATTCCCATTGTTTCATCTTTTGGTGGTTTTATTAATCATACGTTTTTGACAATGAACTCAGAGACTAAAGAATGTTATACTATGCATCGACTGGCTCCATCTTTTTTAATTTATAAAAGGTAAATGAACATCGCTACAGGTTACGCTGGAGGTAGTAATAAAAAACTCTCGATGTTGTTGATCTTAGAAATATAACGTTTTCTCAACTGGTTGTTAAATATTGTTCTCTTCGATCCGCTTCGATTCAGTTTCGTTTGGAATCTCGTCCATATGCGATGATGTTATTCCTAAAGGATTTTTGCTTTAACCCACCCGGATAAACAAGGCATTTTCTTTATCTTGTTGCTCAGAGAAAAATAATTTATGGCCCCGTCGGTGATGTTGACTTATACGATGACGACATCGTGTGGACAAATGTTGCCAATAACGCGCCCCACAATGCGTGTGGAAGCGATAAATAAGGAGAACAGCTAACCGGTACATTTTGTATTAAGGAGAAAGAAAAAAAAAGGATTACAACCTTTTCTGCAATAACGATGCGGTAGAATTAAAGTTAGAAATGAAATTCGTAGATGTATCGTATAAAGGAGAAAGATTAAATATGTTGAGTATTCGCTGTAACGGAAAAGCTACCAGTCGACGAGGAGAGGTTGTTCTTTGGCCGCTTCATTGTCCACCGATGTCAATCTACACAGTCAATTGAAATCATTGTTTAGTGCATTAAAGGTGGTCGTCAGGACGGTTGAAGTTGTGCAAATGTGGTTTGTTTTACCTGACCATCCGATGGGGTTTTGCAACTGGATTTGCGGCTGAAGCGGACTCTTCCAGTTCTATGTTTTCCCTTGGTGTTTGGTGGAATAAAAAGAAGGGCACACGTGCCGAAACCTCCCCCAAAGTCGACCGGACCGATTGGAATTGCGAGCCGCCCATGTACACCTTGATCTGTTTTGTTTCACGAATCACTTATAGTTTTTTGTTGATCGTAAAACGCTAACGTTAAACACCAGGCCTTGCCGACTCGAGAATATCTCTTATTCACTTCAAAGGTAAATCGAAAAGGAATTTTGTGCTATAGCGTAGACAATGATCCGAGAAAGACCTCCAAAAAATGTGTGAGTCGGCCGGCCCTGCTTTTGTATGCATAAAATATTTTTACCTTTGCTTCGTACGAAACAAGAATGGCAAATCCTTCCTTGGGATCCTGTTAAATTATTCATTATTCAATAATTACATCTCCTTTGTCATACGTGCGGTATGATCATTTCTTACGGTGTAGGGAAATATAGTTGTGGCCGATAGTCTTTCCACTTCTCCCCGATTCGTTGAAGCTTCGAAGACCAGGTTTTCGTTGGTGCGATGAGGTTGCAGCTTCGTCATCAAAGTGTATGTCTATAATTGCAATATCAATTTAAAAAAAAAAAATGAATTCAATGATTTAAATGATTGCTATTTGATTTCTTCTTCCTACTCTTTGGAGTGTTGCTCCTGGTGGAATGGGACATCCTTCTGTGGTTTCCATGCAATACAATGGCGCTCGTCTTTCACCCGTGGCGAATGAAAGCTGTGACACTTGATACAATTTACATTTGATTTTGCGAATAGTCCGGCTGCTGTTGTTAGTGATTTGCACGTGCATGGATAATTTCTCTCCGTAGTAAACAACGGCCCGATCGAGACACATCTCGATTTGCATTTTGCCCGGCGATAGAAGGAATTGCCTCTGCACGAGCGTAGCTGGCCGAGTGCTGGGCGCTAAGGAAAGCTGCTCGAGCAGAGGCACCGGTAGGGTTTCCTGAGTAACGCGCACGTTAAATCCCACCGTGTTCCTTTTTTTCAGGTGAAAATTAGAATTCTCTGTTAACTTGATGGTTTTAAATCTATAAATGTGCATGCTGGATATTTATACTTTTTGACCAGCGGAAGGGTCGGATCGGTGCAAAAGTAAGCAACAACTTGATAAGTCAGGCCGCTATTGGGTGAAAGTATAAAATCAATGAGTTGATATAGCGAGTTGAGTTTGATTTGAATAATTAATTTCACCAAGGCTCGCCTGATACGCCAGCAGGGCCGGCCACCACCAGAGACGGTGGTGAACCTTGCGGGAATTCTAATTTGAACGGGCAAATGCCTTGCATGTTGGCCATCTTCTTACACAGGGCCGTCTGTTTAATGAAAAATGAAAATATAATTTTTAAAAAGACTTATATCGAATAGTGATGATGAGAAACAGCATGTGCCTTCATACCTGCCAACTGGTAAAGACGTGGGGTATCTGATTTGGTCCGTTCCCCAACGGGAAAAGCTCTTGCGATGCTACGACAACCATTTTCTTGAACGGTATGTTGGAGAATTCTTCCGCTTCCGCCCCCTGTAATTTGAAAGGAAACGCTGATTGAAACTGATACATGTTCAATGGCGAAAGACTTGCATATCTAAAGTGGAGCTGAATTTCGACAAAGAGACGATGGCCGTGCGCTTTGCTAATGGGCACAATGACAACCCCGTCTGAGGAAAGAACAAAAACGAATTGTTAGCACGCTAATCATAGTTCAATTTCCGAGTACAATTAGAATAGGGGAGAAGAAACACACCAATCGGATCGACGCTTTTATAATGGTCCACATATTCCCTTTGGGCGATGTATAATGTTATCTGCAAAATGAAAGTTCATCACCAGTCTGATTTCGAATAATTTAAGAACAACTTACATCTCCACTAGGCGAGAGTTTTTTCATAAGATTGGTCTGCATGGTTGTATCCTGACAAAGGTATATGGTTCAATGTCAGCGTCAACACCAAACTGCACAATCAAGCCAACTCGACGTTGGCTTTTTATACGTGGACGTCAGGCTGCGCTAAGCGGATTACATTTTATGGAAGTCGTATACTCCTCGGTCCTTTTTGCATATACAGTGCTAAAGTTTAAGAATTAAAGAAAACCTGAATACAAACTGCAACTTTCATTCCAGTTCAGTTTTTTGCATTTTTCACGAAGCTCATGTCAGCGCTTGCAATATCGTTAGGATTAGTGCGATTTTACTCTTAAAATGAGGTCTAATTAGCGGGTACGTATATACGCAACTTCGATTCGACTATGGCGCTCCTGCACGCGAGTATAAGGCCTCGTAATCCCGCAAAGGCCTCACGGTTGTTACACCTCCGTCACATTTGCATTCCACGTGAGTTTGGGCGGGATAAACGCACAGGGCTTGTGTTTGACTTGACGCCAAGGGAAACTAGTATCCATATATTGATGTTTATCAGTTGTATTGCACTATATATAGACACGTTCTCTATTCTGTGTAGGAAGTGATCATATTCATTAGCACTTCGTAAACGTAAACTTCGTTACGATAAATGAGCACAAAGTTTTCGAGCTCGCGTTTCTTTGTCGCCACCAAAGACTTTTCCAGTTCTTTTTCCATAAATGATGTCCAACTTTCGGCTGTCAACAGTTCGCTTTCCATCATCGCTTTAAAGTCATTGACCATCTATACATTTTGAAATCGTAAAGTTTCCGATTTAAACGTAAACTTATATGTGGTTAAAAAAAACAACAGGCCGTACCTGATTGATCCTCGGCATAACACTGAAGAGGACGTCTGGAGGCTTAATTACGAAAGAAAACAAGTTTTGTTAAAGAGATAGAAGATGTGTTAATTTTAAATCTGTTAAGTCTTACATCTTTGTTGGGAGATGTTTGTACAGTGCCCATGCTTCTGCCAATGAATCGACGAACAACAATCCCAATTAAATCCAAAGGTGCTGTCTGTAAACAGCAAGTTAGTAATTTTTAATGAGATTACGATCTTTGATTTAATATTTAACCTTCACAATCTTCTCCTGTATCAATTTAGCCAATTCGTAATCACCTTCCGGTGCTTCTTCCACTTCTGTTTCCAACATGAGAGTCACTCCTTCAATAGCTGCAATCGTATATAGAGATGACGTACATATAATTTTACATGAATTACAATTCCCTAGAAAAAATCATTTACCTAATTCCAGCATATCTCTGAAGAAGAATGCGATTTTGCGGCCAGCGTCAATTAGTAGTTCGTTTGCGTGAACATGGGCTTCTAAGAAAAGGGCAAGAAAAGAAAGGGAAAGAGCGGAGCAAATGAAAGACGTACGTCTTATACTCTATAAGCTTTCACTCGAAAGAAAGCACATGTTGTAACACACGGTGTTTTTTACTTTGTAAGTTTTCCATCGATCGGACCACCTCACTGGCCGGCGCACCACCAGCCAAAAACAGACGACTGGTTTCTCCGAGGGTTAGCCAAGAGTTCTCCATGACGTCGTACGCTTTTCCCATTAGAAAAAGGGCCGTCTTTTCGGCCAAGGTCATGCTCTCTGTCAGGTTTTTCGCTTTCCTGCTCGGCATAAATGTCAATACACATATATATTTTTGCATGCTATTATATTATGATCGTTGTGCGGAACACGGGACACCTTACTCTGGATCCTCCTTGATGTGCGGGATGAAAGTGAATAAATTATCGCCTTCCACTCGGCCCAAGATCAGACGAAAGTAGTACGACATTTCTAAATGAATAATTCAATTGGCGTAAGTGACGCACAGCTTTGACGTGTGGCCGGTGGTATTTACTGTGTTACCCTCTAAACAGCTGGATTTGAGCATCGGTGAGTAATCGGAATGCCAGAGCTCTTCTGGTGACGCACGTGCACATTTTTTGGTCGGCGAAGCGCATGATGATCCGAACAAAACCACCACCACTAACAGAAGTTTAACCACAGGTTTCGCCATGTGTGTGTGTACCTTAAACACTTCTGGAAGCGCGTAAGGATACTTGCACTTTTATACAGATGACTGTACTCGGCTACGTGGCTTAAAAAGATCGACTGACGTGGAACTCTGTGGTTGTTACAAACACTTTGAACCTGGCCTGTCTTGTCACATACAAATCTAGCAGATAAAACTAGACAAAAAAGAGGGCCTTCACGTTATCTCGAAAGAACAGGGAAAATAAAATAAATAACACACTTTTATCTTCGCGGTTGATATACGTGTATTTCTAGGTGCCATTCGCTAAGTACTTTCGGATTACAATCACCAAAGAAGACGGACTAAACTAAATAGGATACAAACGGTAAAATAATGCGGAAGAGTTGAACTTCCATGGTTAACGATACGTGATTATTATGTAGTATAAATTGTAGTAGGAAAAAGTAAAACGATTAATGCATCCGTCAAGTTCCACGACTACTAGCACGGACTGTTCATTCTGGAATTTTCTTAAAAATGCTGCCGGCGCTGGAATTGTGACTGTAAAACGTCTAGGGTTTTCCCTATGTCCCCTCCTTTGACTTCCAACAGCTGGGCAAGCCAACCTCCTTCATTGGTAAATCCCATCGCCAGCATGGTCTCCAAAGCTGCGGATATAAAAGGATCTGCGTTTGAAAGACCATAGTTAAAACCCATCTTGTTTTTCAACTTGCATCATGCTCATTTACCTGGATGGCTAGGGAGCTTCTGCTCAACCGGCTTCTGCGGTGGAGTTTTCGGACGAGCACCCGCGCTTTGGGTGGCAGGCTCTGCAGGAGTTGATGTAACGCTGCTCGAGTTTTCTGCTCCATGGTCTACGATGGTCCAGTCACCGGAATCACCACGCGGAGAGCGAGGCTTCACGCCCTCTGCCTCTTTTTCGTTTTGCTGCGGAGTTGAAAGATCTCCTTCGACTACAATAGTAGCCTCCACGACTTGAACACTGGCAGCCTGCGCAGCACTAGCGGCCTCAGTAACAGCTTTGGCAATAGCATCCGCGACAGCCTGAGGAGGGGCCGAAGCAGCAGCCTCGGCAACAGCCTCGGCCACAGCCTCGGCGATAGCTTGAGAAGGGGCCTGCGCCACTACTTCAGCTATAGCCTCAGCGACAACTTGAGACGGTGCCTGAGCTGTCATTCCAGTATGTGAAGTCATGCCAGACTGGGCATTTACTTTAGGAGCAGCAGTTTCAGCAGTTGCCTTTGTTTGGGCGGCCGCAGCAGAGGCGGCTGCCAGGTTGGCATTGCTCATTTCGACAGCTCTCGCGACCGCAATGGCGTCAACTAGCTGAGCATAAGGGTTGACAATGGACACGCTGGCAGGCAACCCATCACTCTCTAGAATGACGGGAATGATCACTTCTTTCTTTGCTTCTGGTTTGTTATTCTTCGCGTCGGGCTTGGCCTCCTGTTTAGCAATATTTTCTTTCTTTGTTTCTGGCTTCTGCGAAGACGAACGAGGGCAGGATCCACCACTAGCAACGCCTAACCCTAAATCACACACGAAAACAAACGTCAAACCTTTTGACCAAAAATACATTATTGCGTAAGGCATTTACCTAGTCCGAGTCCCTCTATGACGGACGCAATCGTGTTACCCAAATTTGATAGGTATTCGGGGTGGTTAGCCTGAATAGTTGATGCAGCCTCTTTCGCCTGGTCCATGTAAAATTTGTATGGACATTGTGGCTTCCCATCGGGTTTGTTTGCTCCTTTATTGCAACCTGGTGCTGAGCTCGAGGAATTGGCTTCAGCACTGGCGCCAGGTGAGGAACAGGCGTTCCAGCCGTGATGGCCTTGATGGTGGAAACGTCCATGATGCTTCCGACGCCAATGTGGAACCTCAGTTCCTCCATTCAGTAAGTTCCTCATTGCCTGGAATGACACAGGCTAAAAAGAACCAAAATATCATTTAGAAATCACAGTACAATCACTATCTATTTTTTTTAAGTTTTTATTACCATAGCTCCTGCTACACGGATAAGCGTATGTCCTGGATGTTGTCCAGCGGTTTCGCATCTCCCGCACAGATCGAAATCAGGGCATTGGAAGCATTTATAGCGAAATCCCTTGACAGCCCCTTGGCAGCCATCACAAGTCACACCCCAGTGGACCTCCCCTTCGCAATTGCCTGGTGAACCAGTTGGTGTGGATACACTTTCAGGTTTTGGACCACCAGAGAGTTGAATAATGAGACGGAATGGCTCATCATCTTTACGCTTGGCAAACATAAGAGCTGCCACCAGCTCATCATCGCTGGAAACTGTCACTTTGTCTCCTTCTTCATCTGGAAAATTGGAAAATAAACAAATAAAAAACATGTTATTAACACACATCACTAGTCATTCACAATTTAAAAGAGCAAAGAAAAAACACTTACCAATATAAGAAATGCTGAAATTTTCACGTAGCAGTTGTGGGTAAACAGAGCGAACTTTCTCCTTAAGATACGTAAAATTACCCACCACGTCTGATTCAAGCGTGAAACGACGAATTTCCTTATCTTGTTCGTTGTTTGTTAAAAGATAACACTTAAATGGTAACGCATTCGCCATTTTTGATTTAACTCGTTTAGCTTGTGATTTAGTTTTAGAGTCGGCTTCTAGCTTCAGCGTTTTCTCTTTGGATACTAATACTTCGAACTGTTTTCGCGTTCTTTTATACCAAACAGTTTGGTTGCGTCACTTTCGAGAGAATTCGGGAAATGTCTACTTACTGCTCGAGCTAGAAGGAAACTAATGCTGCAACACAACGTGACTCGCCACAAAATATTTGGGTTTTCAACGCCATCTAGCGAACATAGATAACGTGGCCATAAGCTAAAACCTGGATCTGGAAAGAAGCACGGCACACATATGATGGAAGAAAGACATGGATGACGCCATGATGTTTACATTACGTTGATACGTTCGCAGTTTTGCTAGTGCTCCAGTAGCGAAAAACAGAAAGAATGGACCCAGTTCATTTTTGAACCAGTCTTTTAATCAAATCATCCCTGAATCTTCAAACTGAGAGGCCGGTTACTTGAAACGACTCATTTTTAGCCAGGGAAGCAAAGCCTGATGTTACGAACATACTGCATACGTTCTTCGCAAAAACGCCCAAGGTATGAGTAAAAAAACCATTTAATATGCGGGACCAATAATGGGTTAAGTGATTCTGTAAACTACTTTGGCCCTTTTTCGCTGTTTTGAATTCGTCTTTGTATGCCGTAGGCTACCATGTTTTTTTACGGTCGACTGTTACCACAACATACCTTTTTCTTGGCTATCAGTTTGTAATGATAACGTGACACATTCAAACTTAATGCCGTAGATGGTGCAATTTTGCATGACTCATAGGTGGTACATTGAATTTTTAGTTTATGATCAAAACACGTCACTTGTTTTGTTTAGCAAGTCTAAATCCTGTTCACTGTGAACACGTACAGCCATTATCATTCTGCTTTTTTTCGAGGAAACCTATCGTTTCACACGCAGAGACCCCTTGGCAACCATAAAACAAAAATAAATTGAAACAACAAACTTTTTGTTGTTTAATACGAAAATGGTAGATTGTCAAATTCGCCCAAATTCCTTATTTGCTGTCAAATTAAAAAATACGGCTACTTTGTGGCCCCATTCTAGCTTAAACAATTAGGTGATTTTGCTTGAATTACGAATTGTCTATCACCTGAAGCTGTATTGTTCCTTTCCTTTTGTCATACGTCGAAACATCATTTGTTGCTACGTAAGCGCTGGAACCGTAGAATTAACCTCCTATTTTTGGGGAAATAGATCAATTCCCCGTAAAACTGATATAGACTGCGCACGTGTTTCTGATTCTGATCTTTGATGCAGTTCCAAGAATGGTCGACACTGGAACTTTGGGACGTTGTGCGACGTTGATGCCTCTTCTAAACAAGCCAACGTTTTGGAATTCATTCCTCATTCTCTAAAATGTCTTACAAGGAGTCGACAATGATGTTGAAGTGCGGTCTCTTGATCGGTGATGAGCAAGTAGGAGATTTCAAATTCATTTCTTGGTTTTATGGTCAGTCCAAACCTTACGCACGTCAACAAAGTAAAGGCAACGCAACAACCCAAACGTTGAGAGAAAAATTGAAAACTGTTTTCCCTGACATTGTCGAACCGTTTCAAGTTGTTTTCATCGGTAAGTGCTTTCTGAGTTATTTTCTACCACGACATTACAGTTAACTGTTTTTTTTTATATGTATAGATGAGTACGATGATAAGATAATTCTGCCTGTTGACGACATCAAGGAAACGATCACCGCCTTACAATGTTTCAGCTACCTGTCTAGCTTGCCAGTTCAAATATTTGTGCAGCTACCTGACCCAAAGCAACCATCGACTGACGTGCCTCAAAATAAAGAATGTAGAACTGTAGTTCCTTGCTGCGAAAATAGCGGGTTGAAGATTGCCGACACGTTAAATCAACTTGAGAGAACTATTCACACCTTGGGAGAGCGTATAGTCACCCTCCTCGAAGATTTGGGTAAGTGAATTTGAAGTTCGATACTGTATTCACAAAAAGCAGTTGTTCAATCTTTTTGTACGTAGGCAAATCTTCTACGACAGACCCCAAACAAACAGAAAAGGAGAATAAGTCGGCTGACGTAGCTCTAAATGAAGGACAGCGGGACATGGCCGTTTCACAAGAGTCTGCTACGATCAAGGCTTCACAAACGAATTCCGATGCTGAATCTTTCGGGAATTACGATTCACCGCGTGTCCGCTCATCGACATTATCGTCCTCTTCATCCTCGTTTTCGGTTCAGAGTCATTCCGGCGAGGACGATTGGACCCGAGTAGGTGGCGGGATGAACATTGGTGGTCGTCGTCGACGTTTTACCACCGAAAGCAGTTGCGCCAGTCATCAATCGGATCATTCACAAGTCCATAATGTTCTTATATCTGTCATAACTTACCTATCAATATGTTTGATTTATCGTTGGTTTTGGCGTTGAACTTATGCGGAATTTTTTTTCTTTTGTTTCTTTTGAAATTCTGAAATACAGGATGGCGTCATACGTTCCATGGAGGATGAAATGAGTTCCATTGCGTTCGATATGCTGTGCAGAAATCCTTAAGAGTGCGACGAGATGAGTGGACACGAAAATACGCTTTTTGTTTACTTTGTGGACGATGCACCATCTCATATAATAGCGGTTAAACATTTTCCCAAATTTATGTTGTTCAATAAATTTTTATGATCTCAATGTTTCTTATTTAATTCTGTTATTTACAGTTAAATCATGGCCAGCTAGATAGTCACCTTCAACCGTCAATGTTTTCGTACGACTTTTTTTCATTTTTTAGTTGCTTTATACAAAGTATGTCGCATACTTTTTTGTCGCTAGATGACAGTATCTGACAACAAGAGAAACGATTAATCGAATTCGAAATCGAATCGATCGAAATATCAAATCCAGCGATTTAAAAAAAAAATAATTTAGACAACAATTTGTCAACTCTGGCTGACTGGCTCTGGGAACTGGGATTTCAAGCTTCGAGAATGGCGATTTCCCGATTTGCATTTTGCAGTTGGAGGCTTGGTTGGAGCGGTTGGAGCTTGGAGCAGGTTGGAGCTAGGAATTTGGAAGGATTCCATTCTGGTTTGCTGGAGCTGAAGTGAAAGGTGAAAGAATGGCGTAATAGATTCTCATTTTCTACTTTTTCTTAAGCAAGATTTCACTGGTAAGTCAACACGGCAAAGGAACTTGATAGATATAAGGTTCATCATAGACCTGCAGCGCAATGGAAATCTCACATTGGAGACTTTTTTTAATGTCACGTCTTCAGATTTTGTCACACGGATAGCCAAAAATTGTATCAGTTAATCTCCGCAGATTAACGGTTACATCATGATTATGTCTGCTCAAGCACAGTACCAAGCTTTTTATTATTAGACAACTCCAAGTTCTCTAGAAATCATCAAACATCAATGATTTTTTCTCTCTGCAGAATGAATTGAAGCAACAAAAGTTGAGTGAAGGTCTAAAATGGCATATTGATTTCAATGTTTTCAATGTTGTATTCTAGTTTCTTGATAGGAAATCTAAATCAAAATGCTTTGAATAGAGAAGAAATCTTTGTTTAAAAGGATTTTAAGGAAATTGATAATCAAATAGTTGTTTTACTGGTTTCACAGCAACAGAATCGGACTGATCAGGTCAATTAGGTGTTGGATTTGTGCAATGTTTGGTTCTTCATCAATCATTACTGATTTTGGATCCATGATTGTTACCGTGCCATGGCATTTTCATGAATAAAAGGTAATGAATTTAGACTGAAAGGCTATAAATTTATTAACTAAAATGCTCTATCATAGGAAGGATTTAACCACACTGCAGCACCTGTTGTTCGTGGTTTGACAATGTTCTGCCTCTGTTGTTGGGACTACATTCAACTCGGTATAGATCTGGAACTGTTTTTTCATGTTGCATCATAATTATAGCATCATAATTATTTTTCATATTTAAATGTTAACAGCTGCCTGCATTAGATGTCGAAGCTCTCTCGCCATCAATTGAATTCTTATTCGGCCTAGACGGTTGCTGCTACGTTATGTCCGAATCCAATTTTGCCAAACCAGTTACGACGTTCACGCACTAACAGATTCACTTACATGAAGTAGCATTTGTCCATTCAAGGTAAGCAGCGAACAAGTTAACAAAGAAAACCTTCTCACTCCGAAAACCTGATTTATCTTGGCTCACGTTCAGGAAAGACCATCGTTAATTTGACGGACGGTCAGTCGGCATGGCACTACCAACACCAATTGCAAGTTAGTGCGTGTAAGATGCAATTGCGTTTGGTATGCAATCAACGTCTTCATTTTTGCCCAACAATTCAACAATCATGTCGGCCAATCTCGTTGGCGCTCATCAGCAGTGACATATTGATCAACCGCAATAAAAATGTGTCCCGCTTTCGGGTGACTCGGCCAACGCGACTCGGGCGACTATTCCTGGAACAGGCAGATGGCTTGACCAAACGAGTCACTAGTTTTATCCAACGAGAGCTTAACCGAAACCGAAGCCCGCTTATCTATGCACATAGAGAGCCATTCGTTGACGTCAGCGTTGATGACACCATCATCATTGACTTTATGTCAGACTTAAACTCACTGCTCCAACAGCGAAGTTTAACATCGAAATTTTGGTTGTTAATATAGCAGAAGGTGAGCTTAATTGAAATCTTAGTAATCGAAACATTAATGGCTCTTTTTATTCAGGTATTGAAGGTAATAATGTTTTGTTTTTAAAATTTGGTATCCTTTAAGGCAGAAGAGGGTGGAAAAGCAATTATTCTTGGAAAGAATTTTGACGTGAATGGCATTGTCCAGCTAACGAGTTGCTACTAAGGTGTGCTTGTGATTCTACCCCCGAGAGTAACGTGGTGGTAACATCACAGGCAACCCAGTATGGATTGATATCCGTCAGTTGAAGAAGCTTGGCCTTGGTGAAGAGTTGACAGCAGGAGAACTGACAGTTGCCCATACGGAACATCAGATCTTGGAGCTTGACCCGATGTTGATGAGATCTGTTTTTGCTGATCGGACAGGTAATTTTGGTTTTATGAGGAAGGTCGATCGCAGCTAATGGAACCAAACCCTCTTCAGTTATTTTGCAAGGTCATCTATAGCCGCCAGCCTTAATTCTTCAATCAGCACAGAATCAAATAACCATCTTCACGGATGTTCCAACGTGGTAAGTAAAAAATTCAATTGAATTTTCTTTGTTTCGTTTGTTTTCGAGAAACATTTTTTGGTTTTAGAAGTCAAAATAATCAGACATAGAAAACTTAACGTCAATCACTTTTCCTGCCACAGCTTTTGGCCAATCAGACATTAAAGCTAGTCTATGCCCAGGCGATTAGGCGAACATGAAGTTGTCGTTCGATTGATTTCACTAGCGTTGGAATCGCTTGTTTTAGGTTCTTGTCTTTAAAAAGGCGATTGTTTACTGTTGTTATGAAGCTTTGGCAAACATTCCTAGCAATCTAAAAGATTTCATTGAAAATTTAAATATGCTTTTCAGACGCCACCTAGTGGCAACCGTAGAGCATCTTTTAGGGCTTATGGCGTGATTGGAATACGTGTTCCATGCACGTGAGTGTACCAGTTCGTGCCATTGCTGTAGCTTTTATGCGTGTTAAAATTTTTCTAGCACACATGAAATTTTGTGTAATAAGTAACATAGCAAGTAAGGAATAAAGTTCATTTTTTATATTGTCGATGTAGTTCACCGTATTTGCGAAATTCAACATTAAAGCGCCGTAATGAACCGCAGCCTTTTGTCAACGATGTTTGGATCATCTATGGAACAGTATAAAAGACTTGCGTTACCATTCCTATTAATAGAGGGTTGAGTAACACTGACTCTGAAGAGATTTAAGACGGATACGGGCTCTGTGAGGCAGCCAAGACGAACTAAGTGGAAGACGGGTGGTACATAGTGCCAAGTCATGCCGCAGCATTCGTGTGCCATCGTCTCACAGGGTGCATCCCCCTCAAGGATCGTAGATTTCGTATCTGATAGCGATCTGGGATGCACTTTCGTAGGGAGCACCCCCTGTCTGAATCTTGGAACCATGGGAGTCCGGTCTCAGCCCTCGTTTTTTTCAAATGAATTTTGTATCATTATTAGTATTATCATTATTATTATTTATTATTGAACTAGTATCAGTATTAGTTTTATTAATACTAGTTTCAATAATTACTTGTATTTTTACAGAATTTACGTGATTGTAAGATGCAATTGGGATTGGTATACAATCGACATCTTCATTTTTTCCCAACCACAATCACGTCGGCCTTATTATTGGCACTCGTCAGCAGTGACACATGGACTAAACGCCAGAAAAATGTGCCTTGCGTTCAGATGACTCGGCCACCGTGACTCGGACGAATATTTCTTGAGCTTGGTTCGACCAAACGAGTCACGAGTTCATCCAGCGAGTTCTTAACCGAATCGACATAACCCGAACATAATATATACACCTCTGTTGTTGGACTACTTCAATTCGGTATAGATCTGGAACTGTTTTTTCATGTTGCATCATAATTATTTTTTTATTTAAATGTTAACAGCTGCCTGCATTAGATGTCAAAGTTCTCTCTCCATCAATTGAATTCTTATTCGGCCCAAACGGTTGCTGCACTCACTAACAGACTCACTTACATGAAGTAGCGTTCGTCCATTTAAGGTAAGCAGCGTACCAGTTGGCAAAGAAACTCCGAAAACCTGATTTATCTTGGCTCACGTTCAGGAAAGACCAGCGTTAATTTGATGGACGGTCAGTCGGCATGGCACTACCAACACCAATTGCATTGCAAGTTAGTGCATGTAAGATGCAATTGCGTTTGGTATGCAATCAACGTCTTCATGTTTGCCCAATAGTTAAACAATCATGTCGGCCAATCTCGTTGGCGGTCGTCAGAAGTGACACATTGATCAACCGCCAGAAAAATTGCCCCGCTTTCGAGTGACTCGGCCACCGTGATTCGGGCGACTATTCCTGGAACAGGCAGTTGGCGAGCTTAACCGAAACCGTAGCCCGCTTATCTATGCACATACAGAGCCATTCGCTGACGTCAGCGTTGACGACATCATTATGATCATCAAGATTAACGTGGTGGTAACATCACAAGCAACCCAGTATGGATCGATATCTGTCAGTTGAAGAAGCTTGGACTTGGTGAAGAGTTGACAGCAGGAGAACTGACAGTTGCCCATACGGAACATCAGATCTTGGAGCTTGACCCGATGTTGATGAGATCTGTTTTTGCTGATCGGACAGGTAATTTTGGTTTTATGAGGAAGGTCGATCGCAGCTAATGGAACCAAACCCTCTTCAGTTATTTTGCAAGGTCATCTATAGCCGCCAGCCTTAATTCTTCAATCAGCACAGAATCAAATAACCATCTTCACGGATGTTCCAACGTGGTAAGTAAAAAATTCAATTGAATTTTCTTTGTTTCGTTTGTTTTCGAGAAACATTTTTTGGTTTTAGAAGTCAAAATAATCAGACATAGAAAACTTAACGTCAATCACTTTTCCTGCCACAGCTTTTGGCCAATCAGACATTAAAGCTAGTCTATGCCCAGGCGATTAGGCGAACATGAAGTTGTCGTTCGATTGATTTCACTAGCGTTGGAATCGCTTGTTTTAGGTTCTTGTCTTTAAAAAGGCGATTGTTTACTGTTGTTATGAAGCTTTGGCAAACATTCCTAGCAATCTAAAAGATTTCATTGAAAATTGAAATATGCTTTTCAAACGCCACCTAGTGGCAACCGTAGAGCATCTTTTAGGGCTTATGGCGTGATTGGAATACGTGTTCCATGCACGTGAGTGTACCAGTTCGTGCCATTGCTGTAGCTTTTATGCGTGTTAAAATTTTTCTAGCACACATGAAATTTTGTGTAATAAGTAACATAGCAAGTAAGGAATAAAGTTCATTTTTTATATTGTCGATGTAGTTCACCGTATTTGCGAAATTCAACATTAAAGCGCCGTAATGAACCGCAGCCTTTTGTCAACGATGTTTGGATCATCTATGGAACAGTATAAAAGACTTGCGTTACCATTCCTATTAATAGAGGGTTGAGTAACACTGACTCTGAAGAGATTTAAGACGGATACGGGCTCTGTGAGGCAGCCAAGACGAACTAAGTGGAAGACGGGTGGTACATAGTGCCAAGTCATGCCGCAGCATTCGTGTGCCATCGTCTCACAGGGTGCATCCCCCTCAAGGATCGTAGATTTCGTATCTGATAGCGATCTGGGATGCACTTTCGTAGGGAGCACCCCCTGTCTGAATCTTGGAACCATGGGAGTCCGGTCTCAGCCCTCGTTTTTTTCAAATGAATTTTGTATCATTATTAGTATTATCATTATTATTATTTATTATTGAACTAGTATCAGTATTAGTTTTATTAATACTAGTTTCAATAATTACTTGTATTTTTACAGAATTTACGTGATTGTAAGATGCAATTGGGATTGGTATACAATCGACATCTTCATTTTTTCCCAACCACAATCACGTCGGCCTTATTATTGGCACTCGTCAGCAGTGACACATGGACCAAACGCCAGAAAAATGTGCCTTGCGTTCAGATGACTCGGCCACCGTGACTCGGACGAATATTTCTTGAGCTTGGTTCGACCAAACGAGTCACGAGTTCATCCAGCGAGTTCTTAACCGAATCCACATAACCCGAACATAATATATACACCTTCGCTAACGTCAGCGCTTACGACAGCTTCATCCTTGACTTTAAATCTGCCTTAAACTCGCTGCTTTAACAGTAAAGTTTAGCATCGAAATTCCTGTTGCTCCAATAGCGGAAAGTGAGCTCAATTGAAATCTTGGTAATCAAAACATTAATGGCTCTCTATATTTAGGAATTGACGGTTATAATTTTTGGTTTTTTAGGTTTGGTGTCCTTTAGGACTGGAGAGGGTGGAACAGCAATCATTCTAGAAAAGAATTTGGATTTGAGTGGCATTGTCCAGGTAATTAGTTGCTACTTATGTGTGCTGGCGTTTCTACCACAGAGATTGTGACTGGTGTCTTCGCAGGCAACCCTGCACGGATTGGTATCCGTCAGCCGTAGAAACGTGGGCTTTGTTAACGAGTGGACAACTGCGGCTGTTGTCGGGGGTTCCAATGACCGCATGTCCTACCAAAGCACCTGCCATGACAGTAGTTGAGCGTTATGGTTTATTAACGGAAGACTTCCGATTTAACTGATACTTCCGCGAAGTTTTCGACGTAAGTAAGAATTTCGTTAAATTGCTTAACGGCAGAGAATGCTATGCCATGGCTTCGATTATTCTCGAAGATCCGCCATTAACATTTAAAATTTTCAGCGTTTCTGATACTTTTTCACATGTTTCTATCCTATGACATTTCGTTTGCCAGTCACTTCATCGTAGTTATTCTGTAAGGTCATCTACAGCCGCACTACTATTAACGTAACGAACGTCAATCGGGCAGCGTCGACGAGAGAAGTATCTTTTCTTCTTTAGCCACGAAAATGTTAATTAAAAGTCTATTCGTCTTTTGTCAGGCACGAAAAACGGTGCATGTGGACATTGCATCCTGGACTTATTTAGGATCGATTTCTGTTAATTTGCGCAAATCTTTGCATGATGTAGCATGTAGTTCACTTTTTACAGAAAAATGCCCAAGGTTGATAGAATTCTTGACGTAAAGAATTTTTCCCTAACACAAATTCTGGGATGAAGGATGAATGAAGAGCTGTAATTTAGATTATAGTATATCCAGGAACAATATTGATCACATTTCCTTGAACAGGATCGATGCAACCAGGGCACGCAAGAGGATTGATGCAAGCAACAACAGCCGTTAAATCGAAAAGGTATTAAATGTTGCTAAATATTTCTGGCTGAATGAAGAGTTGTCATTTAGATTTAAAGTTTATTCAGAAACAGGTGGTTCACAAGGAAACGGGAGCAACGAAATGGGAGGAAGACCCGACAACCATACTTGTTTAAGTGAAGATACCATTGTTGGTTTCTATAAGCTAATTGTTGGTTACTATAAGCTATTAAGTATCTGTTACCTCATACATTTATGAATCCAGAAAAACTATAAAAGCCTGCTGATTAATTCTGTAGCTTTTATCATTCTTATTTTAGGGCATTGGCTTCAATCATGCATTCATGTGTTCCTTGATTGATGCTGATCAGTACAGATATTTCTGTGCCAAAAATTTAAATACCTTTTTTTTAGTGATGCTTAGAGTTTCACAAGTTTTTCCTAATGATAAATTTTTGTTTTAATTATAGGAATATTTTCGGTTTTCGTCGAAAATTTTGTTATTTTAACATCCATACCAGACAAGCTGTATGGTCTGCATATTCCTGAACGGTGATTCCGGAAACTGAACATCTTTCTCGATGGCTAGCCCTGCGGCCTCATCCACTCTGGCAAGCTGGTTTAGGTAGCAGACGAGTATCACGCTAAAGTAATGTTTGATAACAATCTGAATTAATACTTTGTTTTTGTAACAGCACCGCCATAGTGAAGGACATTACTATTGAATGCCACGTACGGGAATTGGAATTGAAACAGCACTTACAGGCTGGAATTTTCGTCCTATATTGCCAACTTTCCATCATTTATGGATAGGGTAACAAATGAACTGTGATAAACTTTTCTATTCATTGACTGATTAAGAATTTGTGTTGAAAGTTAACTATAGCTTCACCCAAAAAAAGGAAATCCGTCGGTTTTCGGTTCAGGTCCATCAAATGCAAAACATCACCTCGAACATCACCAAGAAAGCTTTACTTTAGCAGCCTGGCGTAAAGGTAAGTTGCATTTTTCCACTAGTTCATACTTCGCAAACTCATCCTCCACTTTGCTTATTCACATTATTTGCGTTGGTCCGTGTTTATACAGAATTAGAAGTAATATCTCACGCTAAGGTTTGCTTTTTAAACCATAAAGAAGGATTTCGCTCATCTCAAAACAGCTTTATAGCCTTCTTCAAAAGAAAATCGTTTCAGAAAGTCTTAACAATCCCAAAAGGAATAAGATTAATAAAAACAGGACAGCGTATTTTACCAGCATGATAGAGCATGTATTGGAAATTTAAGTCTAGATTTAAAAAAATTATTTGTAAAATCTTAACCTTGAATTTTGATTTTGGATCGTAAAACATACAAACTTATTCACGCTTGACACACGCATCCGAAATGTCGGGTTTCAACTAACATGGTGTTCGTAAGAGGAGACAATGGGGGGGGGGGGGAGAGTGTATTACCTTAAGATCACTGGTCCTGTAATCATTTCATCATCCGAATTTCGTGGCATCTTTTCCTCCTTTCAGCGAAAACCTGTGGATTATTTCTCTTTATCGTACGTCGGTGTTTATCAAGTTCTGGAATAGAAACAGATAGAAACGTTTACGTTACCTGTGAATTGCTGTAAGTTAAACGATTGCTTTTTTGAAGCCAAATTGTTTAACCTTTTTTTCGAACGTGTAGAACCCGAACGATAAACATTGACGAGAGACAATCCCGATTAGGCTGGTACGTCAGCCGACGCATTTTAGATGACTCTGTTGATCTAAAGCATTATCCACAAAAACGTAGCTTCCGAAACGAAAATGTAGATGAAAGAGTAGGTAATCTTGCACGATCGATCATGCTAACCCTTCAAGTGCACGCGCCGGATTTTCTTCGCTGCCGATGTTGCTGGCGATTCCGCTGTTTCAATAGGGTCCACGGTCTTTTCTTTCCTTTTCGAATCGGCCGGCTGAGTCACAGTTTCTGCTTTGATTTCTTTGACGAAAGTCATGCCCGCAAAGATAGTGTTAAAATCCAAAGAGATGGCCTTAAACCAATTTGCTCCTAGGATTGGCGGAATATTTTCGCTGACCGCTACCAGCAGCGGAAGTTGGATTTTTTGGTTGCCATACTCGACTTTGACGTCACATTCACCAAGGAGAGAAACTGCGTTGTTAGCGGTATCGAGCATGACGCGAGATGAGGGATGAAGATCAGGTTTCCCTAGAGCTTCCCAGTGTAGCTTCCCGATTATCGAGGCCGTTGCTCCTGTATCCAACAACATTTTCAAATCCGTTTTTGCGATTACCAAATTGATGTAGAGGAGATTAGATCTATACCTCATGGCATCGGCACGCAACTTGATCTGGGTTCGGCGGCAGATCTGGGAAAGCCTTGTGATGGTTCGATTGTTGAAAAATTCGTTCCAATTAATATTTAACAGAGTTGGAATCCACCTCCGTCCCAGCAGACTTCGCGTTGTTTCGTTGTCGGCTACTTGAATCGGCAAGACATATTCCTCCTCGGCGAGCGTTATTTTTGCATTGAATTCCCCTTTGATGGGTACTGATCCAAGGGCTGATTTTCTTAATCTTGAGCTGTGCGTTAATTCCGGCTCGCCCATCTGTTGCCATATGAGCTTGTTGATGATAGAATTATGGCAACCCGTATCCATTTTCATTCGAACTTCAAAATCGTTTACCTTCAAATCAAGAAAATATTTTAAAGCCATCTTGTTATCGTAAGGCTAATAAATATTATTACTTGATAAACGCTGTTTTTCGAGCCTTAAGCTAAAGGCCGCCCGAGCCAACTTATTGGTAACTACGTTGCTTCCCTTTTCGATTGATTTTGACGGTAATCTATTAAATTTTTATTTCGAAAATAAGAACGCGTTAGTTAAAGCGTGGGTTATCGCAACCATTTCAGTCATAGCAAACATATGTTTATAAATTTTCAAGTGTGATTTTTACTAATTAGTACTCTGAATCCGTTAGACGAACAATGTCTTGTGCTAATCGAGCGAACGAAAAACATTAGGCTTTATTAGTCATAACAAGATTGCAGGTTGCAGTAGTCCGCGCAACACAGATTAAAATTTGTAGACTAGAACTATTACGCAATACTGAAGTTTAACAAACTTGTCGAAACTATGGCGTTTCAGCGAATAGTTAAAATAGCTGCGGACTGAAGCGTAGGGGCCACGTACCGTACCATTTTTGTTTTCAATTCATCTCAAGTTTTCAATTGCAGCCGCTAATGTGAATTTAGCATCTCCAATATTTTAACCGAATTTGCTTATTTGTTAGTACTTTTTTGTTGCTATTTGTATATGGAAGAATCATGACAGAGTGAACATGATATTGACACATAGAATTTTCTGCTGGCTTTCTTTCTGTTTTACCAGTGAATTAGATGAGGCTTTTGTCTTCTAGTTATTGTTGTGGTTGAAACGAAGAAGCAAAATGGGTTTCCTGCTGTCACGGAGAGGTGCACCAACCATCGTGCGACAACTATCACAGATTTTCGTTTTCACGAAGAAGGTTTTCCTATTTACAAAATGAGGTATCAGGAGTTGTAATGTATTGTATAATTTGTTACAGCTTCAATATCACGGCGTTCCGTACCATTTTCTTCAAGCTTTAATTACTTTGTTTCCATTTTCCATTCTAAATTGTAAGGGAGTAATTTATTTGGTAGTAGTTCATCATCTCTACCAGGTAGGTAGAAATGAAAATAAATAAAAAAATGAGGAATTGCCGGCTGTGCTTGTTTGGCATACTTTTTAGCTCCACCTATCTAGCTCGAACTTGACCGACCACCGTCCGTTACGTCTTTTCATGTTGCCATGAAGTGGTCAAGCGCCCGGCAAGGGAACGAAGAACATCGAACATCCCATATCTTATACAGTAGTTTATGTCTTTTCTCCAGTCCTTCGTTAACTTTTAATAAAGCTCACTTTTTTCGCTAGACCAACCACAGCGTGCACTCCTCAGTTATTGTGTGCTTGATCAACCCCCTTATACTGTGTTGTTATGGGCAGGAATCGCGTTGGTGTTGTTCAGATGCCAGACCCACAAATGTTTAATTGTAAAGAACAATGGCCGATAAGTCGAAAAAGTAAAAAGTGAACATCATTTGAATTGCTATTTCCTTCACGAAAAACCACAAATTTACTACCGACATTCAAATGCGTAATTAAAAAGACGAGAAATGAAAAAAAGAATGGTGATTTGGCTTGAGGTTTATTGGGTTACGAAATATTAACGACGGTTTTTAAAATATTTTTGTAATCCTCAGCCATCGAAATTTTTTCAAAATATAATTCTTTTCACCCTTAAGAAACAATCCTTTTTGTTCAGTTTTCTTTTCGTTTTTAAATCCTTCAATTCCGTTGCAATTGCACCGATAACCAGCTTACCACCGGCAGGTACTGGTGCGAAGGTGAATAATTTTCCAACATTTGTGGGATCAAATACGAATTAACTGTCATCATTGCATATCTATTTCAGTTTCAGTGGAAAAGAATTTGGCGTTTCACTGGTTTCACTTTTTCATTTATATTTATTTTCGCGCTTTTTCGATCCTCTGGAAAAGTGTGTTGTTCTGGCAACATCTTAATCGGTAGCTAGCAGAAACCAAGGTGTCTGTCATAGTGTCATGGTAGCTTAGTACGGTCGGTAAGAAGATAAGCAACATCACAGATGCAAGCAACAGCCGTTAAATCGACAAGGTATAAAATGTTGCTAAATATTTCTGGCTGAATGAAGAGCTGTCATTTAGATTTAACCATACTTGTTTAATTGAAGATACCATTGTTGGTTACTATAAGCTATTAAGTATCTGTTACTTCATATATTTATGAATCCAGAAAAACTAGTAAAGCCTGCTGTTTGATTCTGTAGCTTTTGTATTTCATATGTTAGGGCATAGGCTTCAATCAATAATAAATTTTTGTTTTAATTATAGGAATATGTTCGGTTTTTGTTGTAAATCTTGTTTTAACATCCATAGGCAAGCTGTGTGGTCTGCACATACCTGAACGGTGATACCGGAAACTGAACATCTTTCTCTATGGCTAGCCCTGCGGCCGCCACTTTGGCAAGCTGGTTTAGGTAGGAGACGAGTATTACGCTATAATAATGTTTGATAACAATCTGAATTAATACTTTGTTTTTGTAACAGCAGCGCCATAATTTGTGGAGGACATTACTATTGAATGCCACGTACGGGAATTGGAATTGAAACAGCACTTACAGGCTGGAATTTCCGTTGTATATTGCGAACTTTCCATCGTTTATGGATAGGGTAACAAATGAACTGTGATAAACTTTTCGATTCATTGACTGGTTAAGAGTTTGTGTTTTGTGTTGTGAATGACGAAAGAATGCCTCACGCCTCTCGTCATTCAAGGGACGAAATCATTTCTGCTATCAAAGTTCAAAACAGTTATACAACCAACACCGTCTATGAGGTTCGCTAACATAACATTTGTATTTCATTTTCTTTGTTTAACTAACAACGTGTTGCAACGTGATTTTAGGGCATGGTCGGAAAAAAATGATTCGACAGAAAAGCGAGAAAGAGCAGCATTTCACCGGATCGGTGCGGATCGTCGGTTCTGTACAGGGAGTTGAAAGCTTCCGAAGTGACTGGATTAACGCAATAAACGTTTCCATGCCCCCGGAGTACTCGTTGACGAGAATGCCCAATGCCCACCAGATCGTTAAAGGTAATGTCAATCATAAATCATAATCATTGCAGTCTGATAAGATTTGTTATAGGATTTGTCAATTTCACTGGTCTTTTGCTTGTTGACGATGCTGAAGTGGATTCTCTAAACGATCTATTTATCAAAGATTGATTGAGCACCTCGGGCAAGCAAAATATTCTAACGAGTACTGAAGTCGACGTCCTAGATGTTCAAGGAAACATTGAATGTCAAGATATTAATGGGCGAAATGGTGATGACTTCCTCTACTCTTATGAAGATGATACACACATTAAGCTGGGTCAGGTAAGGATCTCAGTTGACTTGGTCATCAATAATTTGGTCATGGAAAACGGAAGTTTTAACAGCGTCGATATCATCACGTTGTTGCATCCACCGTCTTTGTTATTGGACAAAATCAACTGACCATTCGATCTTTGTTAACGTGCAAATGTCCTTTGAAGTTGTAATGAAAGAAAATATTGCTATTCGGACCTTCATGGACCGGTTCCTCGAGCGTGATTTCATCTAGACGAGAACCAGACGTTCAACGTTCAGCGATGATGTTACCAAATACGGGGATATGGTGATTAACAACCTGACCGATATCAACGGAGTGAAACTCCCAAGGTTTTGGACTAACACCTTGCCAAGAAGGAAGGAGATTAACATATCTCCCGCCGTCTCCCGCACAAAGGTTTATTTAGTTAATCAATGTTTTACGTTCTTTGGGATTTAATAACGGCCTTTATTCTACACCTTTAGGCAGCTAACAATTCACGGAAATCTGGCTGCAGAGGAGATTTTTAATAATCTGAACATTTCGCAAGACATAGCTTTTCTCAACAGATCTCATACTATAACAGGCGTTTGATGAATTGGTTATCGAAAATTCAACGATATTATTTACAAAAGCTTATACTTTTGCGGATTCACAGTTATAGGTATGTAATAAGATTAATTCGGATCAGAAATTCATAAAGGTTAACGAGCAAACAATAAGCTATAATCTAGTGTAAAGGTATACTTATTTTAAAACAGAATGACAGGTGTACATGCATTTGCTTACATAGATTTTAAACAATTTTAAACTTCAGAGATGTAAATGCGGTAAGTTTAACTAACATTTAAGTACCAATGGAAGTGAACACAGACTTACCTGACAATTGTTGGTAGATTTAAATCAGCTGGAGGGAAAGATCCTAGCATGACTGAAATGAAAAATTTTACATATCGCCTTATATACACACAGAAACACGTTCCACGTCCACTGCCTTTCCAGGAATTGAGGTTATTGGGGTAGAAGAGCCTAATTTTGGAGGTCAAAAGCTGTTGAAAGAAAAAATTTTAATTCCTGGGATAACATCTTTGCCACCTAAACTGTGACTGGGATTGCTAGCAGTTGGAACAGCCATTCAGTTTTGAAGAAAAGGATGTATTAATTTTATGTTAAGTATACTTCTCTTTAGCCTATTACTAATCGAAAGATTAATCAATTGACAGGAATTATTATATGGCTGGTACCGGAGTAGACTACACTGTTGGAATATAAATTATTATGAAACATGTTCCAAAGGGAAGGTAAGGATACAGCTATTTCAAACAATATACTTAAAAAATGTTACTCGACTTTGCAAGCTTTTGCATTTCGGGGTGGATCGTGCGGATTACTGTCGTGAATTGAAAAAATGGTAAGTGAAGAAAACATAAACCTTAGACAAACAGCAAGCAAATAAAAAGTTAATGTGGACTTCGTTGACTTAGGAATGCAGTATTGCAGAAGAAAGGACAAGGGATATGAGAAGAAATCTTGATGGATTATCCAGCTAGGAATGGTTTGGTAAAGTGTAATGATAAGTGAAGTGGAGTACATTGTTTTTGTTTATTTACCTTATTGACTTTTTTTTTAACCTTTATCACAGAAATGGATGACACTGTCATACAATAGAAGAAATTGAATGCTTTTGGTAATATAATCTACTACAAATAGACTTAGTTATAAAATCTAATATATCTTAAATTACAATATTACAGGATTAATATGTTCACTACTGTTTAAAGACTAACGAAGTTACAAGTGTGAATCAACTTACGTGCTGTGCGAAGCGTCCGACTATGTGTTTGGAGTGGCAGTATGTTAGAAGAGGTAAGGCTAAACCGATTTAAATACTTGAAAATACGTGCCACATCCTGCCTTTCTCGAAGGGAAAGTGTAGGGTAGGGGGGACATAATTCTGAAGGTCGACATGTTGAAGGGCAAATTTTTATTTCCAAGGAAGCTAGGGAATATGGCCATTCCCCTCGGTTGACCCGATATTTTGCATTCACCGAGAAAAGGTGAATAACCTCGGGCAATTCGTAAAAAAAGGGCAGAGGATGGGGGATCAAGACCACGTTTTGCTTTTTCAAGATCAGTATTCAGTAGTTCGTTCACCTGCACCTTGTGCACAAGTCTAGATTTATAACCGGGTGTAGTAATTCATAGAACTTTTGCACGTGGACGCAGTTCTGTAGTAGTTAGAAGCTAGATGTGAATCACAATTTGTAGATTCACTTATCACACACTAATAACGCACCGTATCAGCATCAAAACTTGCCTCTGCACTGGTTTTGTTCAGTTGCGTATGCAAACTGTGTTTAACTGGGTAGTAATATAAGTCTAGATAAAATAGAACTATGTAGACTAAGTTTAGGATAAGTAAGCATAAGTTTAAGTCATGACCACTCTTTCTATGTTTAAATAATGTGTAATCTAAACTCGTTATTTAGGCATAGCACTACCTCTGCCCTTTGCCATCAATCAATCTCCAAAACCTTCGACTTCTAATTTACGAAACCAAATATATTTACAGGAACTTTTTAATTAAATGTAATTGTAATTTGTTACACGATGTTTATTCAAACTATTAAAACCGCTTTTTTTTTCTCTGTTTCATCTCATTCAGGAGGGAACTAAAGAGGACTCTGGAATTCGCCGGTGGTCGTCGAATTATCAGTTCAACGCCAAGGTTTTGCCATTTATCTTAATAATTTAATTGTGTTAACGTGTTCGTTTTTTTTTTGTACTTAGCGGAGTTACAGCGCCCCCTGAGGTAGATTGCTGGACTTCAAGGATCGTCGGCAGGGCCACACTAGAATTATCATCATGGACTTGAAGGTTTATTTAAAATCTAAAATGTTAATAAATGTTATTTATGGGTTTTTATGTATCTAGATAGGCTCATGACACCACCGAAGAGGATATTGGATAACGGGGATTGTTGCTGGGGCTAGTCTCTGTGGGCCGAAGAAGAAGTTGGACATCAAGGATCACCGCCGGAGCCATTAGAGGGTTTTCTTGGGTAAGCTGTATGTGTTTTTATTTTTATTTCGTGGATATTTACTTTTTTTGGTGTGTGTTTGTAGGAGGGAAGCAACGAGAACATCTCCCAACATTTTAAGTTGTAAGTTTTAAAAATTAATGGTTTAATCCTGTATGTTATGTATCTAGGGGAGCTGGTAGTCCTAACATCACCGAAATGAATAATGGATAGCGAAGCATGACCGAAGAGGAAATTGGAAATCGAGAATCGTCGCCGAAGCAACGAGGTCGTTCCCCAGGATTGTATGGTATAGGACTTTTTTTTTTTTTTTTTTATGATGTGCCTAATCATGCCTGTTGTCTTATGTAATTAGGAGGGTGTCATCACCACTGAAGTTGACACTGGATATCGAAGATCGTCGCCGGAACAACGAAAGTCGTCCAGCATTTCAGGATCAGGATCATCGCCGGAGAAACGTGATCTTTGCTCAAGATTTTTAAGTATAAAATTTAAAGTTTTTAAAAATGATATGTCTTATCATGCTTGTCTTGTTGAACTAGGACTTGTCTTGTCTTGTTGACTCACCTCCACTGAAGAGGACGTTGAACATTGCGGCTTGCCACTGGAGTAAAGAGATTATCGTCTCGTTTCTGTTTTTTTTTTATTTAATATAATTATTTAACTGTGTTTGTTGTGTTGTTTTTAGGAGGCCGACCATCACCAATAGCAAATCCCTGGGCGTCTAGGAACGTCGTTGGATCAACGAGATTTGCCGGCCATCCCCGAGATACACGCCCAATAGGACGATGGTTGAGTACAGATGAGTATTGCCAAATTAGCATTCGCTTACTTTATTTCATATTATGCTTTGTGGGTTGTGCAAATGTGAGTTGAATTTCTTTTTCCTTATCGTATTTTGGGTTTCAAGTTCTATTGGTTATGGTTTTACTTGGCGTGGAGCACATAAGTTCACTGCACCTTCACCCCACGGTTACTTTGACGTTTGTTAGCCTGTACGAATTATTGTAGTTGGGAGTTTGTTTTAGGTAATGCACTCCTGCTTGCTTCGGTATTACGCTTAGTTAATAATTGGTTGATGTAGGATGAGTGAAT
Source organism: Daphnia sinensis (assembly GCA_013167095.2). NCBI lineage: Eukaryota > Metazoa > Arthropoda > Branchiopoda > Diplostraca > Daphniidae > Daphnia > Daphnia sinensis. The sequence continues at coordinate 7,531,443 of CM023189.1, read as the reverse complement.
TAAGTATGTAAGTAAATTAAGCCCGAATTCAGTATCCTATAATTAATTAATATTTAGATATTACCTTAATCAAGTTAAGTCTTTTTTTTTCCTTTCAGGAAATTTCTTCAATTGTTTGTCATTGCCGAGCTAATCAACTCGGGCAAAGTTACAGTAATAGTGATTTGAACGGTAGATTTCATCCCCACCCCAGCAAAAAACGATTTTACCGTTTGTCAGCTAAGTAAATAACATCTTTAGTGAAGATAAATGGATAAACATTTTCCTGCTCACAGGTACCGAAGACGGTGAAAAAAGCTGGTAGACTTTCGAGATATGTGTTATTGAGTAAAATATACTATCGTGGCGAAATATTACGCCCGTGTGACGAGTGGATGACTGCTCTCGTTCAACTTAAGTGAGGATTATTTTCAACCCCGCCAAAGAAGATTAGTCAGATCATCGGCTCTAACGCTACTGTGTCAAATGGTGTCATCATGTGATCGTGAAAATATATAGGTGTAATTTAAGGGGTACATCAAATAAGGATATTGTCCCGCTCTGCACAGTTTGCATCGAACAGACTGGTACGTATAATTACAACTTAAATGTGGAAAATGTTTTAACAAAATTTTTTTTGCATCTAGCGACAATGCCGTAATTCTGTATGAAGATCAAGAATCGTGAGGCAATTTGATACTAAATTATAGCATATGAATATGAAAATGGTAATCATGCTGCAATCACCATGCAGTTGATGAATGTAGTTACGTCTAACGATCTAGGCTAAGGTAAGAGAAAAAGCACATTAACTTCCTAAATGTAAGAAAAATATAAGATCGTTGTGTTATTACAATGTCTTTTTAACTGACTGTTTAATATAATAAAATTATGTAAAAAATTGTTAAAAAACTTGTAAAATTTTATATTTAGCTCACATTTTGCACATGCCTTTTTTCGTCAAAGATGGGACTCCTAACACTGTTAACGTAAGAACTGCATACACGTCTGGATCCTGATAATTTCGGTGTGCCTTTATCGTACCGCCGATGACATTCGAATCTTGGAGTTGGTAGTTTAGTTGTACTTATTTGAATATCACATTCAAGAGCGTTTTGTTAATTTGAAGAATGCATTTTAATCATTTATTACCTTTGATTAGATCGGTGTATTAGGTGTAGTAGACCACTGTTGAAGAACGTAATTTACCTCTTTCGGGATCGATCCTGGTGCTATCGTGTTGCATTGCCGATGCTGAACCGTTGAGCCATGAGACACATTGTACTTTTCACTATTACAAGAAAACATGCAAAGAAAATATTGTAAAGGCAATTTGTGTAGGATGGCAATTCTATATCTAACCTGGATGATAGTGTTGTAAGGATCATAGCTCTGTGGTAGAGCGTTGGCATGTGGTCCTGAATGACTCGGGTTCAAATCCAAATGTAAATGCGAATGTATGTGACTATGTGTTGTACAGAAAATTTAGAGAATCGTTCTTCAAAATTATTCTAAGTCCAAATTTATTGAACTAAATTGACACGAAAATGTAGTCGACTTGGATGTATGGCTCATGGCTCAGTGGTAGAGCATCGGCATGGTTCGCCGAAGATTGAAGGTTCAAATCCAATGAGTCGAATAACTGAATAATAAAAGCAAATATGACAATGATTTAAATTGAAATCTCTTGCAAAGTGTTTAACCAATACTATACGCATTTATATCGGTAAATCACAATGAACAATTTTAAAAAATCTGTTATTGGATATCCTATCAAACTATGCCAAAATATCCATCCCGTTACTTCGTAACGGGGAAGTTTCCCTACTCGACTTGCACCTGGGAAGTTTGAGAAACTGACTGGGAATCGAACCCTGGACCTTGGGGTTCCTAGGCTGATGCGATACCAACCTGGCAACCCCCCCTATCATCCCCCCCAATGACAACAGATAGTCTATTGACTAACGTCTTAGGTTACGACAATGTGTTTGAGATATAGTTAATACGAAACCAACGATGGTAGCTCAGTGGTAGAGCACCGGCTTGGCAAGTCTTGTAACATGTAAGGTCTTAGGTTCGATCCCTCTCTCATCCAACTTACATGGTTGTATTAATAACAACAAATTGAACCGGCTTGGCAAGAATTGTAACATGAAAGGTCTTAAGTCGATCCCTATCTCATCCAACTTACATGGTTGTATTAATATCAACAAATTGAAATAAGTACTAAAATCTTTTATTGTCCCTCCATCCACCCACAATTCCACCACTGTTTTACATTATACAATACAACATACAACACATACCCAAATACACTTAACTATACCGTTGGCTGCCACGCCACTTAATATCTACGCTAGCTACTTGGGGGACTTGTCCGAAGACAAGTCCGGGCTGATTTTGTTGATGGAAACCTTTAGGGGAACGCACACCCCCAGGTCTTCCATCAAAAAATCGAAAAGGGAAAGTCCCTGTTGGTGCGTTGCCTACTGCGCCCGAAGGCGAATCTTGGGCAGTGGCACTGTCCCATCCCATGGCAGAGACCATGAGACAGAACAGCGCGGCCCGTCCCTATAAGCTAACAAAAAAAAGGGGATCAAGGTGGCGTGGCAGCCAACGGTATAATTAATACAAACACCTAACTAAATACAATGATACCACGAGGCGATGACGGGGTGACCACGAAGCGACGACGGACGAGGCGATGATGGGGCGACCACGAAACGATGACGGGCGAGGCGATGACGGGGCGACGACATGCAACCAATAGACGACGACGGGCGAGGCTAAGACGGGGTGACGGGCGAAGCAAAGATAACCTGTTACTGTAAGACAATAGATTTTAAGTAAAATTCTTACAGAGGATTGAAAAAATTAAATAGTAAATTACGCACCGTTACATTTGAGTTGAATTTTCCTTTCTAACAACCGAAGTTAACGTTTTACACAAGGTTTTTGACTCTTCACTCGTAATCACACAGCAATAACAATTCACATCAGCGCCATCTGTTTTTTAAGAGATAAAACAGTATTAAATTGCAGCACAAGAATAATTTTTTCTTTTTTTTAAAGATGAACCGTACCAATATCAGCTCATAGCTTCACTTTGTTGCGTATAACTAACATTAATTGCAACAATTATCTTGGAGCTGGGATTACCTGTTTGTTTTCCATACATTCTTCTTTGATGGTGTCTTTATTGGTTGCAATGGTATCGTCGGTTCATGCAATCATGAGTATTGTTGCAGTATCAATTCAATGGTTGAAACTTGCATGATGCATAAGAGGGAAAAGTTCAGCTCGCTGAGAAATGGTAGTCCAAACCTTTCGTTTTTCGAAGAACCCATGTCAAAGCCACTGGAATGGTTTTTCCGTTTCGATTTCGGCTACTGTGCTTTTTCTTAATTGTTATGCATGACATTTCCTTCTTGTTCTAATAAGACGGAATTCTAGAGCCCCTTCAAAAATTTCACGTACACACAACTGTCATTGACCTAAATAGACAACGAAGAATTTCAAATTGTAGCTCGAAAAACAAATTTGTAGCATTACCTTAAAAACTTTGTAATGGCCCGTACATGGCCGCTTGCAATCGGTTGCTAGGATTGAAAACGTCAGAGAACTGATTTTTGCCTCTATTTTGGTTCGGGCGAACCAAAAGACATTTAGTTTTCGTACTTGGTGAAACATTGCTCCAAGTGTCGGATTGAATTACTGACTATTACCGGTGCGCTAAGTGAGACACTAGCACAAGCGGATTCGGTTTCGTTATTGCCTGCCTTGTCTGTCGTCCGAGTTTAAGACAATCATCAATTTTCTAATTTTTGCTGTAATTCTATCCAGCTCCTATCGAGTTCTGGACCAAGAAACACATAATCAGAAACTTAAAAAACCTCAAATTAAAATAACGTCAAGACAAAGCACAACCTTTCGTTTGATATTCGGGCTCTTCCTGAGTTTACCGTGCTCCGTTTTACTGCTTACGAATTTGTTCCAACTCTTTCGTATTATTTTCTTCAACTGTGCTAGGCGTTAAGCCCCAGTCTTAAGTGCGTTGCAGCGAAATCTGGACAGGACTTTTTTTTTAATCTTTTTTTTTTTTATCCCGAAATCTTTTGAATTGAACAAGTCTACCTGGTATATTCGAGTTTGCCAGTAATTCTAACTCACAATTGTCATTGCGGTATTTACTCCCGAACGCGACGCATTTTTCCATTGTGCTCGTAAATAGTGGATTACCTAAAACAGTTTTAAGCAAAATGTCAGGTAAAAATGTGTCATGACAGTTTTATTAAATTTGGCTATTTCTTTTTTATTCCACTATAATTTTTCACCTCATGCTAACTCCGTGCTGGAGATTTTTTATCTCATTTTTAACACACGAATCTGTTGACAACGCCATTCTCTTTGGCGATGGAGATCCCAAGTAGCAGAGGAACGGTGTTTTCCTATTGCCTTTCCCTGGTGTCAAAATAAATTTTAGAAACAAAAAAGGATGTTTTAAATATCTGTATGTACCTTCTTGAAATATAGACATAGCTTATTAGCTGGGGAAAGGGGTTTTCTTTTCACAGTCCTATCATCATGTGAGAAAACCTGGATATTTTGTGTCACCCTACCAACTCTTTGTTTCGGGTATTGACGTACCGGCTGCAACATGGAAGCTTGACTCGCTTCTCAGACGAATACAAACGAATGTCTCTACTACAGTTTGTCCTCATCTAAACCAACAATCTCTTCACACACTACAAGGCAATAACGAGAACCTGGGAACATGGTAATTTATGAATATTTGCACAGAGGAAGTTATGGACACTGTTTATAGTAAAGCTCACCTTTCAAAGGAGAAGGGTACACCAAGTCATTTGTAATTAGACCGGTAACCAACAAATGCCACTTGACTAATTCCGAGTTAGAAATCATATCCAAAATGGAATAGGAAAATAAACAGGTTTTTAGTTGCCCATTCTTGTGCTTGTTAAACCAAAGTCCTAATGAAAAAAAAACATACAACAGACACAAAATGGAAATCACTATTTAACACAAAATCCAATAACTTGCCTACACAAAATTACCTCGTATGAAATTCTTGTGACAATATATATAATCAATGATTAAGCACCTTTGATGGCTTTGAAGGATGAAATCCATTACTGAACAATGATGGGGAAACGTGTTATGTCTAAGACCACCGACCGGGAATTGAATCTATTCTTGGTCTGTGCGAACACACTTCGATGCTGGAAATCGTTTGTTTCCCAGCTAAGTATACTTTCAGAACAGCATTTTTTCATTTTATTGGAACTGATATACGTAAAGCCTTATGCTTTACGAAAGAGCAGGAAGCGAAAATGCAACAGTTTACTTAAGCCGTGTTGGGAGCCTGGGAAGGTAACTAGGTAGTAGGTTCTAAATTACCACGCGACTACACTCTGCTTCGCTACTCTGTGTTGTTTTTTGTACTACCACGCGAGACGCGACTAAACTTTGAGTTACCTGGCGAAGCACTGCCGAATTGCCGATTGCCGAAGGCCTGAAGCACTGCCTATGAATGCGAATCCATCTAGCGGGAGCCTTGCAACGATGTGTTTTTCTTTTTCGTACAACGAAAGCCCAGCGGTTGCCCTTTTTTCTTTTTTTTCTCAGCATTTTAAAACTGTCAGCTACCTGCGTTAGCAAGGTACCCGAAGGGCTATTTTCGGTTTTTTTGTAATCTTTATTTCTATCGGCTTTTAAATGCTAGAATTAGAGCTGTTGTGTTATTTGCTAAAAAAATAGTTAGAAAAATATTTTGTTAAAGAAATAGTTAGAAAAATAGTTGAAGTTGTTTGTAGTGTTTTTTTTGAAATATGGCGACAAAAACGACACGATTTTGGACCAACCCAAAGGAACTCGTATCGATTTACTACAAGAAGGAGAGTGAAGTTTCAATTTAAGTTTATTTATAAGTGAAGAAAGGTTTGTATTGAATTCGAGACGAGAAAGTTGAAGTTGATTCCGAGTTGACAAATTTTTAGGGAAATGACTGTGTTAGAGGAAACTAATTTTTGTATCCATATCAGATATTTTCAAACGATCCATTTCTTTACAGCAAATGAAGGGACTAGCTAATGGCGCTAAGAAAAAAAACAATTACACTTAATCACTCTGTAGTGATCCTATACTATTCATCATTCCGAATTAAAATGGCTATTTGACTCTCTTTCAATAATACACCCCCTATCCTTCACGTGAAAACCTATTATTTTTTATTTTCGCTTTACTAAATCATCTAGTGGGGCAATCGTGAACTAAACCCAATCATCTAGTGGGGCAATCGTGAACTAAACCCAATCATCTAGTGGGGCAATCGTGAACTAAACCCATCCACACCAGAAAAAAAAACCATACCAGCAAAAAAAAAACGTGGTTAGAAACCCTTCGGGTAATACCAGCAAAAAAAAAACGTGGTTAGAAACCCTTCGGGTAATTGTTTTAAGTATTCTCTATTTCAAACCGCAATGGCAGCAAAAGGGAATGGCAAGGCATATAATTGGTTTTGGCCTTTTGGAGTAGTACAGAGGAGTGAAAGAATATCACTGAGACCACTTTCGCGAAGAAAATTAATTGGCATTTTGATGAACACGCACTACAAAACATTCTATTCATTATTCTTTAAACTCCTTGCGAGCCATGTAAGCACGGAAACCCTTATCCGTTCAATGTAGCCAGTCCAGGACAGGTGATCGACTAAAACAGGCGTTGCTCGTCATGTGATGATAGTTGTGCTACTTGGACCTGTAATAAAACTTTGACATAACAAAATCCCAAATGAAATATTAAATTCGCACCTTTGATCCACCAAATGCGGTGCCATAGGGAACTTTTCCTTCCATGAGCCCGGTTTTTCCAGCCAAAAGTTCTATCAGTTTTCCGACTGTCATGCGAGATTGAAATCCGTGGGTATTCATGATTACATCAGGACAAATTCCAAGCTCTGTGAAGGGTAAGTCTTCCTGTTCTGCAACAAGTGCTACAGTAAAGAAAATTGGGGGTTAAAAAAGTTCCATGGGAATCACACAACGAAAGACATTAACCGGTGACTCCTTTTTGACCATGTCGACTGCTGAATTTGTCGCCGATTTTTAGTTCGATCGACGACTGCCGAGCGAATTTTAACAATGTTTGCCTCTTCGGCATTAGAAGAAAATATAACTTTCTTAACATAAGGAGGAATCGGTCCTTTGTATCTAAATTGGAATTAAACAATGAATTCTAAAACACTAATCCTGTAAAATTGAACGAGCTTTACGTGATGGGCACGTCGCGATATTCCGGCATCGCGCATCGGAGCCGCAGCTGGTGCAACAGTAACCACGGGAACGGTTGGCATCATTTTATTGATTAGTACCTTTTATCAAATAATAGATTAGAACCGATGCAAATACCAATTTTTATCGATTTAAATACCTGTTTCGGTTGAACAGGTTGGCCCACACAAGCAAATCCATCCATGTCAATAATTTCATGTTTCCATGTCGGTTTCTTAGTTATTGGATCAACCATAGGTCCATTAACACGGTCTGAACTTTGATTGTTGTAACGCTTCAACACACATTTCGCATTCTTATAAACCAAACACCGCCCATAACCTTGAGAAAATATTTGAAAAAATAGTGGTGGTAAAAGAAAAAGCTAAAATTTCATGTTACCTCGATCCAGAGAGGCTTTATTTAAAACAGTAGCATCTTCGATATCGAATCCAGATTATCTCATCACCGCGACCATAGCGTTTTGGCCAGCGGGAATATTTTCGAAATTGATGAGCTCGATGGTGCGTGTCTTAACCATTGGTTTATGTGGGTAAACCAGGTTGTAGAGGAGCGAATCAATTCGATATCGTTGGTTATCGCTTGCTTGCCCATGGTGCACTGGTAAGTATTTCGTGGACTTTGGTTATGATGGGGATATGGAATCAATCCTGCACAGACGCCAAGCAAAGTAAATGGCACAATTTCAAGGTGAGTCGTCTCTTCGATGATATCCGACTCGTAGACAGCAATGTTGCTATCATTCTCTTCACTCACATCCAAATATTCTATCAGCCCGTCGTGAATGAAGTCCTCAAATGTCCGAAAGCCATCGGCCAGTTCTTGCATATGTCTTTCTATTAAAGCTGGTTTTCCATTACGAACTATTATATATGGCCTACGGTTAGAGAAAACTAAGGAAATTAAGTAGTAACTTAGGATTCTAGATTGTTATACCGTCATAGACGACCACCATCGCAGCTGATGTAAACCGCTCTTGTTAAGAAATGCGGATAAATGGAAACGAAGGCGTTGATCTAGCCATGGCGACGAGCCAGTTTGAAATATCGGATCAAGCGTTGATAATCTTTGACGAGTCCCAGGATATTGCCTAACATACGAAGAGATAATGCAATCGTAATATACGAGACATACATGTAAATTAAACGAACCGTTGAGGAAAACTGTATAGATATTCGGGTCGCTGATCTCTTCGCCATTGAATAGATTAATATCTTCAACTCCCATGTTCTGTGCAATCCAGATGATGGGTTCTTCCTCTGCCTCCGTGGTGATATGAGTCATCAATGCGAGATTTTTTACCAGACCACATCCCTAGACGATGCCAACAACAAACAATAACAACAATAACATTTGCATTATGATTAATAGTTTTTACCTCTCCTTCAGGTGTATCTGACGGACACAACATACCTATTTGTAAATACTCAACCTATAGAAATAGATTAAGAAGAATTAGAACATTTGATGACAAGGGAGATGGTATTGTCACCCCATTGAGAAGGTTGGAGAGAACGGGGCCCAGACACTTAACGTGTTTGAAAAAACTGAACAAATAGGATTTTCTTAAAGGTGAAAAGAATTCTATTCTGAAAAAATTTCGATGGCTGAGGATTATAAAATATTAAAAAACCGTCGTTAATATTTCGTAACCCAATAAATCTCAACCCAAATCACCATTCTTTTTTTTTCATTTCTCGTCTTTTTAATTACGCCTTTGAATGTTAGCAGTAAATTTGCGGTTTTTCGTGAAGGAAATAGCAATTCAAATGAAGTTCACTTTTTACTTTTTCGACTTATCGGCCATTGTTCTTTACAATTAAACATTTGTGGGTCTGGCATCTGAACAACACCAACGCGATTCCTGCCCATAACAACACAGTATAAGGGGGTTGATCAAGCACACAATAACTGAGGAGTGCACGCTGTGGTTGGTCTAGCGAAAAAAGTGAGCTTTATTAAAAGTTAACGAAGGACTGGAGAAAAGACATAAACTACTGTATAAGATATGGGATGTTCGATGTTCTTCGTTCCCTTGCCGGGCGCTTGACCACTTCATGGCAACATGAAAAGACGTAACGGACGGTGGTCGGTCAAGTTCGAGCTAGATAGGTGGAGCTAAAAAGTATGCCAAACAAGCACAGCCGGCAATCCTCATTTTTTATATTATTTTCGTTTCTACCTACCTGATAGAGTAATGAACTACTACCAAAAAAATTACTCCCACTGATACGCTCCTTCCTTCCACAGCTTCCCTAGTTGGCTGTTGTTGCTCACCCTCTTTACAAACAACAGTTTATCAAGTTTATCACAATGACACTAGAAACGTGGGAACTGCTGAATTCAAATTTTTTACCTCAAACTTTTCTGTTGCTTTTGCAACGTATCTTGAACGGATTGTTCAGCAGCCCCACCGAAATCCATAGTTTCCTCTTTGCCTTCTAAAATTCCATTAGCTTGATAGGCTCAAGCGAAAAAAAAATGCATGGCAACCTTTATGAACTGAATTGTCACCTCATGCTTCTTCTGCAATCTTTGATCCCATTTCCTGCATTTACTCCTCCCTTGTTATCCTGTGTCACCATCTGACTCTTGCGGCTCTGCGCACATAAAGATGTTGCATTCACAATTCGAACTTTTGGTACAATGATGCGTTTAGATTTTGTCTTACCGTGTCCTTGAGCACTGGAATCCTGAAGCACTGGTTTCCGATTGGAGACGGGAGAAATATAATAGCTGACATTGCCATGCCATTGCTAGCCAGCTGATAACTTTTTTCGTAGATGTGTCCATAATATGGTTGTCCCCAGAGCTTCTTCATGAAGTATGGAAGGAATAGCAACAACATAGTCTTCAAGTCACAGGTCCAATCTCGGACTCAACAGCAGACCGTGTCTGGCACTCACACAGGGCAATATTTCAACCGGAATATACTGGCACCACCATATCTGGAAGGTAATACGTAGTATTCCGGAGTTGGAGTGTAGTACAAGGCAGTAGTGTAGTATAAGCAGCATGCGTGGTGTAGTATTTTCGTTGTTGCCTTAGTGTAAGATCTCGTGGCACCTCAAAACTTCGCTCCGACTTCACCTCGCCCGTTTCTCCGTCCAAGCCTCGCCCGTCACTTCATGGTTGCCCAATCTTCGCCTTTAGAATGCAGCTTCGCAATAATCCCTATCGGAAACAGGTGACACAAGAAAATCAGTTGACGGCCGAATAAAATAGCACAAACGCACAATGAAATAACATACGTATATTTTAAATGTTCGGTACGTTGTAGTTGTGACGTTCAAAAAGCCTCGATGATGGCTTTTTATTGGTTGAATTGGTCTTGTCAGTCTCAAACCCCAAGAGTGGGAAAGTATAAGTGGCACAATTCTAACTCCCTGAGCCATGACAGTCCAATCTGCCGTTCTACATAACCGATATACATAAGTTTTCTGACCCAAATGGACGGCCCATCCAACGAACACGAACTAAATTTGTTTATACCAAGCCCCCATCAATTATAATCTTTAGAATCGATCACAACCTAAAGGAGAACATCATAACAAACGCAATAAGAGAAGAATAGCCCACCTAAATATTTTCAAGTTGATTGCTTCGATATCCTCCAGTTGTTTCTGGAGCGAAATAATTGTATCCTGCTTTTCGTGTATGACTTTCTCAAGCAGTTTAAACGCTACCTCCGTTTCGGCGCACTTGTTTCTCTGAAGTTCAAGCTCCTTTTCAAATCGAGTAGGTGATTCTTCTCTTCTGCCAGCTGAAATTTCACCTCAGCAATAGCATTTCGGCCGCCAAGAAGGTGCAAGAATGATGATTCGGACCGCGTTGACCGGTTCCATTTCCTGATGGCCCGAATCGCTTCCTAACAGACACCTATTAATAATCCTATTCAGAGGATTCCAAATCAATCAAAATGCATACTTTTCATTTCGAACATATCCTTAAAAGGAGGTGTTTCCTCTTGTGCCTTTAATAATATCGGATCTCCAAGAACAGTCGAAGCCATGGCATAGTAATCTCTGCCGTTAATTTACTTACGTCAAAACCTTCGCGGAAGTATCAGTTATATCGGAAGTCTTCCGTTAATAAACCATAACGCTCTACTACTGTCATGGCAGGTGCTTTGGTAGGACATGTGGTCATTGGAACCCCCGTAACCAGCAGCCGTTGTTAACTCGTTAATAAAGCCCACGCTTCTACGACTGACGGATACCAATCCGTACTGGGGTTGCCTGCGATGGCACCAGTCGTTGTATCTGTGGTAGAAATGCAAGAACACAAGAGTAGCAACTAATTACCTGGACAACGCCAGAAGTCCAAATTCTTTTCTAGAATGATTGCTGTTCCACCCTCTCCAGTCCTAAAGGACACCAAACCTAAAAAACCAAAAATTATAACCGTCAATTCCTAAATATAGAGAGCCATTAATGTTTTGATTACCAAGATTTCAATTGAGCTCACTTTCCGCTATTGGAGCAACAGGAATTTCGATGCTAAACTTTACTGTTGAAGCAGCGAGTTTAAGGCAGATTTAAAGTCAAGGATGAAGCTGTCGTAAGCGCTGACGTTAGCGAAGGTGTATATATTATGTTCGGGTTATGTGGATTCGGTTAAGAACTCGCTGGATGAACTCGTGACTCGTTTGGTCGAACCAAGCTCAAGAAATATTCGTCCGAGTCACGGTGGCCGAGTCATCTGAACGCAAGGCACATTTTTCTGGCGTTTGGTCCATGTGTCACTGCTGACGAGTGCCAATAATAAGGCCGACGTGATTGTGGTTGGGAAAAAATGAAGATGTCGATTGTATACCAATCCCAATTGCATCTTACAATCACGTAAATTCTGTAAAAATACAAGTAATTATTGAAACTAGTATTAATAAAACTAATACTGATACTAGTTCAATAATAAATAATAATAATGATAATACTAATAATGATACAAAATTCATTTGAAAAAAACGAGGGCTGAGACCGGACTCCCATGGTTCCAAGATTCAGACAGGGGGTGCTCCCTACGAAAGTGCATCCCAGATCGCTATCAGATACGAAATCTACGATCCTTGAGGGGGATGCACCCTGTGAGACGATGGCACACGAATGCTGCGGCATGACTTGGCACTATGTACCACCCGTCTTCCACTTAGTTCGTCTTGGCTGCCTCACAGAGCCCGTATCCGTCTTAAATCTCTTCAGAGTCAGTGTTACTCAACCCTCTATTAATAGGAATGGTAACGCAAGTCTTTTATACTGTTCCATAGATGATCCAAACATCGTTGACAAAAGGCTGCGGTTCATTACGGCGCTTTAATGTTGAATTTCGCAAATACGGTGAACTACATCGACAATATAAAAAATGAACTTTATTCCTTACTTGCTATGTTACTTATTACACAAAATTTCATGTGTGCTAGAAAAATTTTAACACGCATAAAAGCTACAGCAATGGCACGAACTGGTACACTCACGTGCATGGAACACGTATTCCAATCACGCCATAAGCCCTAAAAGATGCTCTACGGTTGCCACTAGGTGGCGTTTGAAAAGCATATTTCAATTTTCAATGAAATCTTTTAGATTGCTAGGAATGTTTGCCAAAGCTTCATAACAACAGTAAACAATCGCCTTTTTAAAGACAAGAACCTAAAACAAGCGATTCCAACGCTAGTGAAATCAATCGAACGACAACTTCATGTTCGCCTAATCGCCTGGGCATAGACTAGCTTTAATGTCTGATTGGCCAAAAGCTGTGGCAGGAAAAGTGATTGACGTTAAGTTTTCTATGTCTGATTATTTTGACTTCTAAAACCAAAAAATGTTTCTCGAAAACAAACGAAACAAAGAAAATTCAATTGAATTTTTTACTTACCACGTTGGAACATCCGTGAAGATGGTTATTTGATTCTGTGCTGATTGAAGAATTAAGGCTGGCGGCTATAGATGACCTTGCAAAATAACTGAAGAGGGTTTGGTTCCATTAGCTGCGATCGACCTTCCTCATAAAACCAAAATTACCTGTCCGATCAGCAAAAACAGATCTCATCAACATCGGGTCAAGCTCCAAGATCTGATGTTCCGTATGGGCAACTGTCAGTTCTCCTGCTGTCAACTCTTCACCAAGTCCAAGCTTCTTCAACTGACAGATATCGATCCATACTGGGTTGCTTGTGATGTTACCACCACGTTAATCTTGATGATCATAATGATGTCGTCAACGCTGACGTCAGCGAATGGCTCTGTATGTGCATAGATAAGCGGGCTACGGTTTCGGTTAAGCTCGCCAACTGCCTGTTCCAGGAATAGTCGCCCGAATCACGGTGGCCGAGTCACTCGAAAGCGGGGCAATTTTTCTGGCGGTTGATCAATGTGTCACTTCTGACGACCGCCAACGAGATTGGCCGACATGATTGTTTAACTATTGGGCAAACATGAAGACGTTGATTGCATACCAAACGCAATTGCATCTTACATGCACTAACTTGCAATGCAATTGGTGTTGGTAGTGCCATGCCGACTGACCGTCCATCAAATTAACGCTGGTCTTTCCTGAACGTGAGCCAAGATAAATCAGGTTTTCGGAGTTTCTTTGCCAACTGGTACGCTGCTTACCTTAAATGGACGAACGCTACTTCATGTAAGTGAGTCTGTTAGTGAGTGCAGCAACCGTTTGGGCCGAATAAGAATTCAATTGATGGAGAGAGAACTTTGACATCTAATGCAGGCAGCTGTTAACATTTAAATAAAAAAATAATTATGATGCAACATGAAAAAACAGTTCCAGATCTATACCGAATTGAAGTAGTCCAACAACAGAGGTGTATATATTATGTTCGGGTTATGTCGATTCGGTTAAGAACTCGCTGGATGAACTCGTGACTCGTTTGGTCGAACCAAGCTCAAGAAATATTCGTCCGAGTCACGGTGGCCGAGTCATCTGAACGCAAGGCACATTTTTCTGGCGTTTAGTCCATGTGTCACTGCTGACGAGTGCCAATAATAAGGCCGACGTGATTGTGGTTGGGAAAAAATGAAGATGTCGATTGTATACCAATCCCAATTGCATCTTACAATCACGTAAATTCTGTAAAAATACAAGTAATTATTGAAACTAGTATTAATAAAACTAATACTGATACTAGTTCAATAATAAATAATAATAATGATAATACTAATAATGATACAAAATTCATTTGAAAAAAACGAGGGCTGAGACCGGACTCCCATGGTTCCAAGATTCAGACAGGGGGTGCTCCCTACGAAAGTGCATCCCAGATCGCTATCAGATACGAAATCTACGATCCTTGAGGGGGATGCACCCTGTGAGACGATGGCACACGAATGCTGCGGCATGACTTGGCACTATGTACCACCCGTCTTCCACTTAGTTCGTCTTGGCTGCCTCACAGAGCCCGTATCCGTCTTAAATCTCTTCAGAGTCAGTGTTACTCAACCCTCTATTAATAGGAATGGTAACGCAAGTCTTTTATACTGTTCCATAGATGATCCAAACATCGTTGACAAAAGGCTGCGGTTCATTACGGCGCTTTAATGTTGAATTTCGCAAATACGGTGAACTACATCGACAATATAAAAAATGAACTTTATTCCTTACTTGCTATGTTACTTATTACACAAAATTTCATGTGTGCTAGAAAAATTTTAACACGCATAAAAGCTACAGCAATGGCACGAACTGGTACACTCACGTGCATGGAACACGTATTCCAATCACGCCATAAGCCCTAAAAGATGCTCTACGGTTGCCACTAGGTGGCGTCTGAAAAGCATATTTAAATTTTCAATGAAATCTTTTAGATTGCTAGGAATGTTTGCCAAAGCTTCATAACAACAGTAAACAATCGCCTTTTTAAAGACAAGAACCTAAAACAAGCGATTCCAACGCTAGTGAAATCAATCGAACGACAACTTCATGTTCGCCTAATCGCCTGGGCATAGACTAGCTTTAATGTCTGATTGGCCAAAAGCTGTGGCAGGAAAAGTGATTGACGTTAAGTTTTCTATGTCTGATTATTTTGACTTCTAAAACCAAAAAATGTTTCTCGAAAACAAACGAAACAAAGAAAATTCAATTGAATTTTTTACTTACCACGTTGGAACATCCGTGAAGATGGTTATTTGATTCTGTGCTGATTGAAGAATTAAGGCTGGCGGCTATAGATGACCTTGCAAAATAACTGAAGAGGGTTTGGTTCCATTAGCTGCGATCGACCTTCCTCATAAAACCAAAATTACCTGTCCGATCAGCAAAAACAGATCTCATCAACATCGGGTCAAGCTCCAAGATCTGATGTTCCGTATGGGCAACTGTCAGTTCTCCTGCTGTCAACTCTTCACCAAGTCCAAGCTTCTTCAACTGACAGATATCGATCCATACTGGGTTGCTTGTGATGTTACCACCACGTTAATCTTGATGATCATAATGATGTCGTCAACGCTGACGTCAGCGAATGGCTCTGTATGTGCATAGATAAGCGGGCTACGGTTTCGGTTAAGCTCTCGTTGGATAAAACTAGTGACTCGTTTGGTCAAGCCATCTGCCTGTTCCAGGAATAGTCGCCCGAATCACGGTGGCCGAGTCACTCGAAAGCGGGGCAATTTTTCTGGCGGTTGATCAATATGTCACTTCTGACGACCGCCAACGAGATTGGCCGACATGATTGTTGAACTATTGGGCAAACATGAAGACGTTGATTGCATACCAAACGCAATTGCATCTTACATGCACTAACTTGCAATGCAATTGGTGTTGGTAGTGCCATGCCGACTGACCGTCCATCAAATTAACGCTGGTCTTTCCTGAACGTGAGCCAAGATAAATCAGGTTTTCGGAGTTTCTTTACCAACTGGTACGCTGCTTACCTTAAATGGACGAACGCTACTTCATGTAAGTGAGTCTGTTAGTGAGTGCAGCAACCGTTTGGGCCGAATAAGAATTCAATTGATGGAGAGAGAACTTTGACATCTAATGCAGGCAGCTGTTAACATTTAAATAAAAAAAATAATTATGATGCAACATGAAAAAACAGTTCCAGATCTATACCGAATTGAAGTAGTCCAACAACAGAGGCAGAACATTGCCAAACCGAGAACAACAGGTGCTGCGGTGTGGCTAAATACAACAGTTTTGTAAGTGATTTGATACTATTAGTGTGATTTGTGGTGTAACCTGAAAATTATTTGCTTTTAGTTTTAGAAGATGCAATAACTTTTCAACATTTCTTTTCCTCAATTTTGTGATCAATCAAACCTCCACAGAACCATTGATAATAATTTGGTCATCAGGAAAATTCCTTCCTATGATAAAGCATTTTAGTTATTAAATTTATAGCCTTTCAGTCTAAATTCATTACCTTTAATTAGTGAAAATGCTATGGCACAGTAACAATCATGGATCCAAAATCAGTAATGATTGATGAAGAACCAAACATTGCACCAACACCTGACCTGACAACCAACACCTGACTGACTGACCTGATCAGTCCAATTCCTTTGCTGTGAAACCAGTAAAACAACTATTTGATTATCAATTTCCTCAAAATCCTTTTAAACAAAGATTTCTTCACTATTCAAAGCATTTCTATATAGAGTTCCTATTAAGGAACTAAAATACAACAATTGGAAAAATTGAAATCAATATGCCATTTTAGACCTTCACTTGACTTTGGTTGCTTCAATTCATTCTGTAGAGAAAAAAATCATTGATGATTTCTAAAGAACTTGGAGTTGTCTAATAATAAAAAGCTTGGTACTGTGCTTGAGCAGACATAATCATGGTGGAACCGTTAATCTGTGGATAATTACTGATACAATTTTTGGCTATCAGTGTGACAAAATCTGAAGACGTGACATAAAAAAAAACTCTCCAATGTGAGATTTCCATTGCGCTGCAGGTCTACGATGAACCTTATATCTATCAAGTTCGTTTGCCGTGTTGACTTACCGGTGAAATCTTGCTTAAGAAATAGTAGAAAATGAGAATCCATTACACCTTTCTTTCACGTCAGCTCCACCACAAACCAGTCCAGAATGGAAGCCTTCCAAGTTCCAAGTTCCAAGCTCCAACTGCAATATGCAAGTCGCCACTCTTGAAAGCTTGAAATCCCAGAGCCAGAGTTGACAAATTGTTTGTGATGTTTAATTTTTTTTTATCGCTTGTAGGCATTCGCTTGATTCACTCACCAGTCCCACACTGACACACTCACCGTCACCAAAAAAGTCACGAGTCACCACTGTCACCAGAGACCAGACTGACCAGAGCGGCAGAGCCCCTTAAGGCCTTCAGGCCTTAATGGCTCTGCACTCACCATGATGGCATGATCAGAGTCGTCAGAGTCATAGAGAGTACTCTGCCATGATTCACTTGATTCGCTTCTCTTGTTGCACTTGTCATATACTGTCATCTAGCGGCAAACAGGTATGTGACAAACTTTGTACTAAAGCAACCATTAAATGAAAAGAAGCCGTACAAGAATTTAAAAAAAACGTGTGAACGTCTGAAACGTGTATTTCGGCGATAATCTTACGGCAGCATACAGTCAACATCAACATACGGTTTGACAATTTGAATGACAGTCAAATTGCATATTCAAAATGATAAATGCAGTATGCAAATGCACCATAAGATGGCGGAATTTTTCTTGCAGACGACAAAACAATAGTTAGTTTTCCGTTATTTTAATATTTTCTATTTTGTATTGACAAAGTGTTGGCTCTTGGCTGTCATTTATTTTCTCTTTGGTATTACTGGACCTGTATTCAATTTCAGGACCAACGAAGAATTGACGTAATGTTATAAGACATTTAAAAGCATGTTGAAATTCTATACCGTTAACAAACAACCTAATTCTGTAACAGACTGATCGTCTTCGTCTCTCTCTACCCGGTTTTCCGCCTAGCAACGTAAGATATGTAATTACAGTTACTTAGCGATTCGATTTTCTATCAGAATTTCAGTCAACAATGGGGAAACATAAACTAAAGTATGTATTTCATGTTAAGTTGAAAGTTTAGGTGTATTGGGTGCATGTTAAATTGAAAGCGTAAAGCAAAAAATGCATTGGTTCCCTGTTTTGTACTTTTTTGTTGTTTATTGTAGCTCCCTGTTGTTGATTGTGCATGCCCTTCTTTGCTCAAATAAATTCTTGCAAAGAAGCTAGATGATTTCATGTTTTTTAATCATATGGCTTTGGCATGATTTCTGGCCGTGAGAGTCAGTTACATCTTTGTTTTACATCAAACATATTTTGCTTATTTATAATTTTAATGTTGAGGCAGAGGAAATAGGAAACAATACCTGTCAGGCTGCCAAGCCATGAAAATAAGTTTACTTGAGTTTTATGTTTTGAGCTTGTATGTTTCATAAGTTAATTAAAAGCAATGGTTTCACATATGTATTGTTCTTTGTAGGAAAGATGCTGCGCGCGATGTACGATTTCCAAGCGCCGTACGAAGGCACGCTAAGTTTTGTCGAAAATGACCTTTTCGTGACATTAAAAAGAACTAACAAGGATCACGAATGGGTTCATGTCATAAAGCTAAATGGAGAAAACGGCTATGTGAGTATTTTTGTATTCTAATAGTTAGGAAATTACATCTGCGACGTATTAATACCCGGTTTATTCCAGGCGCCTGCCAATTATCTCACGGTAGCTACATGTTCCAAAATAGAAGAAATTAAGCATATTGATGATATTTTAAAACGAATTGCTTCCAAGCGGTCGGCTAGTCGTGACCAAGCAGCTGTTATTGAGAACCTTAAAGAATCTCGCATGAAACTAGAAAAGGAACTAGAACACTTGGCAGCCAAACAGATGTACGAATTAACATCACTCGTTCGCCACAACACGAGATGTACGTTCCAGCAGGCGCAAGGGGCCATTCTTGAAACTCTGAAATACATGCAAGAGAACGTTCTTCACATTCCGAATGGAATAGAGCGCATGCTTAATACCGACACAGATAAAATTACCATGGACATCCGCCGTGGCGGAATAGATAGTCACCATTTGGATCGGCTGGTTGGTTTGATCATGGAATTTGCTTCAGATCAAGAAACTGATGTCCCAGAAGAAACATGGAACGAAATGTTAGACCTCACAACGCATGCTGATCGTGCTTTGTTGATTGCTGCCCTTGAACGTCATGATTGTGCCTTATTGCTACAGTTGGTTCACCGTTTGCAAGCCGAAACCTCATGGAGAAAACGGAAACCGATACTCGCCATTCTCTTCCACGCTCTGCAACTCTTGCCAACATTCGTCAACGTGGCCATCAACTCCGTTCTTCCTTCCGAATTGGCCAGAGACATCCAAGCGATCGGCACTGCAAAAGATATCAATAAAGATCGTATTTACTGGTCGATCCGGGTTCTAACTGTGACGTTATGTTGCCAAGAATCTCTATCCTTCGCACAGCACAATGAACTCGGAGAAAACTTGATCGCACTTCTCGTTGACGTGTTGGAAACAGAATCCGTTTCCATAGCTACAAGTGATGAGAAAGATCAGGAATGTTTGACAATCACTAGTGCCGCAATGCATTTAATGTTGGCGCTGTATCGGCAGTTCAATTTAGTGTCTTCGGAGAACAATCCAATTTTGCTTTGTTTAGCTAACAGAAGTATGTGTGACAGCCTAATCGAAAAGATCTTACTACTCTACAACAGAGACGGTAACATTTTAATATTGATTTGTTTTTCTTTGCATCATTTGATGTTGAACTCTAATTTTTAAATTCTAGATGATCCTATTAAACAATACCTTGGCGATCAAAATGATGAGAATCAAGCTGATTCAGTTTCCAGCTTGATGCTTGGACTCTTTTCAGGAGCTGAAACAGCCAAATTGTTTTACACAGCTGATCTAGAAGTTTTGCTTGATGTCATTTTAAGACGCCTCACTGATTATGGGCCAGGAGATAAGGTATTTCCGCTACGCGTGTTTTTTCTTCAATCCTAGATAATGTTGAAAAAAAAAATTTTTGTTTAGAGACGGTCAGATGCCTTGCAGCTATACCATGCCATACTTAGGGTCAAGTGTCCAGATTACAAAAAAGGCGATTTCGCTAAATGTTTAAAAGTCATACGTGGAGAGTCAGACAAATTTGGAAGCCCATCCACAGCCATGCAACAAGATCATCACAAATTAATGCAAATTTACAATGAATTTCCGGATTTTCTCGAAATGTCCTAAGTACTTCCTTTGATCTAAAAAATAATAAACTAGTCCAAATACACCCATGTTAAATCACCATCATCAACACATCGCCTAAGAAAATAAGGGCAAACAAAAAATGTATTGTTAAAGGTGCAAATCGGAGGCAGTGTTTCTATACGCTACCTTGACGAGATAATATAACAACAACACAAGAAAAATATCAGGTAACTTTTTTTTCGAAGCTGCATGTTTGTTGTCAGGGACCTTTTAAAGAGACAACGCACGTGATTTTTTTTTCAATAATTTTTTCAAGGTCTCTCATCCAAAAATTTCTACAAAGCGACGTCTTTGTAACTACGTTGGAAGTCGTCAGATTCGCCTCGCGTAATTATGTGTCCGTGACGGCCGGCCGACCGAATGTAATCAAAATGCGGCCTGTTCGTTCGACCGAACTTGATATCGCATGAGGTGGAGGAAGCCCTAAGATTTAAATCGTTCATGGAATGAGCCCGCCTCATTGGCGGAACTTGGCTGTTAGCCGAATTGGAGCCAATTAGAAACTGGCGTTGTCGATCAAAATTTGGAATCGCAAATTGAGACGGGCAGTGACGATTCAGCAAGAGCGTGCTGACGGCACGTGAAAGTGGGGCCCGATTCAAGTAATCGCCATCGTTCGCAAACCGCATGGAATGCTGCGGGCAACAGCCGTTATCCATCGGTCCTAATTCCGAATCATCTAGTCCAACTCCAGCGATGCCCATAGGACCAAAAGCCATTCCAGGTTCCGGAGTTATCCCCATTTTTTTCTGTTCCAGCCACTGCTGATGCTGTTGCCACTGGTCGAAAACCGTAAAGCCATTCGTGAAGTCTCCTTTATTGAACACCTTGCCGCAATCGGTTTCGTCCTTTGGGTAGAGTTGCGATACGGAAGATATGGATCTGTATAACGAACCGAGGAAAAATGAGATTAGGTATTATCGCGTTAAGATTTTGGAACGATATAAAAATTTTTGTTTACCGGTTTAACGAGTGTTTTGCGAAGTGTTTGCGAGTACGATCCAAAGATGCCATGGCAGCGTTGACTTGTTGACGGTTGCCGTGCATTTGCATCTGTCGCAAATTCATGTTCGAGTTGAGATATGCAGCATTGTGATAACCAGCTCTGAGGCTTCCCGGCAATGGCGTCTTGATTATGGGGTTTGTGTAGTAACCGTTAGACATTGGAGACGTATGCTAATGGCAATCCAAATAAGAATTACTTTATGTACGCAGGAAGTCTATTGATAACGAGTTGTTTTTTTTTTCTTTTTTGAGTAATGAAAGAAATGTTTTGAAGCCGGTCTGGAAAAAAAAGTGTGTCATAACGATGCAGCAATATTATTACCATGCTAAGATCCCGTAATCTGCGACTGACGTTCTTTTCCTCTTTCCATTGCGAGTAGAGAGAAAACACTTGAATCGCCCCCAAAATCTGCGCAGCAAAAATGCAACACGCGAAACAGTTTACAGCTTTTCAAATGCACCGCCGTGGAAACTGCGCCTATTAAGGACACATTTTTATCGTCTACTTACATTCATTGAAGCGCGGACGATCCAAAATACCAATTCCACCGTGCCGAATGACGTACTCAGTGTCTGCGAAAGAATTTGTGCCGAAACATTAACAAAGAGATATTAAAAAATCAGGTTTTTAAGTGTATATACCCAGTAATAGAGACTCATGAACATAACGAGTCCGCATTCCGGAAAGAATACCACAATCAAGCATAGTAGCCAAGCTAAAATGGGTTGCGTTCTTCTCTGAAAACATTCAATTGAAAATGATGCAAGATTCTTGAAATATAAATGGTGTCGTGATTCATTACCAGGGCGAGTCCAACGAGCAAGGCCACCGACATGATCCAAATGATAAAGTAGACCAAACAAAGAATATAAGGCGGAGAAGGTAATTCATCTATTAAAAAGGATTTCAATTAGCAGTGAACAAATCGTGAGAAAACAAGGTAATTATTGTACCTTTTGCTTCGGTAATCAACCAAAGCTCAATGGCGAAGGCACAAATGTAAACAGCCTTCATCCAAAACAAAATTGTTAATAAACATTCACGAATAAACAAAAAACTATAATTTAATTGAAGTTTTTCCAGCATGAAAAAAAAAACTGCAAACGAATTGTAGCGCATTTGATTACAGGTTGGTTGACATAACGTTTTGAAAAGCATGCCGTTAGGTATTGAGATTTCAAGGATATGAAATTCCCTCCCCCTCCCGCACCGGTATATCTGGCAGCTATTTCTCCATCTGGCATTCAACTTGAAAAAGAAAAAAAAAGCAGCTCCTTGCGTCATAATTGAAAGACAAGTTTCAATGGGACGATGGCCTCTATTCTCCGCCTACGCTATTGCTGCTACGGTAGACAAACCGCTGTGTAGATGAGGATTGATCTCCTCTTTGAATAGCGGCGTCACTCCAGCGCATTGTGTAACAATTTTCTTTTTTTGTACGTACATTTCGCTAGCTACTCGCAAAAGTCTCCAGCAGTTATTTTCATCTTCAATCATGTGCGTTTTCCCGTTAAAAAAAACATCCGACTCCTCTACACAATCATAGAGGCAGAAGAAGACTAGTCTCCCATCTCCTGGTATTATTTTGCGGTCGGTGTCTCGTCGTAAAACGCCTCCTTCCCTCCTCTACACAGTTTTTGTGTGGAATCCACTCGAAAAGGTTTTTTTTTTCCATTGATTATATACCTAGATGAATCCAACCGCAGCGTCATCGTCCGTAATTTTTACGACTACAGTCTCTTTCTCTGCACAGCTCCTCTCTCGTTTTGCCCATGAAAATAGAAACCCCATAGTCTTGGCGTTCTGCACTTAAAGAGTCTACCAAGCACGACAAATTATCGTAGGGGGGGTCTAAGTACCTGTTAGGAGGACATGTTGTACACTTAACACCTTTTGGAAAGCGCATCAGATTGGAACGCTGATATCGTTTTACACTGTACCAAACTCGCCACAACATCGACTATGTTCTCTACCTATATCAGCTGTGTTTAACCACGCCTACCTTAAGCGGGATTCATCTCTGACAATCAAATCGTAGATTATACATCGACAGTTAAAGACGTCAAATTGGAGCATGTAATACAACACAAATTTTGCTTACCGTAGCGTAGATACCCGTGAAGACGGCACCAGTCAGCAAACTGAAACAGCAACAGCGATTCAATAACGGAATGGTGGCTGGGCTCTGATGATGATGATGTCCGTGGTGTTGGTTTTCTAGTTCTTGCAATTTATCCCGTACGTTATTCTGTCCATCCTCGTCTGTTTTACCGCGTTTCATTCTTCTACACCGTAGTGGACGTGAAGAAAACTGATGGAAATCACGCACCACACAGCTACCGATATGCTCTCTGGCGGACCTTTTTCTTTTTCTTTCCAGGTAAAAAAAAAAAAGACAACACCTTAAAGAGCTGCCCCACCTGAGTTGAAGGTGCAGCTTTTCAGGATTTTGGGCATGAGAAACGCGTCTTCCCAAAACGTCTCGAAATTCTTTTGTCCCGAGTGTTTTTTTCCGGTGACGACTCTCAAAGGTGGTTACCCTCCCCTTTGTTTGTTCACTTGTTCACATAGAGAAACGTAACACTGTCACTTTGTCAGGAGAACAAACAAGCAAAAATGTCCATGAATCCATGGATGATATAACTTTCCTAGTAAATCAAATGTTAACGCAATGTAAAATCCGGTTTTATTGTGAATTTGAAAATACAAAAACTGAAACTTGTTGGTTCCCAGAAAAAAAAACGAGGAAACGCTGCACTGTCGGTGCGTGTGGGTTACCGCCAGACCGAACACTAATGAATATATAGGAAAAAGAAAACCTGAAGAAAGGAAAGGCAGTGTGTGTGTGTAGATTTTTTCCACTACTATACTACAACGGTCGTGTGTTGTTGCGGGGAACGAAAAAAAACCTGAGGGGAGGGAAGAAACGTGTGTGAGGGGGAGGGTCTTGTTACTTCGTTTTTTTGACGGCGAACAGAAAGACCTTCCCGCAGGACAAAATCAAAACAAAAAGATTGTCGGCCTTCTTTTTTTTTCTTTATGCAAAGCGGGTGTTTTCACAGGTGGCTTCCTCTCTCATCCTCTGCTGTGACTCTTGAAATCCCCTTTCATTTTGGTTTCCCTTTAATCTTTCTCTTCCTTCTTGAACTACCTCCTCTTTTTTTTTTTCAAAACCTTTCCGTTCCCTACACGTTTCCACTCTGTTGAACTGATTATCCTTAGGTTATACCATCCACACAAGTTGTTGCTTACCCTGTCTTAACGAATATACAGGATGTTATAGGGGAATGGGTACATGAGAGTTTGCGATATTCAGAAAGAGAGAGACCTGGTTAGAATTTTTTCTAATGATCCCACACACTTTTTATTTCTTTTCTTTTTTAAATCGATTTGCGAGAGAAAATCTAATGTTCCCGTGTGTTGTCACACGAAAAACGTAACAAAAGAAAAGTAGAAAACAATAGTCATATACCCAATCTGGTTTATCCTTCTCTCTCTTCCAGGAACAATCGAACTAGACTTTGTAATTTTTTTTCTTGAACGTTTTCTCCAATTAATAAAAAGAAAATAATTAGCAAGTGTTTTTCCTCTTCGTTGTTCTGAAAAAATCCAGACCTATAAGACTGCTATAAAAAAAATTGCGCAACACAATCGTGCACCGCCATTTACGGGATAGCGAATTCCAAAGAACGCTCATTCTCTTAATATTATTTTGTTTTCTTTAGCTGGTTACGTATGGTGAATTCCATGAAGGGATATCGGAGCATTAAGTCATCTGAAGAGACCTCTGCTGCATAGTGCGTGCGTGAATTTCCGAGTAGGAACATGCATTTTTGGAATTGAATTAAGTTTTTCCTTCTTTTGCCAGCTCACGATTTCTTCTCCGTAACTTGTTACGTGAGACATTAATTCATGGTTATTTGAGAACTTATTTTTTATAGTCTACGCTTTTTTGAAGAGCACATGATTCACTCGTTAGCTTTGATTTTCCATCAGCACAACGGAAAATACTTAAGAAGGATTGCGAAAAAGAAATCGGGTACGTAGCCTACATCGTTAATAATTTCAAACGGAACTTGCCACGTGTCTAACAACCGGTGTACGGACGCTGGCTGTTGGTCAACAATCATATTTTGTTTCCACTTGCAACGGTGATGGCCTCTTATTTTTGAAACGCCTCGGTGAATAAGCAAATAGGATGATTTGATCATTCTCGTCTTGCATTGCAACTGCAGGGACGTCATACAAATTGATTGCACGATAAATCATTGGATTTCATTTGTCTAGTGGTCTGATTTTAAGATTCAGTTAATTTAGTATATATACGTATGTTCATTTGGCTCATAAGTTGAATGTCAATTTACTTTGCAGTATCGTTTCAAGAAATTAGAACCCCAATGATTTAAATCATGGAACAAGCAGGGCACATAAACGGGAATACTAGGTTCCAGCACTCTTGTGTTTGGTTTCACGTACGCCGACAATCACATCGACCTCTATATTCCAATGACATATCCTCAAACTCAAATGAAAACGACAAATGAAATGCTGAAACACGTTCCTAATACTTGACCGGCTTACAAATCACGTTTCACGTAAAATGCACGTATAGAAAGCTAGTTTACTCAGAAACCCGTTTTTTAAATTTCGCACCCATCAACCCACGTCCAGTGTTCAAATTTTATTCGCCAATTATGCCCGGCAATGCGTGAAAACCTGGTTTACTATTTTTTTAATTCTCCTTTTTTTATTCCATCCTACTTGTTTTATTTTACGTTTGCGTATATTTTAAGAACTTTCTCATCCTATTGGCGCATCTCCATCATGTTTTATTTCTTTATTGGTGTGACAAGCGCGCTGTATTTAGCTCCGATCAATAGGAATGATTCAATCCTTGTCGAGGGAATGAAAATGTAAGGAGAGATTACCATACCAGATTCTTTTAACGACCGTAAATGCCATCGATATTTCTTTTTGCAACATTATTATTCGATTATGCAACCATTTTTGTTACATGCAATTTTTTGCGCAACATTCTTTTACACATAATCGACGACCCGTATATATCCGCCGTCAACATGTATTTTGCATAGAACGCATATGGCTCGTTAACCACCGCCCCCCTAACTCCCGAAAGTAAAAGGATTCACAGTTTTTATGGGCAATGTTTTTGTTGCGTATTTTCTTTGCCTTTCTCTGATGTCTTCGATCCGATACGCAATACAAAATAGCCATTACACTATCAAAGATGTGACCCTGAATCGATAAAATCCGGATGAAGAAAGACGGGCATTTCGTTTGCTTCCGCGACAAGAAAAACTACCAGCCATCGCGTAGCTATTGTTTCAACACATTTGCTTTGGCAACGTTATCACCATCAAAGCAGTCAAAAGGTCTTGAAACAACACATCCCAAACACGGAAGTTGGAATTTATGTTTTTGCAATTGTTTATCGCCTTTAAAGGAGAATACTTTTGCGATACGATAAATCGGAAACATTTCAACCGTGTTCCAGAATAAATACACAAATGCGCTAACTCCAAAAAAGGGGATAGCGGCTTTGCGTAACGTGAAACACGGTCAAGTTTGATCTGAAAACACATCCGTCTTGCGTCAAATAAATTCGCTAATTGTTTTCTAAATAATGCTAAACGTTTGTTCAGCCTTACATACGACAATCCCATTGTCCTCAGCAAAAGATTTAGCTGGGAATTTTTTTTTAAAGCGAATAGCCCGTATTTTTACAATAGAAAGTCAACGTTAAAACAACGATGTGCATCGACGCTAATGCAACGTTTACTTAAGCAAACCAAGCCAAAGAATCGGTTCAAAGAAGTGCAGTCATAGTTGGAGCACTGTACCAGCTAGTTTAGTGAAACGGAAAAAAACATCAATGTTGAGTTTGAATCACATAATGAACATGCCCGAAGTCACGCTGACCTTCAAGTGCGGCGTCATGGCATCCGATGGGACGGTCGACGCCAACAGCTACAAATTCCTCACATGGTCTTACGTCACAGGCAACACCACCAGCACCACCGACACAGCCTCTTTTAGCCACATTTCGCTCGGCCAAAGAGTCTTGAGCGTCTATCCTCAGCTGGCCGATGTACCGACACGTATTGTCTACGTTGGTATGAAATAATTTCCTTTAAATAGTTTGGCATCGTAATCTATTTTTATGTGGGTTTTAATTACATGTTCATTTCACAGATGAGGAGAACGATAGGATTGCCATACCATGCGATAATATTAAAGAGACGTTGGCTGCGTTAAGAGTCATAACGCATGGCCATTTGGATGACCAAGAGAATCCCATCCGAATATTTATCCAGATAACAAGTCCATCCGTTGCGGGTAATTGTCAAGGAAATCCTCACCTCAATGTAATTTGTTCAAGCTGCAAGAATCAGCTTGTTGGATTCGTGTACAAATGTCTCGAGTGCGATGGTGACTTAACTCTGTGCGGCCAGTGCGACACATCCGGTAAACATCCGGAACACGTATTCATCCGTTTCGCCGGAGATCAGGTATTTACATAATTCAATTCTGAGTAAATTTTTAGCGGTAGCCTAATTGCTTTTGGATTGTTATTTTATTATAGCCCGTTTGCCTGCCGGAGATGAAGCAGCTGCTAAGCAAACGTTATGAAGGTTCAGCTTGCGAGATGACCAAAATCAAGTTGAAGACGTGTACGTTGCGGGTAATGTGATGTGTTCGCCCTAGAAATGCTTATTCGTATTTCCCCTTAGTTTTTGAACAATATTTCAAGACTCCTAGATGTATAACTCTCTTGAAATAAACCCCCCAAATTTTTTATTCTAATCGTATTTTCTTTTTTTTATCCACACATGAATTAGCTTAGTTATTCCGAACTACCTTTTGTCGAAATGTATTCTTCATGAATAAACATCTCAAAGCGTTCCTCCTCGTATCCGCATAAGGTAACCCGTACATGGCGTGGAATAATGCGCGTGATTGCCGTGTTTTTCGATTACGCACAAGTCACGACTTCTGGTCGGTTTACTCGGTTAGAGGGCGGGGAAAGGGCGTACCGTGTCCCGGTACCATCTGAAACATTTCTTAACATTTAAAGCCATCCATCATTTCAGATAGCATTCATCTCGAACGTCTCATAGCATGAAATTCCCAAAGCTTTCTCAATGAAAAAAACATTTGTACAGAAATAAAATAATGCTCACCATGTGGTAAAAACAAGTGTATAGAAAAGCCATCCGCTGTTTCTAAAACAGCCCCACATGTGTTGTCATTGTTAAAAGAAAAGGTGCGTAGACCTCGACCTATCTCGAATCTGCCTCTTCTTAAGGCGAGAAACTATTCAAAAAGCTCTTGGGACTCTGAAGCTTTCAATACATAGCGAAGAGAAGACATAATTTGACCTTCCCTACTTTGATAACGTTCTTTGCGGTTAGGAATACAGAGATGGGTGAATGTATGATTTTTATTAGTATTCAAACACATCGAGTTGATGTTCTTCACTTAACGTGGCCTCTGCTTGGTTAAATGCTTGGTTTTTTTAGGTAATTTGACAGTTTTAAGAGAAATTCCAGTGTTAAGCATACTGACAAACATTTGTATTTCAGAGCTGCTGTAATACGCAAAAGTGTTGACATTCATTCAACACAAATAAGGATAACATACAATCAAATTTCCTCTTTGAAAGAAACTTGAATTGTAGTTGTCGTTGCAAAGCCACTCTTCATCCGAGTACTGCTTCAATCAGTTGCTAAATAACTAGTTAGGCATCCTTCTGGTAAGCAACTAGGTGTGTGTGAAATCCTTATACACCTATAAAAGCTCTTTGGGTGAAGTCAACTTTCGCTTCCAAGTACCCTCAGATGAGATGAAACGTATTTTTTTGGTCATCATTCCAAATAAGGAACGGCAAGAGCCACTAAAAATCTCGACTCATCTTAAGCGTCCTGTGTAAAGAAAAGAGCGAAAAGGGAAACAAAACGGAGAGAAAGAGAAAGGAAGGGCTGAATGAGAAAACCATCTGTGCCCGTCTGTGTTCACCGCAACACAAATAGACGAGTCACGGCAGATCACACGTGGCACTAACATCTTCAAGGACAGCTCTTTTGCTTGTTGAAGGCGTATGAACGCCCTCGGCGTCGTGAGTTTTACCTGCACGATCTTCGAGCTTGTTCCAAGGTGTATATATGTCTCTTGTTTGTCCTGCATTTGGTAGAGGTCAACAGCCGGCAGGGAAGGCTTCTCGTGAATTTTTACTTCTTTGCATTTCCTGAGCTGGACATGCAGCGTGATATTGTTCTTCAACTGGCGGCCAGTGCCGTGTTGTCTCGGGCCACAGTCAGTTCTACCGCAGCAACCCTCAGTTTGTCATCATGTTCCATCGACGACGTCTGAGTGTGTTGCAGTACGTGTTGTTGGGCATTTTTTTCGGGTCGTCCTTCTACTTGTGGACAAACCGTATGAATCTGAACCGACGATTCGCCATTCAACTGCTCCAAACTAAGGTGATTCTTTGTCTTCAA
The DNA here is from genome assembly GCA_013167095.2 of Daphnia sinensis. Taxonomy (NCBI): domain Eukaryota; kingdom Metazoa; phylum Arthropoda; class Branchiopoda; order Diplostraca; family Daphniidae; genus Daphnia; species Daphnia sinensis. The sequence goes on along the minus strand of CM023189.1, from coordinate 7,501,392 downwards.
GTGTAAACAAGTCTTTGAACTTTGAATTCTTAGATCGAATCAAAATGGACAGTTGCATGTTTTTCTTTTAAATTCTGATTTAGGAAATGGAAGAGGGTACAAATGCAATAGAGGAATTGATTGATGAAAATAACAATGTTCCACCAATTGTCGATCCCTTGTCGGCCAACTTGTGCGGAGAAGCGACAATACCCACAGTCGAGCCAGTCGGGATTGAACCATTCCCAGAATTCAAATTCGATTCCGATGTAGATGTCGATTTGAATCGAACGCTAGATTGGTTGGATTTGTGGAATGATGATGTCAACTGTACTAAATACGAATCACGAGTGCTGAAACCTGGTAGTTACCCCCAAGTTGGTGCTTTAGTCTCATTCCCTGGTAGTGGCAATTCTTGGCTGCGTATGTTGTTAGTGGGCGTTACAGGTATGTTTATCAGCTCAGTTTACGCCGGCGATGATACCCAGTTCAAATCTAAAGGTATTGCACATTTGAAAAAATTGTGAAACTTATTCAACTTGTCAATTTTGTTTTTTTGAACCCTTATAGCTAACACTAGCTATCAGATTCCAGTTGATTGTGGATGCACCTTGTTGCAAAAGACGCATGACTTTTCACTGGACGCTGTATTGTACAGTTTGCCCGAAGCGAATCGAACTAAAACTCTGGAAGAATTCAACGGCAAAGGCATTCTTATTATACGCAATCCTTTCAAAGCTATACGATCCTATCGCAATTTTGATTTCACCGGAATGGTTGGAGCTGCACCAGAAAGCGCTTTCTCAGGCACAGGTATAAATTGAGTCCAAACGAATAAAAAAGACGTCGTGTTTCGTTTTTAGACTTAAGTGGTTTTTTTAGATCAATAATTTTATCTCAATATGCAGAATGGGATAATTTCGTGAGTCGATCTGTGGCCGGCTGGGAGACTTTGGCAACTGTCTGGATCCGTGGATTAAAACAAGGTGGTATCATATACTACGAACGATTACATCGGGAAACTCGATCGGAACTGAAACGTTTGTTAAAGATGCTCGGGTTGGGTTACGACAAAGAAAGACTCGAATGCGTATTACGTCACACGGCGGATAATTCATTCAAACGCGAATCTAATCAAACAGCGCAAACCGAGTACGTTGATATCCTCTTAGTACATAAAACTGAACATTGCGCTCATTTTTCGATTACTTAATCACAATTATTTTTTGGTGTAGGTTCCCATACACTGCCAGTCAGAGATTATTAATTCACAAGGCGATAGAAAGCGTGCAGCTTGTTTTGAAAGAACGTGGCTTGGATCCACTTCCCACTCAGTATTATGATTTCTTTAACATAACTCCCGAATATGGCATTCCATCGTGATGTGTGTTCTGCGGAAGCAAATAAATAATCACAGTCATTCAAACTTTACTAGAATCTGCTTAAAAATAGGGGTGGCTTAATCCTAAAAAACATACTCGAAGAAAAAAAAAAGAGGGAAGGGATTTGCTCGTGTAACTTGACTCAATCCAGTTGAGTGATCCACCGTAGTGTGTGCGTAGTAAGCCTCACAAGGAAATCAACTGAGTTTACCGGGTATTCCCCACCCGGGCTCAGAGGTCACCTGACCCAGACGAATCTGAACCTAGAGGAGACCAACCGAATCACATCTCACATAGTCACCGTGATTTACCATCATATCCATGCGTAATACTCCGCAGGGGAGTACACATTCACGAATACCACAGTAATGGATGGGGGAACATCCTCACTGAAATGATCCTCGACTAACTCGATACATATCTCCCACCTAGCGTCTGGACGGCCTTCTACCTAGCCAGCCCCATGACTCTTACCACGGCACACATACAACACGGTGGGCCCAATTGATTGCTCAAGCCGGCTTCATGACTAGAATGTCTAATGAAAGGTAGTCTGTGCGTCAGATCACACATCCAGCCTTACTTTTCATTCTACACTCAGTCGCCTTTTGTACCAAGGAAGATTCCTTAGTCACTAGCATGCCCCAACCCAATAGCTAAAAGTATAATCAACCCTTATATACCGTGAATCCAGTGGTCAAAAAACGGTGCAGCTGAAATCACCCCTATTTCAGTGTAAAAGTAGATAGATATAATATTTGAATTACGTCAAAGCAAAACGAAAAAATGAACTTTATTCTTTAACTTTCATACTTTTCGCTAGCTAGAAAACCAAAGCAGTATATTGAACTACAAATTTAAAAAACGACTTTTAGTGATGAACATATACAATACATCTACTGAACGCCGTTTGACCCATTTTTAAATAGATAACTCGTTTATTTTGGAAAAGCTAATAACAATGCCATCTAGCGGCGCAGCTTGAGTGTAATTAATATGTATGCTACTTGAAAATGAAAAAAATTGGTGAGTATCCTGAAACATTTTTATTAATATGAAAAAATGCCACCTGTACCTTACATCAAACAAAATAAATGATAACAGATCTATTTTTGTATAGTAATAGAGATATTATTGCTATGATTTTTGAAGTAATTGTACTGAACAAAATGGAGATTACTTTCCCCTATCAGCAGAGCACTTTGTCCAGCGACGGATCACTTGGTGGGTTTGAAACTTCAATGAGCCCTACAGAGAACTGACCTTGTTTCAGATAATGAGCTTCAGGTCCACGGAATGCTTTAGAACGGATAAAATATCGAGCAATTCCAATATCTACTTTAGCCATTTGCAGTCGACATCCCCATGCTACCAGTGCAAAAGGCTAAAAGTAAGAAATAAAAATCAATACAGAGCTGAACACCAGCGTTGTCATCAAGCTATCAGGCTGTGAATATTTTCTATTGCGACTAAAAAATGAAACAGATCCACCACTCACCAGTTCTCTGCTCATCCTGTTCCAAGGAGTTATAACATATTTCCAAAGACAAGATTTGACAAGCTTTTTCAACTTGAGAATTTCTGAAGGTTCGGCGCAGGGGTGATATAACATGACAATTGCTCCATGCTGCGACAGAAATGAGAATGATTAGTATGAATAGCTTCCGTTTTTACTAAAATAATCGCACTTCGATGTTATGTAGCCAGCGTTGAGGTGGGACAAACTGGTATTCACCAAAAATGGGCCAAAGTGGACGATGGCCTTCACTGTAATCATAATTGGAAAGAAAACAAAATTGCCTATTCATTAATTCTAAGTTTCAACAGCAATAACAAGGGAAACTTACTATGTTGGAATAGTGGAATTGTACTGAACTATGGTATCCATACAATAATGTGGAGGCTAATGGAATGAACATGTTTATATTAATAAATTTCTTAACATATTTAGTCAGATATTTTAATACTGAATAATTTCCAGGAGGAATTTTATCACATGTTATGAATGGTTCAATGTCCTCTTTAACTGGAAGTGGATACTTGGAAGTGAAACATGTATGGTTTACAGGGGAACCATCCCAATCCATTGTTATATTAACCTTAAGAATTTCAAGATTGTTCTGTTTAGTTGAAAAGTTTAAGAATAGCTTATATGAAAAATCACCTTTCCATTATCACATTTGTCTGAAGACACTCCCATGACAACTCCGTGTTTTGCATCTTTGAGTTCTTCTGGAATATCTTTTTTCAAGAGCTGAGGTATCGATAACAGACCTAATGGGCTCACAAATCTTAAATCAAGAAGCTACATAAGTATAAAGGGTTTTCATATGCAGGAATTTAAGACTTACTGAGGGTCGTTTTTTGATATGCCATTGACTGGATTTTCATGTTCTGCATGACACAGTGTCAAGAAAAGTAATTCAAGAACAATTAAAAACCCAATGGCAATACACTGTTTTGTTTGGTCCATTTTAAGAGCTACGACGATTGCTATTTGAAAAAAACGCACGACATCTACGATCTGAGTGGCAAACGTAAAACAAGAATTTCATAATTTTTCAACAGTGCATATTAGCAGTTGCATTCAATAGATATATTGTTAAATTTTGGCACCAATTAGTTTGAACTTCTATTTCTCAGTTTCAGGAAAATTGATTCGACAGCAATCCTTTCTCCTCGTCTGCTAGCACATTTTTCTACCATGCTTCCTAGTTCCTACGATTTTAGTCAGTCCGCATTACTGTACTAAAACTCGGGAAAATCATGCTGGAATGTAACACCAGATAACACGGATTGTTTGCCAATTTAAATTCATACATGATAAGAAACAGCGTATTTTAAAACGTGAAATAGACAATAGATTATCTTTGATAATTTTCCATGATTGTATCAACTACTAATAGCTTCTTCAGTGTTCAGAGAAAGCCAAAAAATAAAGCCATATGTTTCTATGAACAAAAGGGAAAAGGCTCCTCCAACCTCTGGTCTCTACATTCGCATTCCGGGAGTGGAGTACCGTATGACAAAACTGCTACAGACACCCGGAATTTTCTTTCTTGCAGACGAGAAAAGATTCGCCGTGTCACTTTCCTAGCTTTATCCTTTATGCTTTATGCCAGTTTCGGCAACAACTAGCTTGTTGCCGAAATAAACTTTTCGCGTGGAATTATTATTACAATGAACAGAGCAACGATACGAAAAATCAACTAGCTTTAAAAATTTTTTTTCGCCATATGATTGACCAAAATTGTAAATAGCTTGTATTTAGAAACATGTTATAAATAATTTGAATCGTGCAATGTGGCTAGAAAGGCGTTAAAAAAAAGGAACCAGAAACCGGCGCGAAACACCATATTGCTTGGGGTGCTGGTGTATGCATGTGTTGTAAATGTGTGTTCCTAACATTTAAGCGGAAGAAGCTTTTTTCCGACGCCAAATTTTTAAGTGCGTCGTGTGTTGTCTGAAATTGTGCTTCTTGTTTTTATTTAAACAACAACCTCAAAGCCAGATTCACTTTCTCGTATTTCGCCTTTCGCTGTGAGCATTATGGGTGACGATCACGACGACTCATCACCACTTGGTGAATCTGTGATGGAAACAGAAAACATCGAATCGGTATCGCTATCCGTGTCTGTGATTTCTGATGATAGCAAGAATGACGAACTCATTAAAAAGAAAAGGAAGAGTAGAAAAAAATCTGATGGTTATAAATCAAGAAAAAGATCAAGATCTACAAAACCAGCCACCTCAGATGAGTATGAAGTTGAAATGATCATTGATCACAAAACTGATGAAGAGGTAAAAAGAATGTGGTTGTTTGGTTGATTATTGACATAAACTTTCAAACTAAACAGGGTCGTGAGTTTTATCTTGTTCACTGGAAAGGATGGAGCGATGATGATGATTCTTGGGTACCTGTTGAAGACTGTGACTGTCCTGCACTGATTGCTGAATTTTATCAGCGTAATCCTGAAAAAGACCCGTAAGTAATAATTTCATTAGCTGTCACCAAGTATCTGCTTACATCTTGAATGACTTAATAGGAATGGTTTGGAAGCTCGACAAAAGAAGGCAGCTGAATCTGCACAACTTCAAAGTTACATTGAAGGAATTTTGAAGCCAGCAAATGAGGACATTGATCTAGCAATGCAACTTGTATGCAGTTCGTCGGATAGACACAAACTCAATGGGTTTAAAAGTATTTTAAGTAATACTTATCATCAGCAAACATATTGCTTTAATTAATGTAATTTATTTTTACAGTTCATTTGTCCAATGAGGATATCAACAAGTATGCATTCATGGTGTACAGAAAGAAACAGAAACTATTGCAAATGGAAAAGAATTTGATGATGCAGTTACTTACTAGAGATTTCCGACAAAGACGAGTTGATCAGCTCCAGAGATTGAAAGAATGGGAAAGTGAAATCAATGAAATTACTCAAGGGAAACCCCCAGTCAAAATTGAAAATAATGTCGACTTAGATGAACCCCCAGTTGGTTTCACATATGTTACTCAATGCAAGGTAAAAAAATCTGCATGGTCATCTAATGAGTATTCAAGACTCTGATTCGAAATTTAAGGCTGGTGATGGGGTTGTTATTCCGGACGACCCTGTGATTGGATGTGAATGTCTCGATTGCATCGACGGCCGTAAGACATGTTGTGGTCCGATGTCCGGCACACAGTCAGCATATACGAAAGCAGGGCGTCTTAAGGTTCCTGTAGGCACCCCAATTTATGAATGCAACAGTCGGTGCCGTTGTGGACCGGAGTGTCCAAACCGAGTAGTCCAGAGAGGTTCAAAGGTGGATTTGTAATATTTATGAATTACAATATAGATAAACATAATAAGCAGCGTTTTGTACTACAGTTGAAACTCTGCATTTTTCGCACCAGCAATGGTTGTGGTTGGGGTGTCAAAGCACTTGAAACGATTCGTAAAAACAGCTTTGTTATTGAATATGTTGGGGAAGTCATTACCAACGAAGAAGCTGAGAAGCGCGGATTGCAGTATGGTAATTAGTTGAAAAATTTTAACATTAAATCCGTCAACAATGAAACGATTCCATTCATGTTTATCTAGATTCAGAAGGAAGAACTTATCTTTTCGATTTGGATTTCAATGATATTGACTGTGTATACTCCGTCGATGCTGCGCATCAGGGAAATGTTGCACATTTTATCAATCATTCGGTATGCCAGTTATTTCTGCATCAGAAAAAATCCCAAAGACATTTTAGTAAACACCAATTTATTCAATTGCAGTGTGATCCTAATTTAGCTGTCTTTGCTGTGTGGGCGAATTGCATGGATCCAAATATGCCACGCCTTGCGCTCTTCGCCCAGAGAGACATTCATGTCGGAGAGGAGCTTACCTTCGACTATGCTTCATCTAAAACCGGTAAACCTTTTTTCTGAGTAAGCTATTACGCGAATGCCGTGCCATACATCATGATTTGTGAACATTTTTACAGAAAACCCGGAGGAAAAAACTACTGTGTCATCAGGCAAAGAAGTTACTGTAAAAAATGAGTGCCGTTGCGGAGCTACTAATTGCCGAAAGATAATGTTTTCACTGCCAGAAAACCAAGTAATAGCCCCGTTTCTTAAGGCAGAATAAACAGCCATCTTAGATGTAGCATGCAAGCTATAACTTCGGGTTCCCAAATTTTGTGTCTCAGTGGAATTTTGTATTGGAACTGATGACCTATATTCTTTTATCTTAACTAACAATTTCTTATCAAGTTTTTCATGCTACATCCCATTAGATCCAATTTTTGTTTTTTCTCCATCCTTTCCTACTATGAAATACTCTGGTAGAACTTGTTTGTGATGTCATGGGCCTCTTGCTTGCAACACTATTTGTTTTGTAGGGGTTGAGATAACTAGTATTATCTACATTTCGTGTGCCGACTTTAATTAAAAACAGATCAGTACTTGTGCGAAAGAAAGGAAAATGTTGACAACACGAAATTACAAGGGCACATTTGTAGGCGCCGAAAGTTCTACTGTTGCATGGCATTTGTACAGTAGTATACCGTCGCAAAGATTTGCTGATGCTACCAAAACTATCCACATCCTTTTGATGGCATTGTATTTACAAGCTCATGACAGACATCCACAGGTGCTTTACCACAGATTGTCCTATAAATTTTAGTTTGTGTGATAATACACTTCAAAGCTGATGAATACCAATCAAGTTCAAAACTTGTTTTTCTTGGCTATTAAGATGCGGTAGGAATCCAGACGGGAAGTAGCTCTGGCTGCTAAAAGAGCGCAGAAATTCGGTTAGATACTGCTGCAAATTAATTACTGAGTTGGGGTCATGTTGTGCGTCTGGATCATCATCCTTCAAATCATCCAACTTATCTTCATCGTCTAGTAACTGGCTGGATAGCAGCGCGCCTGCATTTTCACGCATACCTTCTACGCTCTGCTTTTAAAGGCATTAAAAAAATAAACAAATTAATACAAACTGAGAAATAAATCACGGAAGTTGTTTTTACTTCTCCGTCTGTGTCGTTTTCGTCGTCATCGTCCGCGAATGCCATCGCAGATTCCAGGCAATTAGAAAGTTCGTAGATAAGAAGTTTTAAAATTTTGACAAGGATGGAAATCTCTTTGACACGATATTGAAGAGCTCCACGCTGAGAGCGAGTTCGGATGCAACCATCACCATCTGTAAGAGCGCTGTCATCTTCAATGGTAATTGTAATTTCGGTGATGCGACTGTCGTTCATTGTTACACCGTGATGCAACAGTTTCGCAAGTGCTATAGAACTAGATTGATTCAATTAGTGGATGGAGCAGATTATTATTGCAATCGTAACCTGTTCATTACCTGACTTTTGTCTCATAAGCACCGGAAAATACGTGCTGCCTCGAACACCATTGGTGTAAGACGAAATGAAGGGCTGACTGGCCTTTGGGTCCTGGTACAGATGACAAGAAGTCTAGCACAGCTTCCATTTGGGCATGGATTAAATGTGCATAAACCATGATTAGTGACTGCGCAGCTACAAGCGACGAAGACCCTTGGAGTTTACTCAAAACACCTCTTAAAATCAAATCGACACTGTCGCCCAAATGACTTCCCGCACGATTGAATAAAGTGCTGACAAGCCGGCCAACAAACGCAGAACTTGATTCGTTAACCGTAGGGTTAAGTAGATTGAGGACGACCTGAATGATAAAGTAGAGACCCGTGTGCCCCTCAGAGTCCCGATAGGCAGCCACTTGATCCGGTGAAACTGATACAAAAGCTCTCAAACATTCCCCTCCATTCTGGGCCAAGATCGATAATTTGTTACATATAACTCGAGTGAAATACATAAAGTGTGAACGTTTGATGTTACCTGGACGATAGTTGGGTCGTCCGACGTCAGGGCAGAGCGTACGGCGCAAGGAAAGGTTTGCATCAAAGCATCACTTAATGGAGGTTTCGATGCTCGAACAAGAGTCTCCACGACATCTAATGCTACGCCATGCAATCCTATTTACCAATAAATAAGTTTTGAGCTACAAAGTTGGACAAATAACAATAGTTTTATGCATTTACTAACCTGACGGCACCTTGTCTGGTGGTGATTGGAGGATAGAGACCAACGTGGGAACTAATCTATGTTGAAGGGGTCCTAGGCAAGCTTCGTTCTGTGAGAGCTCACGGAATATGTCTTGAGCAAGTTCAACAATTACAGGATCTATTTAAAGAAAGTCAACATTAATCTTAGGAGACAAAACTGTTAAATATTTTCAAGTTAATTACCGGAATTGTGCTTTAGAAAAAGGGCGATGGTAAGCGGGCAAACCTTGGACTCGCATGTCGCGGTAAAGTTTTTATCAACCTAGAAAATAATTCGGCACTTTAGAGTTAGTTAGAGAAGAAGAAAACTCGAAGGATACAATATTACAAAAAATAATAATAATAATTTTAAAAAAAGAGAGAGAGAATAATCAAGTGATTCTTACAGCCAAAACCATGGCGAGGGTTTCGAGAACCAAGCTGAGTACTTCGTGGCTAAACAAAATAGCCAAATTCAGCAAAGACTCGGTGATCATGGGTAGCATCGGCGTCAACATAGCAGTATTCTGTGATTCTTTCAAGTGCTCGCAAAATCCCCACACAGCTCTTGATGCGCAACAAACGAGGCAAGCAAGAAGTTAACAAGTGTCTTAAATGAACAGCGAAGGAAGAATTACCGAACAGCAGTGATACGAAGAATGACATTCTGATGGGGCTGCAAAGCTTCGACGGTTGCCTGTATGTATCGATTAAGTAATGTCGCCGGCAAGAAATTAGCAAACCGGCTAGCTGCCCACAGGCAACGACCCAATAGAAAAGGTGACGCTGCCAAGATACAAGATGTTAACGATGAAACTTCGAGAAGCAACCTTTTTCCACTTACCTGCCATTCGATTATGCTGATCTAGGCTGCTCTGAAGAATAACCACTATATCCAACGGCAATTGGTTTTCTTTTTGCTGAGATTCGAGCAGATCTTTGACGACGCCAAGAGAAAGCAAAGAAGCTTCAACCACTTTCCACCAAAAGTTATTGCTTCCCTGAGTATGCATTACTTCGGCCTCCTGAAGGTGACGCGTCACGGCTTCACACAGGCCAGAGCAAGCTTCATCCTCGAATTCTTGTCGCAGAGCCTGTCAGATGTCGGTATAAAATAATAGCAATAATCAAACAATGGCAATACAAAATAGTGTTTTACGAGCAGAACATCTTGCGCCGCAAGACGAACGGAATAGGAAAATGAATCTTCACTTTCGTCTTCAACAAAGCGGTCTGGGCTAGCTGTCCAGGTCGCGACTTGCTCTTCCGTTATTTGCATGAACAGGATAATATAGTAAATGATTTGACTGATCCCATCGCGTACAGCACTGCGGAAGCGGGGGGTTTCGACGAGGGCATGAACAAATTCGAAGATGCTAGAAACCAAGTTTTCGAAGCTGATAACCTCTCCTGGTGTGCGAATGTTAAAGGTTTCACTAGAATTACATTGAGAGCAATTAAACAAGGAGACATGATACCATCCAGATCAACTTGCTCATCGGATTCCTCAGTTTCATTAACAACGCAGGCAACGTAAACATGAGCGGAATGCGTCAATGTGTTCCACACCGTTGGAAGGATTTGTAATAACCATTGTGATAGCTGTTTGGGTACATGCTTTACGAGTACAGTGAGCGCTATATAAGATTAATAGTTAACGTTAGTCATAGAAATATCTCTAAGTAGGAATACCTTTTACAATTGATGTTTTAAGCCCGACGTCACTTGTCGGGCCATCAGGTTCTTGTAGATGTTTCACGAGAGCTTCAGTAAATGGCAGGAGAGAGGGTCCAAGGAGTTCCTTTACAAGGCCTTTGTTGTACTCACCAGCTGAACATACTGCCTCTGTTAGGTTAGTAAATATTTGGATTGCTTGGGAACGCATTCTCACGCTATATCGCTGTAAAAACGAATATGTTTAGACTGTAGCCCATAACAATATATAGAAAGCAACCTACTGTACTGTCAGAAAAAATCTTGTAAACCTCAGGAAGAATCACTGGGACTACCTAGGGAAACAAATATAAAGCGTTGCAGCTATTGATTTATAAAAAAAATAATTTAAAAAAAAAACCTGGGGCATCTGCTTGTCATCAACATTATGAGTGATTTCCAGGAGAACACACATAGATCCCTGCAAACTGTCTTGACTTCCCTGTGTCAAGTACATCATTAAGGTGGTAAACAAGGTTGGCCATTCTTCTGGCCAATCCCACTGTGCAATAGCTGAAATTGCATGGGCAGCTCCAGAACGAATTTTACTGTTGGAATCTGAAAGAGCTCGGGGTAGAAGGTCACGTATCAAAGACTTGGCTTCTGGTAATGTTTCTGGTGGACGAAATTTCTCTTCACAGAGCTTCCACCAATGACAGTCAATGTACTGTTTTAAAAGAACTGTTGCTAACTGTCTTATGGGCAATTGATATTTGACATCCAAAATTATTTCAGTAAGGTAAATTCCAAATCCTAAAAATATAAAAAAACAAAACCATTTCAGTCACCTTTTGGTTTGGTTTTATAAATTTGAGCAAGAAATACCTTCTGTAACCTCCAAAGCTTGTACTTGGCTCTCCCCGGCTTTTCTTACTTCCTGATTAGCTGACAAAATACTGCGCAAAGTTTCAAGGGAAGCTTCTTTCAATGAATTGTTAACTTCCGGTGCAGACATTGTATTATTGGCAAATGACAACGAACTTTTCTTAAATTTATTTAACAACAAGTTTCAATCGAGATGTTTTACTGAATTGCAGACAACATTCACACTACTGTCTACGAACACATGGTGTAGAGATGGCGCCAAAACTTCTTTCAAGAATACTCTTGTTACTGTAGCGGTGGCGCGTAAATTTTTTTTTAAATTCCCATTTAGTTAAAAACATATACAGTTAAGCAGATTTTCCCCTTCCATTTTTACTCACAGGATGTAATTACTCATAAGGAATTTGTTAGTTTTACGCTAGATCGTTTTCGATGTTTTCAGGTTCATTCTCATTTTGCAATTGCCTTTCCTGTTCACCAAATTTGATTTGTTCGTCCTTCTTCCACTCGCTCCACCACAGATTATCCTGTTCTAACTCTGACAGTCGTTTCTCAATTAGGGCCATGCGGGCTGACAAACTTAATATGGGAGCAATAGGTTTCCCTTTCAATGATTTATCTTAAAGTAAAGCATACGTCAGTTGACTTTTCAAGAGTTACACTAATTGAATTTTAAATAAAAACACGAACATATTTATACCTGGTTTGGTAACAATCTTTTGGAGAACGGAAGGGGCACGTGCATGTATGGAAGCCATGGCTTCTTTTTAATCACCTGGGTTATGGCGGGTAAATACCATAAAGGGTGACATTGCTTTCAGTACAGCAACAAGGGTTGAAGAAGGTTGTATTATAATAGTAATTTTACCTGCTAATATTACGTGAGACACAGAAAAATTTTGTTCGTCAAGTTGAAATCAGAACTGCGTGCACGAGATGAAATGTTGAGACTGGTTGAGATTAAAATACTTTTCTAGCTACAGCCCTTGCTGTCAACTACTTGACTTTTCTAGAAAATTGTTTAGCCCACGTTAGCTTTCCCGTTCAGCGGTTCAGGGGTCTCTCACAAATGCAACGTTTTGTAATTACTTTTCACCTGTCCTCTTCGCTCTCCCTCTATCAACTACCAAGTTTTGATTTTCGAAAGTGTGTGATTGTAAAATAGCTTAATCGACATGACAACGCCGTCAAAGGGAAATCTTAGAGAAGTAGCAGAATAAATTAACATTCGACATTCGAGTAAAAAAGTAATACTAAAAATACGTGAGTTTATAAATCGTATTATATTTCGATTTTTGAATTATTATTATTACTATTTGAATTATTAGTCGAAAGCAAAATGTCTACATCACTATTATTACGTACGCTGTCAGGACCATTGAGAAATTTCGGCCACCTTAAAGCCGTAAGGAAATTACCATTTTGATTTTTGCAGCAATGATATTGTAGTTTCCTTTTCCGCTCACAGGGAAGTGTCTGGACGATAACTAGGGAAGCTCACAATAAGGTGATAAACAGAATAAACTTCTTTGCTTTGTTATGATTTCATAGCAGATCTGTAAAATTCTTTATAGAGCAAAAGTCCTCTAGCTCAGTATGGTGGAAGGTTTACAGTTACAATGCTTCCAGGTCCAAAAATCATCTTGTCTATGTTAATCAGCTTAAACTCATTCTAATCTATTCCATTAAAGGTGACGGAATTGGCCCTGAGATGATGAATTATGTCAAAGAAGTTTTTCGTTATGCTGGAGTCCCAGTAGATTTTGAGGAGATTCACTTTGATCCAAACTCTGAATCAGAGGTGGATTTTTTTGATGCTATTACTTCAATCAAACGAAATGGAGTTGCCATCAAAGGTAATAATTGTTACATCTGAATCTTTGACTATTTTTCAACTGCCATCATCCTGTTTACATCAGGGAATATTGAAACAAGAGAAAACAGACCAGGACAAATCTCTAGAAATGTTGAGCTTCGCAATGAGCTAGATCTTTTTGCATACATAATGAATTGCAAATCCTTCCCTGGAATCCAAACTAGGCATAAAGATATTGTATTAAATTATAACTGTCCATGAATGTTTCCTTGTTGTTAATTTATTATTAACATTTAACTTTGCAGGATATTGTCCTTATTAGACAAAACACAGAAGGAGAGTATGCAATGCTGGAGCATGAGGTAATCTGATATGGAATAATATTTCATTTAGTCATAAAGAAGTTTATATCATAATACTATAAAGAACGTGCCTGGTGTCGTCGAAAGTTTGAAGATAGTTACGCGTGCTAATTCAGAAAGACTCGCCCGCTATGCGTTCGATCTCGCTCAAAAGCAAGGAAGAAAGAAAGTTACTACTGTACACAAGGCTAATATTATGTAGGTTACATACATAGCGATTTCTTTTTCAAAAATTGAGAGTAACATTTCTCGCTTTAGGAAAGTTTCGGACGGCCTTTTCTTGGAAACGTGCACTGCAGTAGCAAAAGAATATCCAAATATTGAGCATAATAACATGATTATTGACAACTGTTGCATGCAAATGGTGGCTAAGTAATCCTATTGTTTATATGGATTGAAAGTTAATTGGTTGGTTAACACAAATTTTTTTTTTTAAGACCCCAGCAATTCGATGTTATGATCATGACCAATCTATATGGCAATATTGTTTCGAATCTCGCATGCGGTCTCATTGGTGGCCCTGGTTTACTGAGCGGAAGAAATATGGGTCCTCAGTATGCTGTTTTTGAACCGGGTAAATTAGCTTGATCTCTTTTTATGGCATCCATCAACCGTTGTTTGACGCGCGCTGTACTTGGCAATTGACTTGAATCTCAGGAACCAGAAATACTGGAAAATCCATTGCTGGAAAAAATATTGCCAATCCTATTGCAATGTTGAACGCTTCGGTGGATTTGCTTGACCATTTGGGACTAGATTACCATGCCCAGTTAGTAGGAAGTGCTATTAATAAAACAGTGAACGAGGACTGTGTATGGACCCCAGGTAACCATTTAAAAATCACAATTTTAATTCCACCACTAATTCTACCATTAATTCTACTAATGTTTATGATTATTTTCAGATCTTCGCGGCCAAGCTACAAGTATAGATGTCGTACAGAATGTTATCCGTAACATCCAAGAACAAACCAAAACGAAGAATTGGTAAGTTGTAAATCGAATTATATAATAGTTAGCCGAGTCAAGGGAACTTGGAACAAGTGCATTTTTCTCTCAACTTTTCTTCTTTAAATTCACTTCCGGCATAAATCAAGTGCATGTTAAATGGTTAACGAAATAGATATGATAACTTAGAGTAATAGAGCATGCTAATTGAATTGAATTTTAGTCTTCCAATTAACATTTAAAATATCAAATCTTCCTGCTTCACCAATTTTCATAGTTGAACCTTAATGATCTTGTAGACTATTTAGAACTTACAAAAAAATTGTGCTTGTAAGCATCCTCGTCTTGTTGACCATATGTCCTATCTGCTTTTCACTCTCAGGGCTGCAATGTAGAGTGAGATTTTCCTGGTACCGCAGTTGGAGTCATCAGCATCGGTGAAGTTTGTAGTCAGTCTTCAGTTTAATTTCACTTGTTATGTTTTTGACATGTGTATTTGAGCTTCTGGCCGAAAAAGAAGCCAATACAAAATTAAACGTAATAAAGATCGAATATCCTTTTCCGACTTTTGCCTATGGATGGGGGTGGGGCAAATTTTTACTTGAAATCAAGCAGTAAGGTAAAAATGGGTATGTGATGAACAACAACTGAACCAGAAAAATAGTGAATGGAGTATTCCAACCATGCTTTTACAGATAGTATCAATGGGTTAAACTACGGCTCAAATAACACGCTCGGCTTGAACTTCGGGGCTTGTTTGGATGAGGAGTTAGACATCAGGCATTGGATTAGGCTTGGCATTATCCATTTTCTCGGCTACTTGTTCTGCTTTCTCCAGGTACTGAGAGACACGCTGTCTGAAGGTCTCCATTAACTGCTTGACTTGACCGAAGCTTGCATACTAACAAAAAGAAAACAGAATTAGTAGTTAATAATAGTCGTTAATCTTTGGATATACTTACAGTATAAATTATGTATGCCGTTGCTAAAAGAACAAACAGCAACAACATATAACGGATGATATTGGGTTTAACAGGGGTGGACCCCGAATGGGAAGGTAGTGGCTTGGCTGCGCTGCCATCGGTCATATCTACAAGGCGCCGAGATTCGTAAGTATATTGGGAAGAGCTAGAGACAGATCGGATGCTCGGTCTTGGTGTTGGCGTACCCTTAACATAAATAAATAAATTTAGTCCTTTTGTCTTAAGATTTTGAATTTAAAATAAGTAAACTTACTTGACGATCAACCAACGGTAAAGCGCTAACAGAAGATGGGGGTCGCTCCGCGATCCGCTTACGAATCACAGTTAGAGGCTCCGGAGTGGAGATAATTGGATCTGCTGTTAAAGGTGCAGGGGCAGGGGCAGGAGCAGGGGCAGATGAACTGGATTGCACAAAATGCTCTGCTACTATTTCAATATTCTGATGCTCTTCTTTCTGTTCCTGAGCTTCATCCTCTGAATCAGAGTATTTTTCGTCAAGGGAGGCTCCATTACCATTTGTATGTTCAACTTCAACTATAGGGGGTTGTGTTCCATTTTGCAAGAGTGCTGCTAGTTTTCGCTGATAGACCGATCTAGTAGTGTCTGCAATTGTCAAATAGAATTAGTTTGATTAGGTTTTGACATTATGTGACAATTTTGTTTACCAACAATGGGACCCACTGGTATGCCAAACGATTGGAGTTGGCTAAAGAGATCATCATCAGAAATGGTAGTGATGTCCAACCCGTTGAAGACTAAACTGTTGTTTGACACTTCAACCTTCAATTTAAAAAGAAATAAACAAACAGGCACAACTAGGGCAACATTTGAGTACCTTTTGTTCGACAATTGCATCGCCCTCTTCGTCACTGGAAAAATCACCTTTCTGGGCGGCAATCGGAGCAACGTGTTGCTCATAAAGCTTGACGAACTCTTCCTTTCTGGCGCTTTGAACGGGCGGTTGGACCCCGTGGCTTATTAATTCGTTTTTCAACTGTTCTTTGGTCAAACTCGCCATGGTATTCCACAAATATAATCTGCTAAAACGATTCAGACCAAGTAAGTTTATCCCGATATACTACGACCAGACTAAAACACACAAATATAAAAATCAAAAGACAACGTTATCTGCTTCAAGTTCAAACAACTGGAACTGGAAGTGCACCGCACAACTTACAGACGCCTTAGCCCACGGCGCTGTCAGCTCGCGGCATTTCTTCCAAAACTTCGATATTTTCTATTTATATATTTTTTAAATCTTAAATATTTTCATACAGAAAATTCTAAAATATTCTTGCACGATTTATAACCGCATTTCAAAAATTATGCAGATTTTATAAACTTAGTATTGCAATTATTGAATCTTTCAGTTTTTGTTGTTGAAAATTTGTATTTTTACTTGTAACCAAATTCCGCCATTGCGCCATAGCTGCACTGGCTGCCAGACATGCATTGCAGGTCAAGGTAAAATTGCCATGTGATTATTGTAATTTTTCCAATCTGGTTATTGGATTGAACAACCTTGCAGTCAAAAACTTTTAGTTTCAGAACTACTATGAGAAACCATAATATCGGTTTGATAGGAGAGCGTACTGCGTACCGCGTGTTAACCGAAATATCGTCCTCAACGATGGTCGGCTAGCACCTGGCAGTAAGCTATTTTAGATCTCCACGAAAAGAAGGTATTTTGGTATGAAAGCTGAGACTGACGAGCTAAATCGAACTCGGCTATGAGTCTCAAAAACACTAACTAAAACACTACATTCCTTTGAGAGTATTGTGACTATTGTGACCAGAATACAAAAGAGAACTGGAGTAACTTGATGGCACGAAAAAAAATGTAGCCGTAGGCTTCGAATCAAACCGCGGCAGGACATTAGACCTATAAATATAAAAAGGCTCCTACTGTCCTTGTTGCATGAGCTGTCTAACACCTAACAGTCTATGCCACCAAATTAGAGCTTTGAATGGGCCTAGATAAAATGCGATCGTCACACGTTCACAGAGATGGATACAAATGTAATTTAACATAGAGGAATATTACGCCACAAAAAATGCATTTCTTCTTCCTCGTGCTGGTTTGTCCGGGCTATTAGAAAAAAAAACTGCTGTTGAGCAATGAGAAGAACCACAAACCATGTAATGATAACGTCCAGGTGTTTATCATTGTGAAGAGTGATTCTATTATCAGTATTTTTGTCTAGGGGAAAATGAAAAAAGGGATTGAATGGATGCCTGCATTTAATCAAGAAAATAAAATTACTTTTGTTACTATTTTCTAGGATTCTAGCATCGAAAATTGATCCACATTTAACACCATCTGCTGGTGGGCACATAAACTGCGTAAGGAATCACAAAGAGCGATTTTGTACGAAAGTGTGGACAAAACAGGAAAAAAAGGTGAGCAAATGATAATATTAACAATTAAATTTTACGTTATTAAAAGCCAGTTTAGGTAATCATATTATTGCGTCTTTTGTATTGTTTATTGCTTTCTGTCTTGTAGTGGTAGTGTGAATGTCTGATCGTGACTTATTCAGTTATCGGACGACGGACGTAAGAACGCCTTATATACTTTGAACGCGGAGCGTGGAATGGTATACCTTGGGAATACCCATGGAAATAGTGGGAATGAGAGGCAAATTGCCTAAAACACTTTTCTCTTTATTAGGAGATTGCCATACGTAAAGTACTCCGTGGAATGCTAATCTTGGGTGTTCATTTGACAATGTCAATGTATTTCTTTAAAGTAAATGCTTCCACGATTTATCCTGCCCGAAGCAATGTCCACTTTCAACAAATTTTCCCTTCCACGTTGGTTCCGCCGATATAACGCTCCGCGCTCCAAGTACGCGAAATACCCGATCGTCCTATCGGCAGATGCAGAAGTTGTGTTGTTCGTGGGGAAGCAAATAATTACTTAACACAAATTTCATGAACGAAAAGCATTAAAAAAATATTTGCCTGGCCAGGTTGTCCTGGAAGGTTGTTTTTCGTCAACTGAAGCCATTCCAACGTAAAAGGTAGTGATTGTCCGAGTGTTCACGTCAGTTTAAAATCCATAGAACGTAGCTACTTAGGTGTAATAAGTGTTATAACTTTAAAATATTTACTTCTTTGTCGTAACCCGAACGTTTTTTCTTTGCTGCAGTCCACCATGTCAAACAATGATAATGAGTCAGATGTGGAATATTCTGAAACTGAGGAATGTGGCTATGATGATTATTACAATCCTTGTAATGATGCTGATAATGAAACCATGAACCAAAAAAAATGTGATCCAGAACATTTTGAATTTGAGTGTCTGACAGTAGATCAGGTTGGAAATATTTCTATTAGTGTTACTTTGAAAATTAAATGAATGTTTTGTTGTTTTCCTTATAACAGGTGGACAGGTTACTTAACGAACTGGTTGAAACTTTAAGCAGCAGGCTAAGATTAACACCATCACTTTCAAAGTTACTTTTACATGCTCATAATTGGGCCCTAGATTCAGTCATTAGAATGTATCTAGAAGATTCTTCTCAACTGTTAGTCCAATCTAAACTTAAACCAGAAAAACCTCCTGTGGTGAAAACCCTATCAAAAACTTTGGTTTGCCCCATATGTATTATGATGCTACCAAAGGATGTCTTTTGTGGGATTGGATGCAGCCATCTCTTTTGCAAGGGATGTTGGAATACCTATCTTGAAACTCAGGTCATGCATGGTGTATCTACAGGTACAGACTTTTGTTTTAAGACAAACATGTATGACCAAACTTTAAAAATTTTGTAATTTATACAGCAACTGAATGCATGGGTTGTTCTGTTATGGCAACAGAAGATTTCGTTTTGCCTTTACTAGCCACGCCTCAATTGAAAGAACGTTACGTTCGTCATGCCTTCTCCGACTATGTCAGATCCCATCCTGAACTGAGGTTCTGTCCAGGCCCGAATTGCAACATAATAATTAGGGCAAAAGAAAATAAAAGCAAACGGATAGTTTGCAATTCTTGCAAGACGACATTTTGGTATTTACCTTTGAGCCTTCTACTTCATAGATTTTGCTATAAATTCAGTGTTATTTTTAGCTTTCGATGCGGGAGCGATTATCATGCACCGACTGATTGTGAAACAATTCGACACTGGTTGACCAAATGCGCAGATGATAGCGAAACGGCCAACTACATCTCTGCTCACACTAAAGTGAGTATAACTTTTCTGGTGTCTAAAAGTTCTTTATTTCCTTTGCATTTATATCATTAGGTTTGCCCAAAGTGCCAAATTTGTATAGAAAAAAATGGGGGATGTAACCACATGCAATGTTACGGATGTAAACATGATTTCTGCTGGATGTGTCTTGGTGACTGGAAGACCCATGGATCAGAATATTACCGTTGTTCACGCTATGAGGAGAATCCAAATGTAGCCAACGAGTCTTCTCACGCACGGGCCAAAGAAGCCTTGAAAAAATATCTCCATTATTTCGAAAGAGTGAGTGATAGGATGTAATTCACTTTAGTGGAAATTTTAGTTATATGTTTCCTGACACATTTAAATTCAAAGTGGGAGAATCATGCCAAGAGTTTACGATTGGAGGAGCAAACTTTGCAACGCATTCGTGAACGCATTCAGTGTAAAGTGATGACTGGCACGGATGGTACATGGATTGACTGGCAGTGTTTATTAGATGCTGCGGCTTTGCTAGCACGTTGTAGATACACGCTGCAGTATACTTACCCATACGCTTATTATATGGACGCGGGCCCTCGTAAGGAATTGGTAAGCATTTTCAGAACCATTAGCCTTCTGGGGAAAAAAAAAAAGGGTAGTAAAGACTTATGTATCTGTTAGTTTGAGTATCAACAGGCTCAGCTGGAAGCTGAAATAGAAAACCTATCGTGGAAGGTAGAACGTGCAGAAACCACTGATCGAGGTGATCTTGGCATTCAAATGGACGTTTGCGAAAAACGCCGTACCACACTTTTGCAAGATTTTCTGGAATCGTGAAGTTTTCTGTAAATCTAAAAAAGGAGAAGGCATGGATAATTTACCAACAAAATTGTAACTACGGTCGTCAGATAATTTTTTCTTTATTATATTGTATTTTTTTTTTTGCCTGTAGCTTTATCGAAAAATTGAAATTGCGATGTGTATTGTCATTTTGATCATTTTTTCGTTCTGCTCATTTAAAATTTGTCCTCATCTTTTTTGTTTCGATTTTTATGGCGTTTTTCTGTTTAGGTTTTTTCTTTTCTGTTTTCTGTTTCACCTTTCCGTAGCAAATTATTAAAGTGAATAAATGAATAACATTATCGATGAAAATTTTAACACTGTGTTTTTGTTTTGTGATATAAATAATGGAGTAGAAATTAGAAGCTCATCTTTCATAAAAGTTTGGATTCTTGCCGAAAAATGATAAATGTTTGTATTGTTTTGTTAGGAAAGTGAGTTATTCTAACTGGTTTCTGTAACGAGCTGTAGTGGCTTGGCGCCAGGTGTCTGGATGGTTGTCATCGTTTAGTGCGTGGTCTGAAAAACGACAACAAAAATGGATAAATGTGTAATTTCCTTCTACTAAATTAGTTTCATTAAGTACAATAAGCGACTTCGCAATTAACTTTTTACCATCGAAATTGTGTTGTGGTAAAATGGGTCTCGACTTTGACATCCGTGAATTCCTTAATCACATCCGAGCAACAAAGCCGCCATACGAATGCCCCGCGAAAGACTGTGGTAAAATCTACAAAAGTTTCGCGGGCATTCAATTCCATTTATTCAATTACAATCATGAAAATCCTGGTAGTTCATTGCCTTCAACAGAATCACCTCAGCAGGCTTTGAGTTATGCCGAAGCACAGAAAATTGTTGAACTTGAAATTGATAGCAAGCTTCAAAGGATAAACATTTTTGATGCCATAAATTTTGTGGACAAAGAGGACTATGAGAATGAAGTTCCCGTCAAAAATGAAGAGACACAAATTCAGGATTTTCCTAAAACACCAATACATAAAAGTCACACACCAAAACATCTCCAGAAGAAAACTCCAAAGCCCGTTGAACCAGTGGTACGCAAAGAGGAAAAGGCCTCTCCACCAAAACTTCCAGAGGCGTCTTTCTCAATTATTGAATCATGGAGCCAGCCAGATGCCCCAGAACGCCCAAAATCTTATTATCGTTTTATTGAAAAATCACCTGATGAAATGGAAGATGAAATAGAATTTGATATGGATGAAGATGATTTTACATGGTTGGAGTTAATCAATAAACAAAGAAGATTTGAAAATCTTTCAGAAGTAAACCCAGAATCATTTGAGTTGCTCATGGACCGTCTGGAAAAGGAATCTTACTTTCAGATGCAAAGTTCTGGGAAAGATCAAGGTTTGCACTTGTAGTTTTCTTTAGCTTTTTTTATTGCACATTTCTTAAAACAAATCAAATTAATTAGGTCCACCGATCGACGAAGATGCTGAGTGTTGCATATGCATGGACGGTGAATGCCAAAACAGTAACGTGATCCTCTTCTGTGATATGTGCAACCTTGCTGTCCATCAAGAATGCTACGGTGTTCCATATATTCCCGAAGGCCAATGGTTGTGTCGAAGATGTTTGCAGTCGCCTTCAAGAGCAGTTGACTGCGCTCTGTGTCCAAATCGAGGCGGTGCTTTCAAACAAACGGATGATAACCGATGGGCTCACGTTGTCTGTGCATTGTGGATACCAGAAGTCTGCTTTGCTAACACAGTAATACCATTCAAGTTTATTATTAATTTTGTCTGATAGCAGACTTACGTATTGTTAACCGTCTAGGTCTTTCTCGAACCCATCGACAGCATTCAGAACATTCCTGCCGCTCGATGGAAACTGACTTGTTACATATGTAAGCAACGAGGAGCAGGTGCATGCATTCAGTGCCACAGAGCCAACTGCTATACTGCTTTCCATGTCACTTGCGCGCAACAAGTACTTTAATTGTAAAACTGCATCATCTATTGACAATTTTACCCTATATATTTACAATAGGCTGGGTTACATATGAAAATCGATACGGCTAAAGATTCCCCGAGCACTGGCCCCAATATCAGCATTCGTAAAGCGGCTTACTGCGACGCCCACACTCCTGCCGATTCCGATTCAAAACCATTGGTCGGTGATCATGGAATAGGCGAAGCTATCCGTAAAGCGCAATCGAAAGCCGCTTTCCGCGAAAAAATGCGCAAGGCTCGTAAAATCTTGGCTGAAAAACGCTCTGCTGCACCTATCATTTCCATCCCTACCATACCTCCGGAACGCGTCCAGGAAATCGCTTCTGCCGTCCCACAAATTCAAGGAAAAATCAGGTAAAACACGTCGTGGTCTAAATTTGTCGATGATTCTGTGGATCAACGTTGTTTTTAAAAATAGGTTTATTCAGCGCTTGATCGCTTATTGGACCCTGAAACGGCAATCCAGGAATGGAGTGCCTCTGTTACGTCGTCTGCAAACCAGCCATCCTTCTCGAAGGCCGGCCTCATCGGCGGCAACGGGGTCCGCCTCCGGGTCAGGATTAGGCAATGACCCTCTTATTCAGCCTGATGATCTTTTGGGACAATTGCGCTATTTTCAGCGACTTCGTCAGGATTTGGAACGAGCTCGGCTTTTATGCGAATTGATTCGCAAAAGAGAAAAGACAAAGAGGGAACTAATGCGGATCAAAGAAAAAGAACTGGAACTTCAGATTTACCCATTGCAGTATCTAATGCGACGAGTGTTACAGACGCTCAAGGAGCGTGACACGAACGATATTTTCGCCGACCCCGTTGATATCAGCCAAGTTCCAGATTATCTCGATTTCATCCAACAGCCCATGGATTTCTCTACGATGCAAAACAAGTTAGACTCCGGCCAGTATCCAACGCTTGAAGCGTTTGAAAAAGATTTTAACCTGATGATTCACAATTGCACTGTCTATAATGCCCAACACACCATGTATTATAAACAGGCGATCAAGCTCAAAGAAGGTGCTCAAGTGCTTTTCAAACAATTGCGAAGAGATTTGGAAACTTTATTCATTAGTAATAGCAGCAGCAGCGAGACTACCAATAATATTGTCCAGCCTCCGCCATCGTTAGAAATAAGCCAACCCGAAGTCAAAATGGAAGAAATTGACAAGTATGTCTCTGAAAAGTACCGCGAAAGTGATACGCTGGAACAACAGCTTTCGAAGCTTGAAGACTTTTTGCGCAAAGCTCAGCAAATGCCATCGGGACCACTCAAAGTGAAGCGGATCCGCGTATTGAGAAACGAACTGGCCAAAGTTCGTAGGAAATTATCCTTGCAAGCTGGTGGTAGAGCGGCCGCTACCCGGAGCAGTAGCACCAGCCCTTCAAAATCACGACCTGAAAATGAAACACGTGGTGAAGCGAGCAGTGACTCGGACTCAAGTGGCAATACCAGCAGCGAGAGTAGCAGCAGCAGTAGCAGCACTACTAGCAAAAGCAGTAGCGATTCCAGCATTGCTGGCCCTCAAGTGAAGGCTTCCCCGCGGGCCGTAGTTCGCCAACTCAAGATAGATCACTTCATCACCCGAGCACCCAAGACCGATTCGGATGAAAAGAATACGCCATCTGTTACGAACAAGAATCGTTTGGTAGCCAAAGTCATGAAGCGGAATATCACTCCGGTGTCCGCACCAGTAGCATCCACTCCAGTTGCTGCTGCGGTAGCTCCAGCAGCAACGCCAGTCACACCTGAATTAGAGACGATTGCTGCTCCAGTGCCAGTTACCCCCGTCAAGGTGAACTCGGTGAACCCGCAACAGCTGACTGGTTCCCCATCAGGTGTTAATAGAAGGACCGCTGTGCTTTTCACGAAGAAAGCGGCGGCTGCAGCGGCTTTTAAGAAACCTGACCCGTCCGGAAGTAGCTCTCCACCTCGACGGCCGGTTGGCAGGCCCCGGAAAGTCTCGGAAAATAGTTCCAGCCAACCAGGGCCGAGTGGTAGTAACTCAAGTGTTTCTACTAATCTTTTCGTGGCCGCTGCAGCTGCAGCCACAGATCTAAACAAGAGGAAAAAACAAAAGCATCCGGAGAGTGACAAGCTATTTGCTTCCGTTCAACAGCCTGGAGCTATTCATCTTCCTAATATCGAAAGTGAAAGCTTTAAAGTATATCGAACGAACAGGTTGGATGACGAAGAGGATTCGCATCGAGGATCTAGTGAGTCATCCGGGAGTGAAGGAAGTAGCAGCGGAAGCAGCAGCAGTAGTGACTCCGATTCCGGTGATGAGTCTGATCATCAATCAAGTGATGAAAGTTCATCATCTCCACCCCGACATCGTCACAATTCTGCCTCTCTCTTGCCTTGTAATTTAATTCCATTGCAGCCCCTCGATCTCGTTTGGGCTAAATGTCGTGGCTATCCTTGGTATCCAGCTCTGGTAAGAAAATTTATTAAAATGCTGATTTCATTATTTTAAATAAATAACAATTGAATTAGATTGTCGACCCATCCTGGCCGAGGAGTGGCTATGTGCACAATGGAGTTCCGATCGCAATTCCGCCTGATGATGTTCTCATAATGGGAACAGGTATCCAACCTCCCGCCTTTCTAGTTCTCTTCTTCGATGCCAAACGGACATGGTCAGAATACTTTCTTTTTTAATTACGACGTTGTTTTCTAATGAGTTGGTTTTTTGTGTGTTAATAGGCAGTGGTTACCCAGAGATAAACTGGAACCGCTAGGAGTGGATCCTGATCGCGATAAAGCTAAATTGATTGAATCCAAGAAACAAACAGAACGCAAAGCTGTTAAAAAAGCTTTCGAAGAAGCGATTTTGCACCAGTGCAGAGTTGCTGGGCAAAGTAGTGCCCTCTCCGAAGATTCCGATTCGAGTCACTGAAAGTTAATTTCCCATTTTAAACCTCATATTCTTGTTTCCCATCGCGTTTGCTTAATTCATAGCGAATATTCAGACGTACTACGTGTTCTCATTAATGCAAACTCATTTTTAAGTAAAACTGAAACAGATGATCGCGTGTATCGTATTCATTTCGAGAATGTTCTATCTGTGATGTTGTTCTACGGCGCATTGTCCAGACTTGCCCGTTTTCGTTTAATCAGCCTGAACTAGTTTTGACGGTTCTCGAACATATCGGCGGCAACTGTTTTTAACAAACAGGGCCATGTTAACCACCGTATCATTCAAAGAAATTCAACTGCGTACGTGACAATACTCATTGCTATGGTTGTTACCGGGTTGTATTATTTCGTTCGTTGCCAGTCGTGTGCACAGATAACATTCCTGTGTGCGTGATAAGGGACCGCCCATTTCCGGCCGAACGTGTTTGGCTCCATTGGTGGACGTCAATGCCACCTGCGCATGTGCGTACTTTCCAGAAACCCGTAGTGTAATGACGTCATCGAGTTGTTTCTCCGCCTTGGTTTTGACGTCACTGTCCTGTGAGAATCACAAGATATATAACGTAAATCGGTCAACTTTCCAGTTTTTATTTTTTTTTCGACAGATGATTCAGCACTTTTCTTCCAACGTACTAACAAATTAAACCAAGACGGAGAATAGTCTTATGTACATAAACTAAGATTTCACGTTCTACTTGAAATGACGCAGTGGTTAAGTTGGAAATAATAGGATGGGATGCAAACATCGCCGTTGGATGTGTTATCAATTTGCATTAATCAGTTTGACGTTCGTGTTTTTTATCGCTTGCGCACGACGTTGACGACATTACATTGATATCAGTATGTGATGGACATATACTTTTCTAGCAATAGCCCCTATGGTAACAATTTCCCTTGGCTCATTTGCATTTCTTACTGGAGGAATCAATTTTTTTTGTTGTTGTTGTTGTCCAGTATTCTGCTTCGAACTAGTTCCAGGCTTCCAGCCAACATAGGTGACTCTGGTTTTCCCCAGCTTGATAACCCTTTTCTTTCGTTGGGGATTTCCCCCGAGCAATGACGTCATGGCAGGCTCCGTACCAACCGCCACCACGTCGACTCACCCGACGATTGCACCACGTCCGGAGGGGCGGAGCTAAGTTTTTCCAGTCCCGAGTTTGTCCTGAGCTGATGCGTATAATAGCGCAGCGCGATTCATGATTTCATCATTCGTTTTTGCAACTCCAGCGACACAACAGGCGAACAGTGCATCTCTTGCGATTAGCGAGTTCTAAACACAAACAGTGAAAGTTAATTTCCTTGTTACATTCGACATACCCATCAGCAAATAGCCGTTCGCGGTATGTCTTTATTTGATTCGGAATTCTTCGAGATATCCAGTGGGAAATTTGAAGGTCAACTATTGGATTACAATCATCCACCATTAATGAGTGGTGACATCCTACCGTTCACTGACAACTACGACTACTATCCCGAACACTTGGAAGTGGCGGAAACTTCTATGGATCTTGAGGTATTGTTTAGCATATTCCATCCATGAACTAGAACAACGTATTAATTTTTTATTTTTTCATGTTAAAAGCAGGCTATGATCGAGTCAAACATCGGAAGCGTAGCAGATTACTTATCACACTCGGCCGCTTATCAGCCACAACAACCGGCGGTTAAACGTGAGATAACTCATTTGCAAGAGGATGAAGACAGCCGTTGTTTGCCTAGCACGTTGACCGAAGCAAACGATTATTCGTCGGGCTTATTGCCCAGTCCTTACGGAACGGCTGTGTCCAGCCCTGCAGGGCGTTCCACAACAAGCAGCTCGGCATCGACGACTCGTCGGTTCAAATCGGGCGGCAAAAATGTCAGCAAAGATAGCGAAGAATACAAACGACGAAGGACGCTCAACAACATTGCCGTGAAAAAATCGAGAGAGAAGGCAAAAGCTGAGTCACGCATGGTCGCCCAGCGTGTCACGGTGCTGTCAGCAGATAAGGAAAGGCTCGAACGACGCGTAGAACAGCTTTCTAAAGAGATCCAGTTCCTGCACGGGCTCTTCTCTAAGTTTAATGACATTCCCGAGCCCATTAAACTCCAAGTCACCAATGTTTTCGCCCGAATTCAGAGCCATCCCAGATAACCCAGCAATTCTCATCCAATCAAACACACCAATGATAATATAATAATTTAATCAAAGTAAAACAGAATTCACCATTGCGTGCCACACGTTCATAATTCGATTGTTGTAAATAGCTGAAATTCTTGCTATTTTCTCTTGTTGTTGATGTAATATTTTTTGAATGGTGTTCAACACTCGACATTTTTTAAAAACGTGGTTGAACTTCTCAGATTTACTTACATTTAACTGTGTTTTTTGACCGATTTATTTTCAAATAAAAATGACACGAAACAACCCACATGCGATCCATGGATTCACCAATCGTTTTTTTTTGTACATCATAGAACTCGTGCATCCTTTGTACTCTTCAAGATGCAAAAGATTAACAATACAACGAATATGTATTTTACTTGTTTTTCCAAGTTCGATTGTGGGGGTGAACCAGAGAAATGCAGAAAAAACCGAGCGAATATTTTTTTTGTTGCTTACTACGAGAATGAAAGAAGAAATAAAAAGTAAGAAAAATACATATATATCAGGCTGTTGCAACGGATACCATTTGAAGTGTTAGCATTTTTTTTTTCTTTCTTGATTTACTTTTTTTTTGTGGGTGAGGAAAACAAACCACCCGTTCACCGCATTTTTTTTTGTGGTTTTTTACTTATTTTATCTTGATGA
Organism: Daphnia sinensis; assembly: GCA_013167095.2. Classification (NCBI taxonomy): domain Eukaryota; kingdom Metazoa; phylum Arthropoda; class Branchiopoda; order Diplostraca; family Daphniidae; genus Daphnia; species Daphnia sinensis. Next base: position 7,473,145 of record CM023189.1, on the reverse strand, counting down.
CTCATTCTTTCAAAAGCTACTCTGAAATCGTGTCAGTTACACTATCTAAAGGGCTTTTAAAAATTGCTATTAGATAAAATTGTGAACTAATATCTCCATATATCTATACAATAGGATAGTGCTACATCTGCTATATAATGACTACTGTCGATTATGAACATTTTGCCGCATGAAACTTGGATTTCGTCTACTCTTGTTGTATAGAACTTTTCGCGGAATGAAAAGTTTTTTGTTGAAAATTTGTGGGTTGGACAGGGAGAAAAACTGTGAGTTGGGTAGGGGCAATTATGTCGTTGACGGAAGATTGTTGGGCGCTGTAGTCCTATCGGGATTGCATGCAGCTTGGGTGGCTTCTGCTGGCAATCGAGACGGATTTGCTATAATGTCGGTTGTTTTACTCAAATTCCGAAGCGAGTTGAACACCACTGGAGAACGCGGGAAGAAAAGTAATTAAGATATATTAAATTAAATGACACAGTTAATCAGCTTATTACCTGGACGTAGGGCAATCAAAGAACAATACTGGTCTACCCAATTTAAAACATTTTGCCAGAGATCTTCGTAGGTAGCGGCGGAAAGAGCCGTGCTATAGGACTCGAGGAGTGGCTGTATCAAAATGGAAAACTGAAAAATATTAGGGTTAAGGAAAATAATAATTATACGGAAAATATGCTAAACAATTTTTGACTAAAAGGATACAATCCAGAATTTCCAATTCTGCAATGTTCGAACTCGAACCCATTCGTCAAACATTTCTCTCATTCGGTTATTACGCTGACGAGAGACGGGAGCACCATTTGCAGGTAAGAGCGCTTGACAACCACTGGAAATACACAATTTAAATTAAATAATGCGTCAATATAAGAGACAACTTTCGTCTAGACTAACCTAATGGCCGCATTGAGCGTTTCAATGTTTTGTTTTAGTTGATCCATCTCTTCTTGTTGTTGTTGCCGCTCCTGGCGAAGCTGACGGATGAATTCCGCACCACGGTGGAGCATCGCAGCTTTGCTGACATCACTGGATTTACCATGGCTAGAAGCAGATGAACCACTACCATTCCCCGATCCGCTTGTTGCACCTCCGCCCGGTAGTAAAGACTGCAACGTATCAAAGCCATTCTTGATGTTGCAGCGGCGTTTTTGCTCGGCGTTAATATGGCACACTCGACGGTGCTCCTGTTAACAATGAATAAAGCTATTTCAGCTTGTAAAATACAACATTTTGAAAAACGTACCCTATACTGAGTGCGTTCGCCATCACTACTTCTGCTCCTCGAGGTATTTTGGTTCGTTACTAGGTCTTCTACCATCGGCACATTCGGGGAAGGCTCTTGCTTATAAGGACGACTATCGTTGGAATACTCAAGATTTACAGTTGTAGGCAACAAGGTCAATGGCTTTTCCAATTTCGTGGTCGTAGTATCAGGGTTTTGGAGAGGGAAGATGATAGGTATCCTGTATATAAAACATTTAATTTAAAAACAAATTGTATAGAATAAATCATTTTGCTTACCGTGTCGCTGACGAATCAGCCGTTAACACCAAAGTGGTTGATGATGTCCCTATCTGATTAGGGCTTGTCAATAGGTGAGCCAACAAAGCGCTATTGTCAGGAAGAATGGTACGAGGTACAACAGGAGCAGGGGTCGAAGCCGCCGCTGTAGGCACAGGCATGATAGGTTGTAGGTCAGAGCTTGAACGAAGACGTCCGATACCGCGGCTGCTTCGTGGCAGGCCGGCCTCTTGAGCGCTGGCCGAGTTGCTTAGCAAACGAGCTGGGCTGCTACTACTGCTCGAATTGCCATTCGATTTGGTGCGATTAGCCCGGCTGGATCCGATAGAAGGCTGGCTAGCACTAAGCGACGTGGTTGCTGCATGTGGGAAAATGGCCGCCGATCCATTTCCAGCCGTATTGGGTCCCGAACCGCTTCTCGACCTACTGCGTTGTTTTCCTTGCTATGATGGAGAAAAGAGCTTTAACCACCGACTAGGACGAGAATGATGAATTATTATTGGTTCTTACAAACTGTGCCGTTGGTACGACGAATCCATGCTCGCTGCCTCCACTGTTTTGCCGTTGGAACGCTCCCGTATGAGACGCTGCATTTTCATATCCTCCAGAGGCTGGAAATCCATCGGTCGATTGGACAAGCTGTGGCTGTTGCTGAAGTTGGTGGGACGATCCTACAGATGGGGCATTGACGTTGGATTCAAACACCGAATTCTGCGCAGAGAAGAATAACCATGTACGTCAAGCTGGACATGAATCGCTGTGAATAGAATAATTACCTGTGTCGATGGCACAACCACCGTTCTAGGATGATTAAATGCTGGTTCGTTGACGAGCGGCTGTCGGTGAATTTGCTCTTGTGATTGCTGATGATACTGTGGCGATGGCCGTGTATTCTGCTGGTTTGTCAGGTGTCGATGACTGTTGCCGAGCTGCAGATTCGATAAATATGAAGAACTGGACTGATCCATTTGAAAATAATTGAGCAAAGGCTGCGGAGAGGATGCCGTGACGACTATCGTAGCGGCACTGACTGGAGTGGTGGAAGTTGAGGCACAATAAGGCGAATTTTCATGCAATTGAAAATCGTTGCGACGCTGCGTAAGTTGATCAGACGTCCGTCCAGCTATGCTGTCTTCGACAGCGACGATTTCTTCTTCAACTGGCGGTAACCGTCCAGAAAGCAAATCTAAAAATAGCAAAATAGTTTATTTTGTTCCATTGAAATAACTTGGCTTAACAAACCTTGCAACGGTTCAAAAGTATCCATGAAATCATCTAGATTGGGTTGTAACTGAATCAGTCCAGGTTGAATAAAATCGGCCAGGCCAGCTCCTTTAGCTGGAATTTGAAAATCGTAAATATAAATGAATACAAGTGGTAGGTTTATAGAATGATTTAATACCGATTTCTCTTGGGTTGGGGAAGGGAAAAGGCTGATTAGAGGATAGGCTTGAAAAGAGCGTGTCAGAGAAATCCATGAACAGGTCATCATCCAGAGCGAGGGATCCAGTCCCTGAGTTAAAACTGCCATTGCTACGTGGAGCAAACCAATCTAGGTGATCCAGTTCCCCGCACATGTTCTTGTGTTGAAAACATTCTTCAGTCATTTAAAATCTACAAACGCTTATGATATGGTGTGTCTTACGATGTCGTTGAGATCCTTGGAAGCACGACCCATCATCTGGTTCTTGAAAAAGATTCGCCACTTTTTGTACTCGGCTGTGACGGTTGCCAAGCGACGCTTCCAATATTTCCCCTCAAGGACAACTGCCTGGAAAATTGAACGTAAGACTTAAAACAAAAAGTTTGTTAAAATTATTCTAATAATATACTTTACCTCTGGCTTGTTGTGCTGATCCACTTCCAGTGGAGAAGCGAACTGGCATACAGCTGTGTTCCTTCTTTCAATAACTATACAAAAAGAGAGTTTACAATACACGCACATTTCCAGATGAATTAATTAAAACTGGTACATTGCATGTGCCAGCAACGCCAAATCAAGTTGTTGAGACGAATTTTATCCTTCCATTGTAGCCGTAGTCCTTTGAAGTTCTTCCATCGCGGAGAAGTAAGCTTTGAACTATACACGTAATACAGATGAATCAGTGTGAGTGTCAGGCAAAAAAAGCTATGAGTTACCAACCTATAGGCCAGGGTCATACACTGGAACAGCTTGGTGAGACTTTGATCTATGGTAACTGCTGGGATCATGAAATCCTCTGCAGCCTGCATGGGAAGATCCTCACATGAGAATGTTGCTCCAATTGCATTCTTCTGAATCCAGTTTCCAGAATCTTTTGTGAAACCTGGCATACAAATAAATTTTTAACCCAGCTGTTAGCAAAATTAAAGTACTTAAATTCAATTTAATTATACCTGGTGAAATGGTTTCAGTTCTTTTAGGTCTTATTATGCTTGTCACTGAACAGGACCCTTGATTACTGCAAGAACCAGCAAGGTCGCCAGCTGCATTCATGCTGCTTACTGAGACTGCTCCAACAAGAACGGCTGAATCTTCAGCATCTTCAGGTACAGGGATAGCCAACTCATCATCATCATCGTCCCTTCCTTCAGCTTCAAAATCTGAGACCATGAAATGCCCCGAGTGGATGATCTCTTTAGATTTCTTCCGAAGTTGTTGTGGTTGACCATCCTGGCACAGTTGTTGTTGCTGCCCGGCGTGCAACGGAGAAGCCTGTCTTGATTGACTCTGGTTGTTCTGAGTCGTTGGAGAGTTACCGCCTGTCATTTTTTTTTTCTTGCTTTGTTTGGTCACTACAGGCACCAACAGACCTTTATAGATGAACACAACAACAACAGAATTTTTTCCAACTCAAAGTCCACTTTTGTTAACAGAAAGGCCTAAAAAACAAGGCATGCTAAATATTTCCCAACCCATTGAACTGGACTGGAGGCCATTAGTCTCTGATCAACGAAGTTTTGATAAAGCACTAAAATGAGTTCGTCGTTAACTTTTGTTAACCATGTAGAAAAGCAAAGCACTGTGCGCCATCTTGTATCGGTTTCGATTTTCAAGGAGGGCACCGCACCAGCTCGCCGCATAAGGCAAACGTGCACAGGCACACTATCTTTCCTAGCTCCGAAGTCTGAACTGAATTTAACCCAACTGTCTCTGACGAGAATAGATGAAGAAAGGCACAAGTAAATTTCTTATCTGATTGCAGATAAAAAACACGCCTTTTCAATAAGCTAATTCACCACTGATGTAGAAAAGTATTTTCTTGTCTCAAGGAGACCTTTTTATCACTAAGTGCAAACATGCGAATTTCGAAAGGCCTGTAAATTAAGACGTTTCTCTTTTAGCTTGGGAAATAATTTAATGGCCTTCTACCTGTCTGACTGTGTAGAGTTTATAACATCTTTTACACCCAAGATTTAAAGGAAAATTTTCAGAGGAAAAAAACATGAAAATTACCGATTTTGCTGGTTCCGTAAACATTTTTGACGATTCTGGGTTGAGAAACGGGAAGTTATAAATTTCAAAACAGTCGTACGGTAGTGTGAATCTGGTTTTTCGTCAAACGATGTAGAACTGTTAACTGATTGGCAGACTATAGTTAAATAACCTAGCTGTCATTTTCATTAAATGATTTTGTTATGCAGGTTCTAAGGCGCCCTCCATCATGTCAACGCCTTTTTGATTCTGGAAAAGGGGTAAAAAAAAAAGTCATATCGTTACAAAAGTAATAATATTCCCTTAATACAAACACAGCCTTGCTTTAAAGGGAGGTTGAATTGTTCTCGGTAAATGTTACGTTTTAAGTCGTGAAGTTAAATTTGTAATCAAGTTCATGTAAAGTGACCTGCAGGGCCCAGATTGATCAGAATACTTTTTAAAGTGTGTTAATTAAGTGGTTTAGTTTCTCGACCAGTTCGTCCCTTTTTTTAGTCAGCAGGGCTTCGGCGTCAGCGAATTGAGCTTTATTTATTTTCCCACTAACTAGTCGTTCCACTAGCTGAGCATGGTTGCTCTGAAAATCTCTGTAAGCTCTGAAAAATGAACCAAGATATCGATCAATATTATGGTGGGATGTTAGAAAAAGGCAAATTACTTGTCTTGTTTTTGCAGCTCAGTCACACGATCGTTAAGCTGGGGATATTCTGATTTGAAATTACTCGGTAGATCCAACGTTTGAGCTCGTAGATCACTTGTGATATTTTTTGCTGCTGCCTGAAAGGAAAAAGAGTTAATGGAATGACAATATCACACATACGTACGAGTAATACAACATCCATACTTGGAAAGCATTGATATCCCGCGAGCTTTTAAGTTTTGCCACTTGTGTTTCAAATGCTTGAAACAACTTAGATCTCTTGAGGTAATGGTTGCGAATGTGTTCAGCCATAACTGCTGCTCGTGACCGATTGTCGCAAGTTTCATCCTGTCGTTTGAAAAGTTATAATTACGTATGTCTACCAACATTTCAATCCTAGATCGAAATTCATCTATAGGAATTTCTTTAGCGAAAAACATGCAGCGAAAGAAGAATACATAACGTGGTGCCTAAGAGGAAAACCATTAAACTGATAATGATTAAAAGAATATGGATCTAGAAGGAACTTGTGTACAGCGCTTCAAGTGCGTTTATGTCAGACCAAAACTATCCATCTACACAGTTGGCGTGCATGTCATTCACATGGATAAATTTGTTGACGAAACAATGGAGCGAGCAGGGTGAAAAATGAAAGATGAATTGGATGCTGCAATATCCATGCTCTTTATTCTCTCAAACCTTGGTGATCGAAAAGTCCAATCGCGCATAGATGATGAAAGTGAGGAACAAAAGGAAAAAGGCTAGAACGCACAAGAATGGCTCTTGAAGCATGACGATCCGCGAAAACGTGTAACGCAGCTAAAAATACAAGAACCATAATTGCATTAGTAAATGAAATTATCCCAAGGTACGTTGACAAAAATTTACTTTGAAAGGTTGGATGTGGTTCTCTACAAGGTTCTTGGCAGCAATTTCCACAACGGGGCGGCCCTTGACATCAAGGTACGTAAAATGCAACGAATCTGGTAATCGAGTAACAGCATAAGGTGTCTCGACTTCAATGTTAGAAGCTCCTTCAGGAAGAATGATGCGAACAAGGGCATCATCGACAACCATGTGATCGAAAATGTGGGAAATAAGATCCATTTGTAGAACAAATTCATCGCCTGCAGAGAAACGAATGTAACAAAATGAACAATAAGCATTGTTGGCTAAGGCGTATAATAATGTGAGTTTCACCAGAATTGAACAAGTTGGCGAAGCTGGGTAGATTGTAGCCAACCACATAGTGTGTCTTCCATCCACCAAACAATGGGAATCTCGGACGGAGTTCCAATGAAACATCACCATCATCCTCCTGTCTCAAGTTTGAGGTGGAAATATTTCCAATTTCATCGCGATAATACACGTCTGCGGCTAATTCAGGCAATACCGTCTGCAAGATTGACGCATTAGAGATAAAGAACAAATAACAAATAAATAATCCAACTTACTTTGAACGATTTCACGCTAGAGACTCCACTTTGCTCTCTTTGGTATTCAAATCGAGAAAATGAACCCTTAAGCTTGGCTCCACCATGATAAACATCCAAAGTTTCCTCAACAGCAATGTTACCCCAGTGAGACACTTCAATATGTCTGAGCAGATGACCAACACTCAAAAATGGAGTGTTATTCTCAAAATGAATAGTGATGCTCTCCTAAATGAAACTTAATTATCAAAACAAATGGTAATGCAAAATAGAAATATTATCTTACCTCTGACAATGGAGCAATATTTTCATAAGGTCCATAAGTAATTGTTGAATCGCTTTGAGAGGAAGGCTTAACCTTGGTGTAGCTTTCGACAGTAGATGAGCTTAGTAGGACTTTGGTAGTTTGTGTTGTAACTTTGTATGGTGTGTAGATGTAAGCATTTCCCCTGTACTGAACTAACTGTTTTTCTTTCTGGGTAATTTCTGCAGGATGAGGTGAAAGATGATGAGTGAATACTGTGCCGACAAGAACCTAAACAGTAATTTACAAAAAGATTAGGCATTGAACATATTTAATCTGAACTACAACAAAAAACATATTTAGCATAGAAAATGATCACATACTTTGACAGTTTGACCAGGTTCAAGAGCACTGCTAAGGGTGATTTTGTATGTCAGAATTCCCTTAACAGTGGAAGACTCTGCTTTCAGCTCACCTGACGACTCCTTTCCATCTGCAAGCTAATGAAATTTTCCTTGCATTCATTAATTGCATGATTGAGATAAGAAAGCAAAAATAGTACTTGGGCTTTGAAGAATGACAGTTTCTCCTGAGCTTTGGGATCGATAGGGAAATTAAAGCTTTTGACAGCTGATTTGCCCGTGTTTGACAAAGTCAGGCGGTGGGTGATTTTGACAAGTTGACTGGTTAGGTCGATGGTCCGCTCGGCATTTTTTATTACTATATCCTCACTGGTTGCGGTGCAAAACCCAGTAAGCGTTACGAATAGGCAAATCAAATAAACTTTAATTCGAAATCCCATAGTGACCAGACGGCTTCACTTCTACGTAAAATATTGCCGAAATGAATGATACCGGCTCGGCAATGACGTGTGCAGAGAACTTGTTAGTCTGTTAGACGACAGCTTGCTCATTCTGATTGGGCCCGACAACCGGCCGCGGTTGCCGATACAACAAATCTCTCGATACGATTTGCATAATAAGATCACGTTATTTTCCCCTGTTCTTTATCCAGTTTTGAAAATCGTTTGTTCATTTTTACTTCAAGGAAGCCATTAAGGATTTTCATTATTTTTTCTTTGCTCTGGTTCGGTTACGAGCTTTAGGCGTTAGGGATTCGATATCCAGACAATTTTTGATCCAAGATCCAACATCCAAGTAGTGTTTTGTTTACCATGTTTAGATGTTTAGCTTACTTTAACTTTTTCAGTTTGCCGGATTATAATCAACGTGGCATATGTTGACGAATACCGATGATACTTGATATATTGAACTACTTAATAAGCAGCCTGACAGAGGCCAGAAAAAAAAGTAGTTTTAAAAAAGATCAAGTTCCGAAAAATGGCATCAGTGTTACCCCAAAGAAAATCTTTCACTTTTGTTTGTATCATAGTCTCTCTTCAGTTTATTTAATTAGTTTCTAGGCAATTTTTGAATCTGTTCCTTAGTTTCGGGTTTCGTATTTTTAAATGGGAAGTAATTAAGGGATTTGTAAAATGCGTGTCATTTATTCGAATCTTCATATTTGGTTACTTTGGTTCCTTTGGTTCCTGTCATCTGTCACGTCGTCGTTTAGCCTTATTTCTAGTAATTCGTCAAATCTTACGCAATGGAGTGGCGTTGAAATAAATAAATATCGCTCTCATGAAGATCTGATATCTATTTTTGAGACCTTAGAAAGAGATTTTCCATTTATTGCAAAAAAAGGGACCATAGGGAAATCAGTGCAGGGTAGGGATTTGGTCTTCCTTCGGATAACTGCTAATGCTAGTGCACCTAGGCCTCTTGGGAGGCCAATGTTTAAATATGTTGGAAACATGCATGGAAATGAAGCTGTTGGCAGAGAAATGCTTATTGCTTTAGCTGAGCACCTTGCACAAAACTATGAAAAGGATGTTGAAGTGACCAAGCTTATCGAATCCACAGATATTTATATTCTACCTAGCCTCAACCCTGATGGTTTTGCCAAAGCAAAGGTTTGTTATATATTTGTTTCCTACAGGCATATTTTCTAAAATAATTGTTTTTTTCTTGTAACAGGAGGGTGATTGTTATGGGTCAAACTCATTTTCAGGAAGAGAAAACGCCAACAATGTTGATTTGAATAGAAATTTCCCAGACCGACTTGAAATCAAAGGATCTCCAAAAAATGTTGATGAAGAATTATTTATTAAAGGCAGAGAGCCTGAAACACTGGCCATCATGTTATGGATTGTCAATAATCCTTTTGTGTTATCAGCAAATCTTCACGGTGGTTCGGTTGTTGCTAGTTACCCTTTTGACGACACTGTTCTCCATCGTGAATGCTGTGTTGAAGGAAAAGCTCCGGATGACACTTTTTTTAAGCATTTAGCACGGGTTTATGCATCAAATCATCCTGAAATGCATAAGGGAAACCTATGTGAAGGAGATAATTTTAAGGAAGGCATCACCAACGGAGCATTTTGGTACGACGTTCCAGGTTTGTCGCGCACCAATGTTAAACTTGGAATGGCAAAAATAATTCAAACGAATATTTTAAGGTGGAATGCAAGATTTCAACTATGTATTTTCAAATTCTTTCGAAATTACCGTCGAGTTATCGTGTTGCAAGTATCCAAATGCTTCCAACCTTCAAATGGAGTGGCAAGGAAACCGCCAAAGCCTAATCAGATACATGCAAGCGGTTCATTTGGGAGTCAAAGGCCTGGTGACTGATCAACAAACGAATGAAGCTATTCCTAGGGCTCGGATCACAGTTGTTGGTGTCGAATATGACGTGAAAACAACCAACGATGGTGAATATTGGCGACTCCTTTTACCAGGGAATTATTCGTTGCAAGTTTCGGCATTTGGCTATCAAGATGTTGAAATTCATAACGTCTCGGTCATGGAAGATGCACCTACCATACTAAATATCAGAATGACACGAGCCATCCCAGATCTACCAGACACGGACAGCAAAATTTACCTGGAATTCGGACACCACAACTATACCGAAATGGAAACATTGTTGAAAAGAATCAGTGAGGCCTTCCCGACCCTTACACGGCTGTATACTATTGGACTAAGCATACAAGGCCGCGAACTCTATGTAAGTGTAGTAGTCATAATGTGATCATAGTATTACTCGCGGAATTTTTTTATAAACGTTTATTTTGACTTTCTAGGTCTTAGAGATATCAGATAATCCGGGCCAGCACGAACCTGGTGAGCCGGAATTTAAATATATTGCGAATATGTAAGAATAATTTTTTTAAATTTTATTATTATGGGTATTATATTTTCTTCGTTTTAGGCACGGCAATGAGGTTGTAGGACGTGAGCTTATTTTAAACCTTGCCATCATTTTAACCAATGGTTATGGTCGGGATGACCGAATCACAAAATTAATAGACTCAACACGTATTCATCTGATGCCATCCATGAATCCAGATGGTTACGAAATAGCAATTGAAGGGGATGAAAATGGTGGCTATGGACGGGGTAACGCCAACCAAGTCGATTTGAATCGTGATTTTCCTGATCAGTATTTCCCCAAGGATGATAATGCGAGCTTCCAACCTGAAACGCTTGCGGTGATGAATTGGTCACTGTCCATCCCTTTTGTTTTGTCTGCCAATCTTCATGGTGGTTCGCTAGTGGCCAATTACCCTTTCGATGACAATCCTCAGGGCAAGAGCAAGGTTGACAGCCCTTCACCTGACGATGCTCTCTTCCGTAAACTTGCCAAAACTTACAGCTATGCTCATCCTACCATGCACTTGGGGAAACCTTGCCATCAGAGTCTTGCTGGACGCCTATTGGGTGTTCTCGACGAATCTTTTAAGGATGGAATTACAAATGGTGCTCACTGGTACAGCGTTTCCGGCGGCATGCAAGATTGGAACTACGTCCATACAAACGATATGGAAATCACTGTGGAAGTGAGTTGCTTCAAATATCCAATGGCTAAGGATATGAAGAACTATTGGGAACTGAACCGCCAGTCGCTCTTAGAGTACATCGAGCAAGTCCATCACGGTCTTAAGGGCTTTGTACTGGATACGAATGGTTTTCCCATCTTTAACGCTTCCATAGCTGTGGCTGGTTTCGAAGGCAAAAATGTCCGAAGCTATACCGATGGCGACTACTGGAGGCTCCTACTACCTGGAGAGTATCACGTGACTGCCAGTGCTCCAGGGTATCCACCACTATCAACAGTTAGATGGAATCTAGTCTTTAACGATTCATTTTTAGGTTCCAATCGCTCAGCAAAACCGTTAACGTGCCTTCAGTTGGAGCTGGTGTTGTAAATTTTACACTGCAACGCGTTAATGTTGGTGAGATGATTCGCCTTTCCATACCACCTTCGCCAGAAAGAATAATATCGTCAACAACAACTGTATTACCTCCTACAAAAGTTGTGCAACTGCCTCCTGATGAGCTAGAGAGTTTATTGAAAAAGAAAGTCAAACAGGCGCCCAATTTGCTGTGCTTATACAGGTAAATTTGTTGCAATTCCAAGTCTTAAACGTTGACTTCATTTTCGCCGCAATTTTATTTTTCAGCGCAAAATCACCAGAGCAACAGTCGGAGCATCCAGTATGGGTATTAGAGATAGGAGATGGAGCAGCCGCAAATTGTGCCACACGAAAGCAGACTATCCAAATGGGAACGGTTACGAAGCTTCACCAACCTAAAGTGCTATTGGTTAACGGAATCGATCGAGCAGCTGCAGCATCAGGTCGGACTTTTCTGCTCAGTCTGGTTGATGCCTTAATATCGTCCGAGTCTGACGCGCTTAGCGTCATCAAGAGTGTATCGATGCATTTGATTTTCGACGCCGACCCTTCAGCGGCTGACGCGGATTGTTCAGCAACGCCAAGTACCAAACCCGGTGTCGGAGAAGCTATAATTCAATTTGTAGAACGGGAGAAATTTACAATGGTTTTGACTCCTGAATTTCAATGGATCGGGATCGCTGGATCTTCGTTATCGGGGTTGAAGCAATTCCGTGAAAAACAGTTAGTTGAAACCTACGACCACCAAATGCAAGAGTCAAGCGGTTGTAATCAGGGTGGACGCCAATCGTCCACGGTTCTTAATAATATCAGTGAAATCAGCAATGGTAGCATCACGTTCCGCCTTGGGCTCTCCTGCTGTGCGGAATCTCATAAAACTAATACCATCCTTTCTTCGCATCGAGCTGCATTGTTTCAACTGTTTCTTACAGCCCGTCAGGGTATCGCTGGAGTGGTTACAAGCCAGTTCGGTCAACCTCTTGCCGCTGTAATTAAAGTAACTGCAGCACGAAGAGCAATGATTTCATCTGCTGATAGGTAAGGAAATATAAACCTTACTCATACAATTCAATTATTATCTTATTGAAACTTTTAGTTTGGTTGTTTCAACAACCCGCGATGGTCAGTTCTGGATTGCCCTAGCTCGTGGTGAATATGCAATTGAGATTCTGTCTTCCGATTACGTTAAGAAAACAAAGGTATGATACTCTGCTTTAATTTAGTTTATTTTTTATTACTGATGAATGGTTTGCTTAATTCTAAGGTGGTGACAGTGTCAGATGGCGGGGCCAGCCAGATAGTCATTCAGTTGTCACGAGACCAAAGAGTGGGCGGATTGCCACGTATGGTTTTCGTCATCCTAATGGGTTCCTTACTTCTTTCACTGCTGACAATAGTACTTTGTTGCTGTTCCTGTTATGAGAAACGCAAAGCTCAGCGTAAGAAGAAATCTAGCCAGTGGGGTTTCCAGTTACTCCAACAAACAGATCGTGAGAACATGGCACCTGTGCTAATTGATAGCAGTTCCAGCGATGAAGAACTTTTTGTCCAGCATTCGCAACATCAGCATTTCAAGATGCGGCCACCGATTCGATCAGTGCAAGAAGGATCGGGAGATTCGCCATTCCGACCCATTAGGCCAAAAGGCAAGGTTTTGGGGGCAAGATTGGGTCAGTATCGTGATGATACTTCGAGTAGTGATGAGCTGGAAGATTTTAATAGCGCCACATCTTCGAGTTTGGAAGAGGAACAATTGGTCGACCTCCGGAAGAGTTCTAGGCCTGCCATGTGATTCAGTTGTGGGGCCAGAACAACTTATTTTTCAAATGTTATTATTATTATTTTTAATTAGATCTGATTTTAACGTGTGATGGTGAACAATGTAATCCCGTAATTTGCAACTTTCCTGTTGTCTGCCTAATCATGACGTGCCTTGTCATCTTTACTTATCTGGGATAATTAACACGTTCGTCTACTGCTGTATTGTTGTACAGCAACGAAAACTAAGCACACAATACTATACAAGGAGCGGAAAAAGATGAAATAAACGAATTCGTGAAACTAAATTATTGGAATAATGGTACTGGTGTCGTCTCAGATGAAACATTGTGGATTTGGTACTGCAAGAAAACTGATACCTGAAACCAAAGTCAATAAAACATAAACAATCATCCCAATATCAAGTAACGAATTGCAATATATTACTTTGTCTCGCAGTTGTTGGGCGCGCTGAAGTGCTACACTCAATAATACCAGAACTTCGTTAAGCCAAGTTACGGGGCTTTCCGACTGTAAAGTTTCGAACTTCACGGTGCCTCCTGCTTGGGTAAGATGATATACCGCAAAAATAAGCTTATGCGCTTGAAGATAAAAACTAACAGCCAAGTCACTTGGTAGGGAAGGTGTTAAAGTTTTCTATATCAGTCAGAAATTAAGGTTGTCAAAGTTACATCATACAAGAGATTTGCTTCAAACTCACCATATTTTTACTATTCATCAATTCATCAATCGTCCTTTTTCGAGGAATAGCCAAAGTGCTGCGGGCACGGTTAATTTTTCCCAAGACCAAATCCAGATCAGTCAACACTTCTTCAGCAGATAAATATTCTAACTCATCAGGAATCAAGGACAGACTTGACAAAGCCATCCTCAAATAATTTCCTGAATCTTGGATTTGCTGAAGGCGCCATGGGGATTCTGCTGCAATGGTTGTATGATAAACCACATTGGGATGTTTATGAAGTTTTAATGTCATGTCCTTAATGAAAATAAGTCATCAGATCCAAAAGGTAAAATCATTTCATAACAGCGAATGAGAGGTAACAAATAATTACTGCAGATGTAATGCTGTCACCAGTTATTGTCAAGATGCATTTTAACTGATCCTGGGATGTTTGTGTTGATGTAGCCATGACATATTTTTCCTGCCTCACATGAGTATCAACTTCTGCTATTTCAACAGGATAACGACGGGCAGCAGCCTCGAGAACTTCCTTTAACTGGTTGAATACTTTATGAACTTCATTTTTTATCAACCAGTTGAACTCTTGTCTCTAAAGTATAACACTCAAAGGGTAAACAACATTTAGTTTTGTGAAATCATGAAGTAGAATTACCAGATTTTCCTGTGTCAAAACTTTGTTCATTTTTCACTCTTTAGAGAACTGATTGGTATGAATCAATAGTAACCTTTCAGATGCAAAGCGAGACACAGAGACTTTTTGAGTAAATAATTCGAACGAACTTTTTTCTTAACAGATATGTGAACTATTTCATCTTTTTATATTTTGCTTCAAAAAATTTGTGTCCATCAACTCTTCGCTGGACTAGGGCAGAGTGTGGAAAAATCAATGACATTACCAAATTACCAACATTACCGAACCAAAACACGGAAAGAAACAAAAAAAACACGCCTTGCGACTTGCGAGTAACTCGCATCGCTCGCGTTGTTGAATTAGTGGGTAGCGCTCGCCCCGGTGCAAATTTGAGTTGACCAACTATAACAATGGAACATACTGGCGGGATCACAGGAAAATGTTTGTTTTTCAGCGTTTTCTCACTATTGTGCCAGCACCTCCCGTTATTAAGCTTGTCAAGATCAACCCATATTTGCAGCAGGGGCGAACCCTATTGATGCGTGGTCTCTCAACGCCCCGATCTGGGCGGGGATGGAAATTTTTTCGTCACGAAAAGCAATCAGGGTTCAATCGGGGTACAGTCATATCGTATATCGTATCGGGGCTTCAACCATAAATGCAACTAACCGAATTAAATTATAGTCGATTGATATTTTTCCCGGTTACCCCGAGAATAATTCTGCTTCATGCCCTGCCCCGACCCGCGACTGAAACCGAAAAAGCGGCCATTTTTTTTTAATGGCGTCGAGGCCCATTAGTAGTCAGTGGTCAGTTCTCAGTGCTTGACGTGGTTTAAGGTAAGAACGGGAAGAAGGAAGGAGCAAGATGGTCTTCTTTCTTCTTCCAAACATGTGCTTACGATCCCACCAAAAGAAAGGCAAATCAAAGCTTTTTTAGGATTCTGAGCAATGATGTGAGTTTAGTATTGAAATTCTAATAGATTAAGAATATCCAACAGGCCAGTTCTATGACCTGGCATGTAGTGGGTGGCAAGCACATGTTTGTTCATCATGTTGTTCATCTTGTACCATTAATCACTATAATCTTACTGTTTTCAATGATCAAAACACTGATGACTTGTTGAGAAATGTTTAAAAATTTTTGTTTTCAAACTATTGTATGTAAACTAACTGTTTTCCCCTGCTAGGATACTACAGACACTAATCTCTTTGAAGTGTGTGAGCTTCAACCACACATCTTCCATCTTTGATTTGATAAATATCTTATCAATAGCATCATCAAAGGCAAAGGAAGTAAAAAATGTTTAAAATTTTAAAATGATATTATTCAACATTTTGATTTCTCTTCATGTAATAGTTGCATGTAAATGGAAATTATATTGAACTCCTCTTCAAGGAGATATAAAAAGATGTTATGCCCAAGAAATAAAGCAGCAAAAAGATGTCATTAGCTGAACTTGTGCTGAACTGGTGAGTTAATCCCTGTTTTATTTTACTAAAGATCTGAAATGTTTACAACCACTGCAATACCTTATTAAGTTTATTTTGGTCAGAAATGCTATTCGTGTACAAACGCACGAATACAAAATGACCAGAGATATCATATTCGGCATAAAATAACGTGGAAGGTGGAAGAGTTTATTTTTAAGGAAGCAATAGAGTTCGCTGCACATTTCTCAGGTTAGTAGATGCGGTAGACGGCAGCTTCGTCTAATGTCTGCAATTGTGAATAGATGACAGTTAGGTGGAGGTGTCTACCGTTGTAACTAGGTGGCAGTTCAGGAGAGTCTACTCTACCTTTTACCACTAGGAGCCCGCACTCTGTTCAGGAAGTTCCCGATAGGGCCGATTGGTTTGATACCATTATCATGCCATTATGTTCACTATTGTGAGGTGAAATGGTGAATGTGTTTTTCGGAGGCGGTGGTCACAATTTGAACTAATGGATGGTCTACGTCCCCGGTGCAAATATGGGTTGAACGTGATGAGCTTAATAACGGAAGGTGCTGGCACGATGAGTGAGAAAACCGCTAGAAAAAAATACATTTTTTCTATGTCGTACCAGTACTACGTTACGTTATTAGCTTGTCAAAGTCAACCCATATATGCAGCAGGCCGAGCGCTACATTTTTGTACAAAAAGTTGGGCTTAATTAGAAAAGTAAAAAGTGAGTCAGTAGATGGCCACACTGTTTGATGGATCGTCTGTGCATGAAGGAGTGGTCTGTGATATAGAACATAGAAATTCATGGTTCATCCAGGGTTGTTACGGTTGCTCAACGCCATAAGAGCTCTTTACATTGGAATACGTCCTCGTTTTTCAAAGGGGAGGAGCCTTTCTTCATGTGACGTCAGTTGCCAGCAGCCAATGGGAATGCAAGTTAAACGCGTTCTTTTCGCCATCTAGGTAACGAAAATAAAACAAAGTTTTGTTTTAGGTTAGTACTATTGGTACTTCAACCAGAGTGCCTTGACAGTGTGCAGAATAGCTCAGTTGGTAGCGTGCTGGAGTATGAACCTAGATGTCGAGCGTTCAAGCCTCATGTCGGATGTGTTTTTTAGACCTTTTTATTAATACTTAAATTTATATATGTTTAAATTGGAAATTTGAATCTTCCAATTTCGGTATACAATAATTATGCACGTTAAACAGCTTCTTCCATTTTACAAAACTTGGAGGGAAAATTGACACTTATCTGTCACACAACAAAGTTCAAAAACATCCGCTTGGCGGCTCTGAGAACGGGTTTATTTTTGAGGACAGCCTCTTATGGGACTACGTCTTATGGCGTTGAGCAACCGTAACAACCCTGGTTCATCAGTTGTAGTCTTGTTATGCGTTATGACAGGTTATAGAATTTCTCCAGTTTTTGGTAATTGCAATGAATATTTTACTCAAGGCCTACTTTACAATAGGATTAATTATTCAAAAGATAAACAGTTCGTAGACCTAACAGTTCGTGTATCATTCTGACGGAAAAAATATCTATTCACCTTTAAATAACGTTTGAATTCTTTTCTTTTGCAGTGACGTGACAATAGGGTTTGCTTGGGTTGTCTAAGAAATGAGAAATGAAAGTTCCAGACAACAAGCTCATAGTCTTGCAGAAGTTATATAGATCATATATCGTACATGAATCATGAGGTAATGGCTATGGTTACAAACTACAACCCATGCTATAATCTTTAAATGTATTCTGGAATTTCACTTGCAAAAATTGGTAAGCTGAAATTCTGAAATGATTTTTGTGGGTTTTTTTCTTACAGAATAATCAGAATAACATAAATTTTAAGAACACGCTGATTGCAGAGACAAGTAAGAACCGAAGATTACGTTAGACTTAGAAGATTAAGTAGCCTAGAAAGTTTATTTGTGTACTTTGTTTACTTAGAAACAAGTTTTGTGGAAGAAAACAGTGGAAATGAAAAGAAATCGTGATGGATCAGCCCAGGAATGGTTTGGTAAAGTGAAATGGTAAGTGAAGTGCAGTACATTAGACCAATAGTTGAAAAAAATGATTTCTATTTATTTATTCTCTGTATATTTACCTGAAACCAAAAAATTAAGTAAATCTGAAACCAAGGAAATCAACCATCAATTCCTCATTTGATGCAGTCTGACAGCAGTTGTAGTAACTGTCCCTTCACACAGAAATGGACTACACTTTTATCCAAATAAAACGGAATGCTTTCGGTAATGAAACTTACTTAAAATATATTTCATTACAGCTAACTGATATCGAATATTACAGCTGAATTATGATATTACAGAATTGATATTTTCACGTACGCAGTTGCAATTACTTAAAAACTAACGAACTTACATATGAAAATCAACTGAGGAAAAAGAAATCTTTCTGTTTATGTTGTATAACAATATCATTTTGAATTCAAAAACTATATGTTGCTTTGAATTCAAAGGACTTGCTTAGTATCTGCAAAGTGCAAAGGAACCGTTGACAAACTTTTTATTTATCAACCCAGGAACTTTTTAACGTCACATATCATTTTCAATATTCAGGTATTTTGTTATGGGTCGTCTTCCTTTTTAATTTATTTATACGCTAGTTTCATATTCTAGTTAAGCTTAATGATAATTGAATAACGGTAATTGAATAATGGATTAGATTTGGCAGATGTATATATATATTAATTTGATCTAACGTGAAACAAACCATTGCAATTTATTTCAGATAAGTCATATGCTTGTGAAAATTAATAGCCATCGCGATTACCGCCACCGAGAAAACTTGCTTGAATCAGGATTGTCATCAGAATGTATGCATCAGGATTGTTGCATAGAGGCTATGATGTAACATAGCAACCAGTATTGCTTAAATTACAAGTGTAGAAGGTTGTATAAGAACATTAGCATACATGGCTCGGAGGAGCATGCCCGGCAATTACGCAACTTCCGCTGTGATAAACAATCACAGGGATTCATCGAATAACAGGATAGAATGCAAAGCATTTACACAAAGGTAATACGCTACAAGAGAAAAACATTTCGGGTGTAAGATTCATACTCAAATTTAATCTCCACATGGTAAAACGTTCAAAAAAATAATAATAATAATAAAAGGTAAATCGTTAAATATTATAATGCGAAGAGGTTTTCTTCATGTTTTATTTTACGCAGGAATTGAATGATAACCATGGAAAACTACCTGTTGAAAATGTTATCGAAGAGAATTTGGGAACGAGAACATCCACACACATTTTACATCCGGTACAGGGAACGCCGCAGGAGGAACAGCATCTTCCAAAGGATTTCAACCCTAAGGTATATTGCCAATATTCGTTTTAGATATCTAAGGTAGCCAAGTGATGTTAAAATGGTAAACAGTTTACACGACTGGCCGTGCAAGCGTTAAATTTCATTTCTTGGCGAGGATTTCACATAATTATTATTTAATAGGCAAAGAAAGAAGAAAAAAGAATGGCTTTGTTAAGATTGTGCGGTTCCTGATAGAGGTCGAGCTCTTTCTTAACAAAGTAGAACTACACATATTTCCTAAATAAAGATAAACAAAGATAACAGACCGGAAAGCAATTCACCTGAAAAAACGTGCCCTACGATAGTCTAAAGCAACAGTGTAGTTGCAGTGACAAACCCTTGGACAACTGTTAAACGAATAATTGCATTCCGCCATATATGCACAGTTGCACACAGACACGTTCCACGTGCCGGCTTTCGTGGAAGGAAACTTTAGGGTAGAGGAACCTAATTTTGAAGGTCGAAAAATGTTCTTGTTTCTATGTCACCTTAGGTCATTGCCGTTCCCCCTCTACTGACGTAATATCGTCCAATGACGTGGAACACTTGAATAACCCTAGGCAATTCGAAAAAAGAAAAAGAATCGAAACACCCAGTTTCGCTTTTCTAAGTTCAGTAGCTCGTTCACATGCACAGAATGCACTTGGGTAGATTCGTTGCTATCATTTCCGATGTAGTGATGCGCACGTTTACACGTAGATTAAATTTTCGGTTACAAATTGCACACCTTTTTGTAATGTGTGGGTAAACCAATCACGTACTAGAAAAGCACTACACCTTGCCACTGGTTTAGTTAAGTTGCACATGCCAATTCACACGTTGTTATTGCACTAGACTACCTCCGCCATTTTCTTTCGTATTTTTATCTATTAATTATCTGCAACTGTAGTGCACTTACCATTTCCATGCAAAAAATTCTGTTTCCACCTCATCACAAAATATGCAAATGTCCTGTCAATCCCAACTGCCTACCATTGCTCCCAACTATTAATTTAACAATCATTTAAAAGATGTTTTTTCATGAATTTTGTTATCTAATGTGATGGTTATTTCTATGCCTTATGTCTGTTAGCGTTAAACTAGACCTTGTCTTATCAAAATTATTCAAAACCACCTTTTTTTTTCTTCTCGTTTTTGTGTCGTCAGAAGGGCAATCTCTAGAGGAGGAAGAAGGACATCGGAAATCACTGCCGGAGCCGACAAGATCATCGCCCAGGAATCTTAAGTATTAATCTTAGAAATGTTAATTGTCCAACCATGTTTTTTTTGTGGATCTAGGAGGGCTACATTACCACCAAAGAGGATTACCGGACAACGAGGATCGCCGCCGAAGCAGTTCTGGTTGTCGCCCAGAATTGTCATTTCATTGAAAGTATTACACTTCAAACGATGATTTTTATTTTTTTGAATGTATTTAGGAGGGCCTACATCACCAACGACGAGGACTACTGGACAACGAGGATAGTCCCCAGAACCGTAGCCCACGAAACCAGGTACACATTTTAAGGTTTCATGGCTTTTAAGGTGTTTTATATATTGATCTTCCTTTTTGTTACGTATCTTGGAGGGCTTAGAACACCAAAGAGGAGGGCCATTGGACGACGAGGATCGCATCTGAACTGTAGTGCTAGATCAGGTATTAATTGTAAAATGCCAAATATCTTCCCATGTTTAATTTATATATCTTTATTTATAATTATATATGTATCTAGTGGGGCGTGGAACACCAACGAGGAGGATCACTGGACACTGTTCGTTGGGGATTGCCGCCGTAGTCACCTAAACCGTCGCCTAAGATTGTCAAGTATTAATGTTAAAATTTTAAGTGTCTAACCATGTTTTGTTTTGTATGTATCTAGGAGGGCTACATTACCACCAAAGATTATCGAACAACGAGGATCGTCGTCGGGGCCGGTAGGGTTGTTGCCCGAAATTATCAAGTATTTCATTGAAAGTTGCTTTGAACCGTGATTTTATTTTATATTTTTTTTTATTGTTTTTAGGAGGGTATACATCACCACCGAAGAGGAATACTGGACAACGAGGATCGTCGCTAGGACCGTAGCCCACAAAGCCAGGTATAATTGTAAGGTTTTAAGGCTCTTGCAATATGTTATTTATATTGATCATTATTTTATTATGTGTTATAGGGGGCCTGCCACACCAACGAGGAGGACCATTGAATGACGAGGATCGCACCTGGACCGTAGCGCAAGATTGTCAGGTATTAATAGTAAAATGTAAAGTTTTTTTTTCATGTTTTATTTATTTATCTTTATTTGCTCTGTGTACTAGGCGGGCGTGCAACACCAACGTGGATTATGGGCCGTCGAGGATCGCCGCTGAAGCCATCAGTACCGTCGCCTAGCATTGTCAGGTGTTAATTTTGAAATTTTCAGTGTCTAACCAAGTTTTTTTTTTTTTTTTTTTTTGTTTTTTAAATGTATATAGGGAGGTCTACATCACCACAAGACCTTTGGGCAATGAGGAGCTGTCGGAGCTGTCCAAAATTGTTATTTGTCTATTGAAAGGTTAAAGCTTCAAACTGAGATTTTATTTATTTTTTAAAATGTATTTATGAGGGACTAAGTCATCACCGAGAAGGGCTATTGGACAACTAGGACTGCCGCCAAGACCGTTGCCCAAAAGTGTAAGTTTTAATTTTAAAATGTTTAATATTTAACTGTGTTACTTTAATTTTTGTGTTTATGTGTCTTGTGTTTGTATTCAGGAGGGTTCGCAACATCACCGGGAGGACTGTTGGCATCAAAGATCGCCGTCGGAGTTATCAGAATTATTGCCAAGGATTCTTAAGTATTAACCTTAAAAATTAAAAGTTAATCATGTTTTTTTTTTTTTTTGTATGGATCACGGAGTAGTACATGAGTGGACTACCGGACATTGTGGACTACCGGACATTGTGGACTACCGGACATTGTGGACTACCGGACATTGTGGACTACCGGACATTGTGGACTACCGGACATTGTGGACTACCGGACATCGTGGACTACCGGACATCGTGGACTACCGGACATCGTGGACTACCGGACATCGTGGACTACCGGACATCGTTGCCCAGCACCAAGATTTGCACCCATCAGAAAATGGAAGCTAGAAGATGGTACGGTTGAGTATTGTCAAATCGGCATTTTTTTTTATTATATTCTGTACTGTGATTAGTTTGTATCATGAGTGGGACTCTAATCCTCTTCCCCCTTCCATCTTTTACCTTTCAAGCACTATTGGTTATGGTTTTATCTTGCCAGAGCCTGTTTCGGAATCGATCCCGATACTATCGTGATGCATTGCCGATGCTCAACGGTTGAGTCATGTTATACATTTTACGTTTCACTATTACAAGAAAACATGGAAAGTAAAAATTGTTAAGGCAATTTGTAAAGGCTCGCAATTCTATATCTAACCTGGTTGACAATTTTATAAGGATCATAGCTTTGAGGTAGAGCATTGGCATGCGGTTCTAAATGACTCGGGTTCGAATCCCGGCAACGGAAAACTTTGATAAATATATTATCGAGATCACTTACTCTTAATTAAATTAAATGCGAATGTAAGTGACTATGTGTTGTACAGTTAATTTATTGAGAATCGTGCTTCAAATCTATTTTAAGTCCAAATTTATTGAACTAAATTGACACGAAAATGTAGTCGTCATCGATATATGACTCGTGGCTCAGTGGTAGAGCATCGGCATGGAACGCCGAAGATTGCAGGTTCAAATCCAGAATGAGTCGAATAGATGATCAATAAAAGCAATAATGATAATGATTTGAATTGAAATCTCTTGCAAAGTGTTTAACCAAAACTATACGCATTTACATCGGTAAATCACAATGAACAATTTTAAAAAATCTGTTATTGGATATCATATCAAACTTTGCCAAAATATCCATCCCGTTACTTCGTAACGGGGAAGTTTCTCGACTCAACTTGCACCTGGGAAGTTTGGGAACCTGACTGGGAATCGAACCCCGGATCTTGGAGTTCCTAGGCTGATGCGATACCAACCTGGCAACCCCCCCTATCATCCCCCCCCCATGACAACAGATAGTCTATTGACTAACGTCTTAGGTTACGACAATGTGTTTGAGATATAGTTAATACAAATCCAACGATGGTAGCTCAGTGGTAGAGCACCGGCTTGGCAAATCTTGTAACAAGAAAGGTCTTAAGTTCGATCCCTCTCTCATCTAACTTACATGGTTGTATTACTAACAACAAATTGAACCGGCTTGGCAAGTATTGTAACATGAAAGGTCTTAAGTCGATCCCTATCTCATCCAACTTACATGGTTGTATTTATATCAACAAATTGAAATAAGTACTAAAATCTTTTATTGTCCCTCCATCCACCCACAATTCCACCACTGTTTTACATTATACAATACAACATACAACACATACACAAATACACTTAACTATACCGTTGGCTGCCACGCCACTTAATATCTACGCTAGCTACTTGGGGGACTTGTCCGAAGACAAGTCCGGGCTGATTTTGTTGATGGAAACCTTTAGGGGAACGCACACCCCCAGGTCTTCCATCAAAAAATCGAAAAGGGAAAGTCCCTGTTGGTGCGTTGCCTACTGCGCCCGAAGGCGAATCTTGGGCAGTGGCACTGTCCCATCCCATGGCAGAGACCATGAGACAGAACAGCGCGGCCCGTCCCTATAAGCTAACAAAACAAAGGGGATCAAGGTGGCGTGGCAGCCAACGGTATAATTAATACAAACACCTAACTAAATACAATGATACCACGAGGAGATGACGGGGCGACCACGAGGCGATGACGGGGTGACCACGAAGCGACGACGGACGAGGCGATGATGGGGCGACCACGAAACGATGACGGGCGAGGCGATGACGGGGCGACGACATGCAACCAATAGACGACGACGGGCGAGGCTAAGACGGGGTGACGGGCGAAGCAAAGATAACCTGTTACTGTAAGACAATAGATTTTAAGTAAAATTCTTAGAGGATTGAAAAAATTAAATAGTAAATTACGCACCGTTACATTTGAGTTGAATTTTCCTTTCTAACAACCGAAGTTAACATTTTACACAAGGTTTTTGACTCTTCACTCGTAATCACACAGCAATAACAATTCACATCAGCGCCATCTGTTTTTTAAGAGATAAAACAGTATTAAACTGTCAGCTACCTGCGTTAGCAAGGTACCCGAAGGGCTATTTTCGGTTTTTTTGTAATCTTTATTTCTATCGGCTTTTAAATGCTAGAATTAGAGCTGTTGTGTTATTTGCTAAAAAAATAGTTAGAAAAATATTTTGTTAAAGAAATAGTTAGAAAAATAGTTGAAGTTGTTTGTAGTGTTTTTTTTGAAATATGGCATTAGTTCTGCTTTCCCGGCAAATTTGATCGCACACAGCACAAACCACCATAACTTCATGGTGTGATCGGTAAAGATTGTCAGTAATCATTCGCAATGTTGAAGGAGCTATAGCTTCGGGTAAACCATTCCTATCAAGATCGACAAGCTCGGGATTGCTGAAAAACAGCTGGCCTGCAACATCTGAGCAGTTCAATTTGACTGGTAACGAATGTAGAGAAACTTTCTTTCTTTTCATTTTAGGACCATCTTTATTTAATCATAAAATACAAATTTTTTTGAATTTTTAGAAAACGAAACAACTATTGGTAACATTTTAAACAAATGAATACAATTTTAAATAGGGTAGTTAATACATGTATATTATATGATTACTTGTAATTTTATTGAAAAATTGCTACTAATTGCATTTACTGTAAATCGAATAAAATTCAAAGTCAAATGGTCTAATTTACCGATGGATAGATCATCAAAACTTTGGGGCTTTGTCAACCTTGTGCATTCAGCGCTTAAATTTCGAGTTGAAACACTGGTTGATACTTTAAAGGCAGCTTGTTTCGGCTAAAATATTCAGTATAATCGATCCGGGTAGCTTACTTGCAAAGATGGGTAGGCTATGCTGGGCCGGTTTTGATGGGTAAGCCGGCTAGTCGGGTATACCCACCGCCGTCTTGTAAAATGGCGGCGCTAAGAAAAAAAACAATTACACTTAATCACTCTGTAGTGATCCTATACTATTCATCATTCCGAATTAAAATGGCTATTTGACTCTCTTTCAATAATACACCCCCTATCCTTCACGTGAAAACCTATTATTTTTTATTTTCGCTTTACTAAATCATCTAGTGGGGCAATCGTGAACTAAACCCATCCACACCAGAAAAAAAAACCATACCAGCAAAAAAAAAACGTGGTTAGAAACCCTTCGGGTAATTGCAGCACAAGAATAATTTTTTCTTTTTTTTTAAGATGAACCGTACCAATATCAGCTCATAGCTTCA
This sequence comes from Daphnia sinensis, assembly GCA_013167095.2. NCBI lineage: Eukaryota > Metazoa > Arthropoda > Branchiopoda > Diplostraca > Daphniidae > Daphnia > Daphnia sinensis. The sequence goes on along the minus strand of CM023189.1, from coordinate 7,447,391 downwards.
CTTTGTTGCGTATAACTAACATTAATTGCAAAAATTATCTTGGAGCTGGGAATACCTGTTTGTTTTCCGTACATTCTTCTTTGATGGTGTCTTTATTGGTTGCAATGGTATCGTCGGTTCATGCAATCATGAGTATTGTTGCAGTATCAATTCAATGGTTGAAACTTGCATGATGCATAAGAGGGAAAAGTTCAGCTCGCTGAGAAATGGTAGTCCAAACCTTTCGTTTTTCGAAGAACCCATGTTAAAGCCACTGGAATGGTTTTTCCGTTTCGATTTCGGCTACTGTGCTTTTTCTTAATTGTTATGCATGACATTTCCTTCTTGTTCTAATAAGACGGAATTCTCGAGCCCCTTCAAAAATTTCCCGTACACACAACTGTCATTGACCTAAATAGACAACGACGAATTTCAAATTGAAGCTCGAAAAACAAATTTGTAGGATTACCTTAGAATCTTTGTAATGGCCCGTACATGGCCGCTTGCAATCGGTTGCTAGGTTTGAAAACGTCAGAGAACTGATTTTTGCCTCTATTTTGGTTCGGGTGAATCAAAAGGCATTTAGTTTTCGTACTTGGTGAAACATTGCTCCAAGTGTCGGATTGAATTACTGACTATTACTGGTGCGCTAAGTGAGACACTAGCACAAGCGGATTCGGTTCCGTTATTGCCTGCCTTGTCTGTCGTCCGAGTTTAAGACAATCATCAATTTTCTCATTTTTGCTGTAATTCTATCCAGCTCCTATCGAGTTCTGGACCAAAAAACACGTAATCAGAAACTTAAAAAACCTCAAATTAAAATAACGTCAGGACAAAGCACAACCTTTCGTTTGATATTCGGGCTCTTCCTGAGTTTGCCGTGCTCTGTTTTACTGCTTACGAATTTGTTCCAACTCTTTCGTATTATTTTCTTCAACTGTGCTAGGCGTTAAGCCCCAGTCTTGGGTGGGTGGTGGGGAAATCTGGACAGGACTTTTTTTAAAATTTGTTTTCCGAAATCTTTTGAATTGAACAAGTCTACCTGGTATATTCGAGTATTCCACTAATTCTAACTCACAATTGTCATTGCGGTATTTATTTCCCGGACAAGACGCATTTTTCCATTGTGCTCGTAAATAGTGGATTACCTAAAACAGTTAAAGCAAAATGTCAGGTAAAATGTGTCATGGCAGTTTTATTTAATTTGGCTTATTCTTTTTTTATTCCACTATAATTTTTCACCTTATGCTAACTCCGTGCTGGAGATCCCAAGTAGCTGAGGAACGGTGTTTTCCTATTGCCTTTTCCTGGTGTCAAAATAAATTTAAGAAACAAAAAAGAATGTTTTAAATATCTGTATGTACCTTCTAGAAATATCGGCATAGCTTATTAGCTGGGGAAAGGGGTTTTCTTTTCGCAGTTCTATCATCATGTGAGAAAACCTGGAAATTTTGTGTCACCCTCCCAACTCTTTGTTTCGGGTAAAGACGTACCGGCTACAACATGGAAGCTTGATCCGCTTCTAGGACGAATACAAATGAATGTCTTTACTACAGTTTGTCCTCATCTAGACAAGCAATCCCTTCACACACTCCAAGGCAAAAACGAGAACCTGGGAACACGGTAATTAATGAATATTTGAACAGAGGAAGTTATGGATACTGCTTATAGTAAAGCTCACCTATTAAAGGAGAAGGGTACACCAAGTCATTTGTAATTAGACTGGTAACCAACAAATGTCACTTGACTAATTCCGAGTTAGAAATCATATCCAGAATGGAATAGGAAAATAAACGGGTTTTTTAGTGGCCCATTCTTGTGGTTGTTAAACCAAAGTCCTAATGAAAAAACGTACAACAGACACAAAATGGAAATCACTATTTAACACAAAATCTATTGACTTGCCTACACAAAATTACCTTGTATGAAATTCTTGTGACAATTTAATCGATGATTAAGCACCTTTGATGGCTTTGAAGGATGAAATCCATTACTGAACTATGATTGGGAAACGTGTTATGGCTAAGACCACAGACCGAGAATTGAATCTATTCTTGGTCTGTGCGATAGTGCGAACACACTTGGATGCTGGAAATCGTTTGTTTTCCAGCTAAGTATACTTTCAGAACAGCATTTCTTCATTTTATTGGAACTGACGTACGTAAAGCCTTATGATTTACGAAAGAGCAGGAAGCGAAAATGCAACAGTTTACTTAAGCCAAGCTGGGAAGGTAACTAGTTTGTAGGTTCTCAATTACCACGCGACTACACTCTGCTTCGCTACTGTGCTGTTTTTGTACTACCACGCGAGACGCGACTAAACTTTGAATTACCTGGCGAAGCACTGCCGAATTGCCGATTGCCGAAGGCCTGAAGCACTGCCTATGAATGCGAATCCATCTAGCGGGAGCCTTGCAACGATGTGTTTTTCTTTTTCGTACAACGAAAGCCCAGCGGTTGCCCTTTTTCCTTTTTTTTTTCAGCATTTTAAAATTGTTTTAAGTATTCTCTATTTAAACCGGAATGGAAGCAAAAGGGAATGGCAAGGCATATAATTGGTTTTGGCCTTTTGGAGTAGTACAGAGGAGTGAAAAGAATATCACTGAGACCACTTTCGCGAAGAAAATTAATTGGCATTTTGAAGAACACGCACTACAAAACATTCTATTCATTGTTCTTTAAACTCCTTGCGAGCCATGTAAGCACGGAAACCCTTATCCGTTCAATGTAGCCAGTCCAGGACAGGTGATCGACTAAAATAGGCGTTGCTCGTCATGTGATGATAGTTGTGCTACTTGGACCTGTAATAAAACTTTGACATAACAAAATCCCAAATGAAATATTAAATTCGCACCTTTGATCCACCAAATGCGGTGCCATAGGGAAATTTTCCTTCCATGAGCCCGGTTTTTCCAGCCAAAAGTTCAATCAGTTTTCCAACTGTCATGCGAGATTGAAATCCGTGGGTATTCATGATTACATCAGGACAAATTCCAAGCTCTGTGAAGGGTTAGTCTTCTCGTTTAAAAAAGAAAATTGGGGGTTAAAAAAGGTCCATGGGAATCACACAACGGAAGACATTAAACGATGACTCCTTTTTGACCATGTCGACTGCTGAACTTGTCGCCGATTTTTAGTTGGATCGACGACTGCCGAGCGAATTTTAACAATGTTTGCCTCTTCGGCATTAGAAGAAAATATAACTTTCTTAACATAAGGAGGAATCGGTCCTTTGTATCTAAATTGGAATTAAACAATGAATTCTAAACAGCTAAGCCTGTAAAACTGAACGAACTTACGTGATGGGCACGTCGCGATATTCTGGCATTGGAGCCGCAGCTGGTGCTCCCGATGCTCCTGGTGCAATAGTAACCACGGGAACGGTTGGCATAATTTTATTGATTAGAACCTTTTATCAAATAAATAGATTAGAACCGATAGACTACCAATTTTTATCGATTTAAATACCTGTTTAGGTTGAACAGGTTGGCTCACACAAGCAAATCCATCCATGTCAATAACTTCATGTTTCCATGTCGGTTTCTTACTTGTTGGATCAACCTTAGGACCATTAACACGGTCTGAACTTTGATTGGCATAACGTTTCAACACACATTTCGCATTCTTATAAACCAAACACTGCCCATAACCTTATGAAAATATTTGAAAAAATAGTGGTGGTAAAAGAAAAAGCTAAAATTTCATGTTACCTCGATCCAGAGAGGCTTTATTTAAAACAGTAGCATCTTCGATATCGAATCCAGATTATGATGGAGATATGGAATCAATCCTGCACAGACGCCAAGCAAAGTAAATGGCTCAATTTCATGATGAGTCGTCTCTTCGGTGATATCCGACTCGTAGACAGCAATAGCATGTTGCTATCATTCTCTTCATTCACATCCAAATATTCTATCAGCCCGTCGTGAATGAAGACCTCAAATGTCCGAAAGCCATCGGCCAGTTCTTGCATATGTCTTTCTATTAAAGCTGGTTTTCCATTACGAACTATTATATATGGCCTACGGTTAGAGAAAACTAAGGAAATTAAGTGGTAACTTTTAGATTCTAGATTGTTATACCGTCATAGACGACCACCATCGCAGCTGATGTAAACCGCTCTTGTTAAGAAATGCGGATAAATGGAAACGAAGGCGTTGATGTAGCCACGGCGACGAGCCAGTTTGAATTGTCGGATCAAGCGTTGATAATCTTTGACGAGTCCCAGGATATTGCCTAACATACGAAGAGATAATGCAATCGTAATATACGAGACATACATGTAAATTAAACGAACCGTTGAGGAAAACTGGGTAGATATTCGGGTCGCTGATCTCTCCGCCACTGAATAGATTAATATCTTCAAACTCCCATGTTCTGTGCAATCCGGATAATGGGTTCTTCCTCTGCCTCCGTGGTGATATGAGTCATCAGTGCGAGATTTTTTACCAGACCACATCCCTAGACGATGCCAACAACAAACTATAACAAACAATAACATTCGCCTTATGATTAATAGTTTTAACCTCTCCTTCAGGTGTATCTGACGGACACAACATACCTATATTTAAAAATTCAAAAATATAGAAATAGATTAAGAAAAATTGGAACATTTTATAACAAAGGGGATGGTATTGTCACCACATTGAGAAGGTTGAAGAGAACGGGGCCCAGACACAAAGTGAGTCTCTCTTTACGATTCCACTTCTACTTCGAATTAATGTCTTGAGTGATAGATGAGAACATTGGAAGCTCAGGTGATTTACGTTCAAAATTTGAAACGTAAAATTCAACAAATTCGCTTCTGACCGCCTTGCGGGGAGGAAATCAAATTACTAGGGCGGAGACGATACAAACACCGGCAACTGGAATGCCGAGATCGTGCTCCGACCTCAAAGCTAAAGGACACACTTTGAGCGGCCTCTATTTGATTATGGGTGCCAAAACAGTGGAAACTGTTTACTGCGACTTGTGCAAATCAGAAAACGATCCCAGTAAGTCATTTAGATAAATAAATTAGAAAACTAGATCAAATTACGATCGAAATCATTCAAAAGCAGCTTTGCAAACGTGGATCGGATTCGCCGATGTCAAATCGATGCCCGTTTACTTCAAGGCATTGCTAAGCACTACGACTTTCAAACAAATTCAAGTGCCCATTCCGTTCGACGTCGCACGCGTTAACGTCGGTGGAGCCATGAATTTATCAACGGGTAAATTCACAGCTCCAAGGGTGGGCAAGAAAAATGTCTTTTAAAATTAGTTTATATTAAAAATATATTTTCTACTATTCTTTCATTTTCACTGGAACGGCCTCTTTCCTGCCAAGCAATTCGTTCAGCGACGTCGTGGCGTACGGCCTGTCCGACGAGAGCAACGCTAACGTGTACCAACAAGAATCGCTAACTTTGCAATCGACGCTCCATCTGAAGGCAGGCGATCAAGTTTGGCTGCAAATTGGATTTGCTGGAAATGCTGACTTTGTTGTGCACACGTTAGTTGAACTAATAATAAAATAATAGGTGGATCCTGCAGAAATGATAAAAGCAAGAGGAGGTGAGATAGTGGCTACGGCATCGTACACAAAGTTCAAAACTCGCAATCGGCAGTGGAATCTATCTGAACAGGGGACAGCCGGCAAAACAAGTGGCCCCGCCTCATCGTCCATTCTCAATCGGTATAAGCAGGTAAAGCGGGGAATGGACGAGCAGGTATTGAATAATGTGAAGCGAAACTTTTTCCGTTATGCGAGAAAATAGAAAAACTCAGATGTTTCAAATAACAAAGCGAATTCAAATCAAAATCAACGCTATCTTGTCGCTAGGAAAAGTGCGGGGCGAAATGGGATTCTGAAGAGCTGGGACTCGGCATTGTTCCATCGTATCGCAAAACGCAAGCTCGCCTTTCTTGATTATGATTTGTCAGTTGGCATAACAGCCCCACTCAGGAACGGATAATGTAAAAAACAAATGAAAACAACAAAAACAAACAATGCCACAAAAGTGCGTACCGGTATGTTAGGAGCGTGTGGCAAACACGTAAATAGGTGAAGATAAGCGGATAATATACGATACTTTGTTGTCAGTAGAGTGTTACGATAACCCGACATGATTTGTACGGTCTACCACCAGGGTCGTGTGTTCTTTTCAGTATTGTTCAACAACATCCACGTAAAGGGAATGAATTCAATTGCCGAGAAAGCAAAGGTAAATTCAAATTCATTTCAATTCAAAAAACCATCGACCAACAGTAAAGTAAAAATCGGCTAGCATTACCATTTGAAAGAGTGTCAAACATTTTCTGCACATTAAAGCTAAAACTAAGAGCTTCTCTTTTTTGTCCAAAGTGATCCGGGTAAAAAAAGAAAACAACGGGGTCTACTTAAATAACGTCACGTCAGCACAACACAGCCTAATTCAAAATGGATGCCGATACATCCATTGAAGAACGTCATCCTATCACGGCAAACGGGGATTTAACTGGCGTCCATACAACGAAAGATAAGGGCCTGAACGGATCTAAATGGATCACAGCAGATAAGATTCTCGAACAATATGAAAACGTTGACGTCATCACATCCAATTTCTTGTCACTGCATCTAGCAGCAAAACTCAAATGCGGAATGAGGACATTTAATAAAATCCTACGACAAACGACGAGCGATAAGATGGACGCCTTCGACGCATATGGATACACCGCACTGCACTGGGCGGCCAACGCAGGATCGGCCATCAAAATCAAATTGCTCTTGGATAACAAAGCCGATGTCAACGTTCAAGATCAAATTCAAGGCAAAACTGCCCTACATTTGGCGTTGCTAAAGAGATGGGAATCTGCCGCCGAGCAATTGCTGCAATGCGACCGGGTGGATGTCGATATTCAGGAGAGAAACAGGTGGACGGCGCTTCACCAAGCCGCTTTATGGAACAACGTTCCAGCTGATTTGTTCAAGACGATCCTCGACAAATCTTCAGACGTCAACGCAAAATCGATTTTGGGGAGAACGGCTCTGCACTTGGCGCTACGCAAGAAATCGGCCACCGCCGCCAAAGAGCTTTTGAATTACAACAAGAACGGCCAACGTGTGAATGTTAACATCACAGACGGCCTCGGTAAGACGGCCCTCCATTACGCCGCCGGATGGCCAAACATTCCTGTCGGGTTATTCAAAGAGATTCTTAGAAAATCAGCCGATGTCAACGCAACTGAGAAAATGGATGAATCAACGGCTCTTCATTTCGCACTGGAAAAACAATCGATCACGGCAACTGCGCATCTACTCAGCCATCCAGACATCAAGTTGAATATCAAGAATAAAAAGCATTTACTTCCATTTCGTTTTGCTGTCGAGTGGCGCGACATTCCGCCACATCTATTCAGCATTATGCAAAAGAAAACAACATTCAACGCCAGAGAGAAAACAGAGGAACCTGCGGTTCCTCATTTAAAATTCGACGCGAAAACGGATATTGCAATTAACCCACTAACCAAAGATGAAAATGCGGATGTCACTAAAGAAGATAACGAGAACTGCACAGCGAATCCTGCGACGGCGGATGTGCCAGCCAATCAAAGTCGACTTTTAGACGATGAACTTCAAAGTTTGCACGCTCCTTCCGATCCTGAACGGCCAGTCGAACAAGACGTGTCTCTCGGTACGTTTCTTTTCCCGTTTATCATACTGTGTTGCGCTGCAATTTTACGATTTGAATGGAGGGAATAATTTTAAAGCCGTGTTGAATTCGAGATTATTAAAACCCAAACGCGTAATTTGTTGTAGAAATAAACGGCGAATTACAATTAAACGATTCGAATAATCTACTTGAAACAACGTACGAAGACGAGCTAAATGATACATCGCATCAAGGAGTCATCAATCAGTTGGAATCCAAAAAGAATACGGTGCAATAAATTTAAGCCAATTCGCGGAATGAATGAAATAATTGTCAATTTTTGCTGATTACAGTTTGCTGAAAAGGAACGCGAATTGCTTCGACTATGTGCACGCGATATTTCGATGGATCTAACTGCAAGAATTCAGATTTTAATCGACCTCGGGACCGACGTGAACGCAACGGACCAGTACGGACGGAATGCGCTCCATTTTCTGTGCCGAAATCATTTAAGTCCAAACTTAACAGACGCGATTCGACTCCTAATCCGACACGGAATCAACGTTAACGCCGCGAGCAAATTCGGGCAAAATGCGCTTCACTATTTATGTCAAAAGAATTCAGGTTCAAATTTAATCGATGCAATTCAACTATTAATTACATCCGGATTAAAAGTGAACGCCAAAGACAAAGTTGGATGGAGTGCGCTCCATTATTTGTGTGTTTACAATTCAACATCAAATTTAATCGTCGCAATTAAATTCTTAATTGAACGCGAAATTGACGTCAACGCAAAATCCACGAATGGACGGAACGCGCTCCATTATTTGTGTCTCTACAATTCAGGCTCAAATTTAATCGACGCCATTAAACTCTTAATTAAAAATGGAATCAGTGTCATATCCGACGGCCACGATGCACGATCCATTGTACGCGAACATTACAGGAAAAGCGATAAGGAAGATATCATAGAACTCATGGACAAGGCAGTTCTTGCCCAGAGTTAATCAATCAAAAATTCTAAGCCATCCCCGGCCCTTTCGTGGCGAATACGTTTCCATCGCAAGTTAACTACTTCCCTATTTGTTGTGTTGTTTCATACTAACAAATTCGCTAAAACAAAATAAACGTGTACGTCACAAAAAATTGCTGTCAAACGCGCAGAATATAAAATCGAAAAAGAAAAATGAAGTATCCCCACGAAATGTAATTTTCAGACATGGAAAAAACAAAAACACGGGCCAGCCCGGCTCATACTGAAGCAACTGGATACGAGTCCAGAAAGATAATCGGTCGTTAACAATAACAACATGCCTCTCATTTCAAAACGAAAAATTCCTGCATTTGTATGTTCGTGGAACATACAAATAATTCAATAACGTTGCTTTGAAACAAATCCGTGTCGACATAAGCCAATTCCATCGATTGCACAAGACATCAATGGCAAATACGCACGGTCCCTTTCGATCAGCTTTGTAACTAATCAAAACCAAACCGTTGGTCGCTTGAAAGGCCAAGAAAAGACAATTTAATTGAAATTGCGCCTACCTTGTCTCCTTTTGGCGATCTCGTGGCTGTTGACTCCAGAACTCATGTTCTTACTGGCCGTAGAAATCTTGGATAATTTATGCTGAATGATAAAACCATAGAAAAGACGCAAACAGATACACAAATTAGTGTTCAAAAGAGTTCAGTTTCAAAGTGCCTATAATACCATCACTGTCGTATGCAGAAGGCGTCCACACCTACGTCTTCTAGCTCTTCGGATTCTGATGACGTGATTGGTTGCGTCACATGTGGTCGGGAATAAATCACGATGAACGCAGAAAGTAACTCGCTCGATTCTTCCATGGGAATGTTGCTCATCTCAAAGACTACCGGTAGACTTTAGACAACCTAGAAAATGTAATTTCAATCGAACTGTATAATCCAAAAGATAAAATAACATCCGCTAAACAGAGAAGCAGTAATTACCGCATTTGATTCCACGGTACCGTGACGTGTTGATGCGCAACCGCCTCACTGTTCTGCTTGCCTGCGGTGCGTAAATCCCAATGTAATACAATTGTACAAGCGTTCAAATCAACAACAAACTACCTGTCTTCCAGTAGGAATGCCGAATCAGCCGAATGAATGATCGCATCAGCCGAGAATCAGGATTGTTTAGGCTTGCCTGTTGTTTCTCAACACACCTAGAGCGGAATCCAGGCTAAACGCGATACATAAAACTGGTTAAAAACACGCACTTTAAATAGGCATTTTGTTAAAGATTTTAACTGTGATTGTTTTTAGCGACGTATTCAAAATGCCAGTTGATATTGCTAGGCCCTGATAACAAGCGGTCGAATAGGATTGCACTTGTTCCACTATTACTTGCTGTAAAGACGTGAAATGTCGGTTTCAGTGGTAACGCCATTCGAAATCCAACGGCCAACACCTGCTGTCGAATCAGAACATTAATTGCTCTGTTTTTATGGTCGTAAAAACAGTCGACATGGCTACCTGCTATGATGGTTCAGTTCCGCTAGGACAAAGCGGTCAAGGATCAGTTTTCCTTGGTGGATTCGAAGGTCGTGACGTGGTTGTCAAACGTGTTTCAGTGTTTGGTCTTCGTAACGACAGCGAAAAAGAAGCTCTATAACATTTAAATCATCCGAATATCGTCAAACTCTTGCACTCGGAAGCCGATGTCAATTTCAAGTTAGATTCTTTACTTACACTTCACGTTGATATAATAACTTTTTTCTCTTTCCTCTGCGTAACCTTTTGGAAGATATTTTTATCCGGAATGCTGTGCTGCTTCGTTAGATCAAGTGTTTCTGCATCCAGACCACCCTAAAAAATACAAAGGGCCTAATTTACCATACCATTACATAATTTTCTCTCAGTTGGCATCAGGCCTGGAGCACATCCATAAAAAAAAATTTATCCATCAAGATATTAAACCAGAAAACGCTCTTATCTTCGTTGAATCTACTGGCCAATGCGATGAGGCAATCATCAAAGGAGCTTACTTCGGACTTTCCAGGCCCGTAAATGAACGAGGGACATGCACGTTGAGTGATGTGAAAGCTGAAAGGAACCATTAATTGGTACACATCTGAGCTGCTGAAATTAGGCATCAACGCACAAGAGGTAGAAAAGGTTCGAGGCACAGTCAAGAGGGTAAGAAAAACTGAAAAAGAAAGCTACCATAGCAACCCTAGAGGCAAAACAAAATCTCTGCAAACTTTAGTTTCGAAAATCAACTGCGATGTTTATCCAAAACAAGACAAAAATCAATGCCAACGATTTTCTTTTAACATCAAGTAAATGGGCGTGCTTTTGTCAACGACATCAAAAAGTAGCCATAAAACGATGGAAAGGACTACAACGAACTAAACGACTAAAACGAAGGAAGGAAAGGACTACAACTAAACAAACGAAATACCTATAGTAAATTATTTAAGCAAATTTGCAATTACAATACCCCAAATTCTCCCTCTTATTGTTTCAAAGTAAGCTAAGAGATGATCATTTCATTGAAACAAAGCTTAAAGGGGGTTGGGGATACATTTGAACTAATAACCCTAAGGCAGGGGGGGTTGAAAAAAAACAAAACGCTAGCCATTCAAAGCCAAAAACTTACAAAAAATGAATTGAATTCCTCAGTGACCTTTATGAAAAAAGAGAGAAAGTTTAAACGGCAAATGAAAACTAAGACAAAAAAACTGACACAATTCACCAGTCATGGGTTTCAGGGTTTTCTGGAAGCGGCCATGAAACATTCAGTAACACTATCTTGACGGTAATCTGGTAGTGATCGGCATTTCCTACAGTTGATATCAACTTGTCAACGGAGAGAAAATGGGATGAAACAGTTGCCTGAAAAAGAAACATGTCGAATGTAATCGTCATCAACTTATTTTTGTCATGGTCGTAAATGATCGTGCACTAGGGAAACACAGGAACATGCCTGAAATTGCTAACGCTAATAATGATTAACGGTTAGCCATTTACAATAAAAATGATGAAATTCTAAATGAAACTCACCCACATAAAAATCGACCACGTGGCACAAAAAGTTATTGACTGGATTTTCACTGTCTATTCGATTCGTATCGGTACACTACACTGCACTGCATACTAAAGCCTGCCTAAACCCTAAAGATTAGCATATTTTGGTAATTTTTTTTATTTCCCCTCTACAGCCATCTAGTGAGAAAAAAATCAAAACTATTTGTTATATAGTTGGGGTTCCTGAATCAGCTACTGATTGCGAGCGAGTGACTGAACGAAAAATGGCACTAAATAATTGCCATACATGCACGTTGATATACTAAAAATTATATTGGTTGTTACTGGATACAAAAAAATATAAACAAACATCAATACGATTTACATGGAATAGTAAAATTTTAGGTTTAAATGACATAAAAGTAATACAACGCATTGCGTTGTAAAATATAAAATATAAGATAAAACGATGGCCATAATATTGTAAAATGACTCGGTGCACTGTGACTTTGCCAGCTGAGCTAGCTCAGCATTATTCTTGGTCTACGCGGTCCAGTATTATTTTTGCTGTCCCAGACAGTTGCCTTGAAAATAAAAATAAATAAAAATGTAATCTAATGGCTAATAGCACAGTAACTCAGTGAATTTGACAACAACTGTTAATTTAAAATTACGTAAAATAAGCTGTGTTCGTTTTTATGTATAATTATGTTTACCGTATTTGTCGGTTGATGAGCTTGTTTGGACATTTGTGTCCCTTTAGAGGTACGTTGCAGCTACGGCATTCGTATAACTTCCTTTTCTTTGTTGAAACAGTTTCGTCTGTTTCAGCTACAATTGTAGAGACGGTCCTCTTCCGTGTCTGCAGTCTCGGCGAAGTTCGCATCGATGATCCATCGATTCTTATCGAGGCAACCCAGTCAGGGTCTATTTTTCGTAACATGAAGATAACATAAAGAAGTTAGGTTAAAAAAAACTATGATAAGAACATTAAGATACAAGTAAATATTATCAACCTAAAAAAATAGACACATGCTTACCAGAAGAATTATCACCGTCAACTCTTTGGGCTAAACGGGCGAGGTTTAGCCTATTGGAAGCCTTACGTGAACCTTCACACGGTTCATCCACAATCACGCTATCTTCTGAGCTCGTACTTGAATCCATTGGGCAGATATGGCCTTTTTTGCTTTTTCCACATCTGCCACATCTATAAATTCTTTTGTTTCTCGGTTCGCCTGCCCTGGAGCTATCGCCAGAGAGAATGATAGGTGACGAGATAACTTGAGTTTCTATAGGGGTTAAACATAATATGTATTATTATTAACATAGTAAATATTACGAGGTAACTGTGAAACGAGAAACTTACCATTTGTCGACAAGTTAGTTGTCAAGTTTGCCGGTTTTTCATCAGAGTCTGTATCGATTAAGATAACAGAACGTTCTGTTGCAGAACGTTCTAATGTCTTGTTGGTACTTAAATCTGTGACAGCATCATTGCCTGTCGAGTTCAAGAAATAAATATAGAGTTCTAGAAAACGATTTGCGAAATTATGATGTACCTTCAGCAGTGACGTCGTCAGCATACAAGAGCATATCATCTTCCTCAGGGTTAGTACCAGGTAACGAGGTAAAAAAACCCATCTACATAGGACATAAAATTTGTAAACAAGTGCCTAAAACCAAATTTTAAAAAATAATCCACGTGTACCTTTTTATTCTTTGAAACGAAGACTTGCACAGCTGATGATCTTTCTTCTTAGAAATCTGCTCGGCGATTGATAGAGTTCCACCAAGAGCAATCCTTCTTATATGCAAAAACGTGCACGGTAAAGACTCGTGCATAGTTCGAATGACACGAGTTAGCCATCATCTTGAGGTTGTGCGAACTGGACACTCCCGCACGTGTTGCTTATTAATGCACGTGTCTTAAGATGGACATTCTGACGTCATCCTTTTACAACAGGTAAAAAATCGCGCCAAAAGACTCGCACGTGTTTGATTACAATGGTCATCTCGAGGCCACCCGTGGAAACGAGTACGGGCACGAGTAGAACATTGAAAATGAGCAAGTGCCTTAGGAATGATCATCTCTCAATGAGCAATATCATTATTGGCTAAGACAATAGACTACAGGCATTGGCTGTAGGAGATCAATGCACAATGGTTGATGACCTTGGTTCGGAACCCCACTATTAAGTCGAAGACTCCCGAAGATTCCTCACGACGTTTCCCTTGTTGGTACTTTGAGTTCGTGAGGAATGGATAGGGAAAGGGGAAAAAGCCAAGAATTACTTCTAATCGGCAGTACTGGCGAATGGCATGTACTCGAATTAACAGTACGTACATTCTTAGTATTAGCCTTCATTAGAAATTTTGGTTTTTCATGTCTCACATTTAATTGATCATACAAGTTTTTTTGCATTATAGTAAACCACTATCGCTTTCCACAAATGGAATAAATTTTTGCGTAAATTTATCGATAGTAGAAAAACTAATGAAAGCAAAATACTTGTTGATAATTGAAAACGAAGTTCCATGAAATGTGTATTGGGTGACTTTTCGGCTTCATTGTGCGATGGTCGACGATTTTCGGGGCAAGAGCGAGGGAGATGTACTGCATCTGGGTGTGTTCAGGTGTATAATGGCATTCCCTTGATTATAGTCCCAAATGTACAAGGGCGGGAGTAGTGTTAGCCGAAGTAAAAGTTAAATGAGTAGGAGCAAAAAAAAAATATAACCAAAATAACAACCAACTCATCAATCGAATAGGGAGAAATGTTAGTAGCTTGAAGAACATGATGCATGAGTAATTAACAGGTCAGAATTTCACCGATAAAGCCTCGAGAAATCACGTAACGCATTTGATAACTCTAGAGAAGTCTCCGCCCTTCATCAATCGAAACACAAAATTAAGATATTAATACAGTAAGAAAATAAAAAAAAAATTGCCAAAAACAAGTAGATAAGAAAATAGTATGGGAGATTACCTGATGACTTTGTGGCGGAAATCTTGTAGCTGCTCAGGCCTGACAGCGACACATCCGGAAGGTGACTGTCGAGGTAGATTTTCCAGCGTTTGCTCCATCCAGGTAGAAATGCTCTGATCAGGAAATATATGTGTTACACTAAAACGCCAGATTTCAGTTGAAGAAAGTAGTGGATTTACCTGTCGATCGACTAGCATGAACTCTAGCAAAACGTCTGCAACATTGGGTAACGAACACGTAGACAGGGAGAAAATCGAGGCGGTTATTAGGGTACTGATGAGAATAGGCCCTTTCGGGCGTAGCATTGTTGACATTAGTTGGTCACGAAGTTCAAAAGACAGTTTCTCCTGCAAAAGAAAATAATTATAAGTAAAGAGTCTATTTTGGGCAAACTCCTAGTTAGCTAACCTCTCGAGTCCGCGTAGTATGGATCAATTCCGATAGAAATTGCATAACACTAGCATTTGCATCTCTGTGATCAAGTGCAGCCGCCTGCATGGCACAATCAAAAATAGCAGGTAACGCCGGACTATGTAGGAATGCGGCTGGATTACGCTGAAGGAAACGCGCAAAAAGACGAAATAGATCGTCAACTGTGTCTGGATTATGACAAAGGCCCTGTGGTTCTTGCAAAAGCTGGAAAGCACGAGGCAACAATGCTTCAAGCATCGAGATGAGACCTCCGATGCAATCGTTCTCTGAACCATATTCGTCTACTAGAATACTTGCTAAATAAAGGAAGCAACTATGGTGATGAGCATTGTATAGACGCACCATCTAGAAGGAAATAAAGGTTAATGCATCATAATTTGAAATAAAGTATGAAACGAAACTAACCTGAGTAACAAGGGGTTGCAAAAGCGGGGCAGACTGGTGGCCGATCAGTCGTATAGCAAACCTGAGACACCTACAACAGCGTTCCATCACTCTTCTGTCAGTTTGGAATTTATCCAACGTCATGGACAAGCACGGCCACGTAAAAGTGATGGCTAATTGGCACGGATGCTGTTCGTTCTTTTTAGCGTTCACACTCAAATTACGAAATATAGAAGCAAGGCGATCCAGCCAGTAAACGGGATCACTACTGGTTTTCGCGACAACTTTTGATTGATTTTCCGCCTTTAAAGGGAAGCCAAAAAACAAAAACATGAATATCTTCAAGCACAGCGATTTTCTGCAGCACTTGGCATATTACCTGGCAAATTCTTGTCAATTCGTCGACATGAATCTTGCAAAGTTGGTGAAGAGCATCCGCGATTTGATGATCTGGCAAACGACTACAGACTTTGGTAACGCCTTTCACTACTCGGACGGCCGTCTCCGTTGGAATGGGTAATGTAACCAGGGCACTCACTACTTGCAAGAGAATATCAAAATGAGATTTAACGTGATCTCGGCAAATGCTTGTGATGGCTTCTAGGGAGTTCGAAGCAGCCACTGCCAATGACGGATCATTAATAGAGCGGAGCACGCAATGCAATACAGGCTCTATAAAAAAAAGAAAAATAACGAAAATGAAATAAAAAATACTGTTAATACGTACACTGAACTTACCAACTACTGCAGGATGTTTATCCATCCATTCACCAAGTTCCCCAAGGAGAAGAAGCGTTGTATAACGTACTGCCGCGTGAGCGCTTTCCGGGACTTGCAGTAATGATTCTACCACACTTTGCACTACCTCATTTTCATCACTATGATTAGACACAAATGTACATTATTATAAAGTTGTTAGATACGCTAGAAAGGGTATTATTACGGTAAAATATTTTTGGCTACAGCTTGCATGATAAACAAGGCTGACTCTGTGACCTCCCATGGAAGGTTGTTTTGGCCATGAATGCTGTAGAAACAATGTTTAAAAACAGATGCCGAGCCGACGATGAAGACTACATCTTTGACCAATTCAGACACACGTGATCGGAAACCTGCGAAATCATCACTGTCTTCTAACACACCTTCCTGCTCACAAAAAAAACGTAGAAAGAAAAAAAAAGAAGCAAGCGTTAAGATAATAATTCGACAATTAGTAAGTTCTTTTGGGTTTACATGGTCCGGTTCCATCTGACAGTGGCGGCATACAGCACCAATGAGTCGCTCAATGTATGGCTTGAACTTGACAGTTCGATCGTCGTCATTTGCATGGTAAAGGTCTTCAGATAACTTGTACCAAAACCCAAAGGTAACCTCAGCAACCTTGAAGCCGTAGCAAATAATTAGCTATAAATGCACGGGAAAGAAATGTTGCAAAATTGTTTTACCTCGTAGTCATGGTGGCCAACGCAAGTTAGTACTAGATCCAATAACCCAAATAAGTTGGATGTGTTCATGGTTCCGTTATTGTTTTTCGTAGATTCTAGCATCCGATGAAGTAAAGCTTCGGCTATTTCGGTGAACACTCGGCAATAATTCAACGCCCTGGGAACAGGTTGCATTAAATCGGCAAATTATAGCCACACGAACGAGTAATAACAAACTTTTCAGTA
This sequence comes from Daphnia sinensis, assembly GCA_013167095.2. Lineage (NCBI taxonomy): Eukaryota > Metazoa > Arthropoda > Branchiopoda > Diplostraca > Daphniidae > Daphnia > Daphnia sinensis. The sequence continues at coordinate 7,430,327 of CM023189.1, read as the reverse complement.
TCTTCTTCCGCGACGGCTAAATGGTACGCAGGCTCTAGATTCTTAATGCTTTGGACAAGAGAATCTTCAAGAGTGCGAAGCTCGTGTAAGGTGGAGGTCAACTGGCCATTCTGAGTGGTATTATCTTCATTTTCTTGATCTGCAACCACTTGTAGCAATGCACAGACGGCATCCGATGCAGCTTCATGAAGTAACGGTGTGCTCTGGGATAAGGGAAAAAATGAGTCAGAAATACAATACAATCGTCAAATTAACTTGTACGTGGTGGGATGAAAGGGTGGCAAAGACGTGCCCTAAGGTGGCACAACTCGTTAATTGGTGCAGCGTGACAGCTTGCAAATGCACCCATGATGAAAAACATCGTAACAACCGTACTCCTATTAATCGGTCTGAAGATGGAATGGTCAAACATGAATCCTGTCAACATTATGGGGATGGAATGATTACAGTTGAGCAATATAAATTGTTCACAACAAGACAAACCAGCAGATGCAAAACATTTTCCGTTGAGCTAGCAAAAAGTTTCAAAACTTCAGATCTTCTGTTTGCTCCAAGTCTTAGAGTTCTCGAGCCCATTTCCTCAGGTAACACAGTCAAAACTTCCAACAACGGCCAAATGTGAGTGGTTTCAAAATTATTTTTTGGTCCAAAGGTCTGAATCAAGTCTTGGATTGGAGTTTTCCAACTCGTCATTTGTAATAACAAATCAGCTAGTGCCAAACACAGCTAGGGATGCAGAACAACTGTTAAATTGCAAACAAGATATACAGATCAACAGAAAATGAATTACCTGAGTAACAATCACAGTATTGGTGTGCTCATTTATCTGTTTCAAGTGATTGAGCATGGAATCTCGCAACGAATTATGTGCTTCAGAAGGCAGTTCATGGAATGCAAACTGAATTTTCGTCCTTAATGTCTGAGCCCCAAAGTAGCATGATTCCATGTCTTTTTTAACGTGTAATAACTGGTCAGCTATCTTCCAAGCAAATATCTACAGAAATTCATTATAATATTTTTTCATAGGCAAATTTTAAAAAATGAACGAACCGATTTTTGCAAATCTCCCAGCCATTGCGAGGCTCTTTCCTTACTTATAGGATCGGGATTATGGTAAAGGGCGTTCAGAGCGTCATACACAACTTCAATGGCTGGAAGTTCATTCATGATTATTTATATATTTTTAAACTGTAATACTGTTTAATCCAAGACGTTAAAATGTTGCAATGTGAGTGAGCCGGGAAGAAATAACAGCCAGTCAAAAGTCAAACAGACTACGAAAATGACACAGAAAAGTCTGCTATAGTTAAAACAAAAATTGACCAACGATGCCGGTTTCACTAATCCGTGCTAGGAAACGACTGAAAAATTGACAATTCACAATAGGGCTCGGCCCCGCGCCGATCGGGTAGCTTTTTTGGCGATCGGGTAGGTAACTTTGATTTTCGGTTTGGAACCGACAGATCACAGATCGTCCATTGTCTAAACCGCGGGTAAACAGATCCAAACCGGTTCCTAACAAAAAAAGGACCCAGATCCTAAAACCGGTTCTGGACCCGGTTCTGGACCCGGTTCTAAGAAAAATTTCCCAATTTTGGTTCTAAAAAACCCGGTGTAACCGGTGTAACCGGTTTTTTACCCGGATATTTAACCCGATATCTATTAAGCCGCCATTTTGGAAAATGGCGACAGATGTAATTTCTATTAAGCCGCCATTTTCCAAAATGGCGGCAGATCTTACCCGATTACCCGAAAAACCGCACCGGAACCGATCTGCTTCTGGAAGACCCGAACCGACCTCAACAGATAGGTCATTTTTCGGGTAGATCAGATCGGTTTACCCGATCTCGGCCGATCGGGGCCGAGCCCTAATTCACAAACATACGCCAGTCGCTGTCACTGTCACAACCGTCAACGCAAAAAAAAAAACCTCCAGCTGCATACAAAAAAAAAATAATGATTTATAGAACCCATTAATGAAGGCGGGAATTCATCTACTCGACAACGCACACGGTAACGTGCATAGAAAGAATTACGGCAAAATCTCTTACCAATTTCTCAAAATACCCGCGTTCTATAAAAACATCCGCTTCATCCTACATGGGGAAAGCGTTTTTGCCATGTTTATGCCTTTATGGCTTTGGACACCCACATTTTTCTTCCCTATCCTCATTTCTCCATACTTTCTTAGCATATGTTCCCATAAAATGCTAAAATAAATAATAATGTGTGTAAATGAGGTGACAGCAGAATATCGGGCAACATAAACAATTTTTAAAATGCAATCGCAGCGTGAATATTCAAATTTCAGCAGCGAAAAATACGTGGTTTTTAGAACAAAAATATGAAAATATAGACGATACAAATATTTTGAATCTCATTTTACATTACGCTAACTATACATTTAACTTTATGACGATCCCCCCCCCCTTGACCGGGAAACCAGACAGTGTGTTACCTTGAAAAAGCAATTAACGCAAATTGCTCGGGGTGATTTTTGGGTTCAAAGTGGACGTATAAAAGCTCGACGCAACCCGTTGTCACAAACGCAGATCAGCTTTTAGCCTTTTATCCTTCAACACTAAACTACTTGTATTCCATCATGAAGGTAAGATAATTAAATTTTGCATCATTGTATTTTAGAATTAATATTGTTTTCTGTTTGTAATTAGTCTGTACTTGTTACCTTGTCATGGCTGAGCTTGTTGGCTGCATGTGACGCCTGGTTTCTCAATCTGAAATCTGACAAAACTGAGAAATTAGCTAAAGTGACACCATCACCTAATACACGAAAGGTGATTCTCGTAGCCAGGAAGGTTTACGTGCCGATGTATGCCTCCGACGACACTGCCTCATCAGACATGTCTGGCCGTTTGCTGCCCGTCTCTCCTGTACTGGCCACTTCCGGAGCTGTGATGGGAGGACAACAGCAACCGCTTGACTCTTCAATGTATTATCAACCTCCAGTTGTTGCGTATGCCATGTCTGGTCCAGCATCAGGTATTGTGCCAACAGCTTACTCAGCTCCTTCAGCCTATGCAGCCCCGGTTCCAGTACCCGTCAATGACGCAGCTGTGCAGCCTTATGTATTCTATCCTGGTGGATATGGTGCTGCTGGCCCACAGTACGTGCGATATGATGGTAGTGCAGCATCAGCACCTGAGGTAACATTTAGTTTAATTTGTGGAACACAATTATCACAATTTTTTTTTTTTCTATTTCGGTTGGGTATAATAGACATGGGTGATGCAGTACGCCGGTGGTGAAGCTGTTCCAGCTGGGCCTTATTCTCCAACGGGAGCTGACGGCGAAACTGTAACCCAGGCTGCCTCGGCACAGTCAAGTGAAGCGTATCCAAGTGTTTGACCGCATTCATTCCATTTTCATTCATTTCCATTTATTTTTAACTGTTTTTTTTTCTTAATATGACTATAGACAAACTTGCTTGTAAATACGCAATACATTAAACTCGCGGACTTTACAAAAATTGTTACAATTTCACGTCTAAATCTCCCCGATTTCGCTTAGAGCAGTAGCGTAGGAAAGTAAACGCAGGACTGCGTGGATCAACACTTCATCCGCATAAAACTTCTTTTTGTTCACTATTTAAAAACGGTTTTATTTAGATTACCATTGTTGTTACTGTTCAAATTTGAATTGCTGTTTGAATGCAGAATCATGCATAAGCTTAAGTAATTTTCACTATACATTTTAAAAAAGGCCAGACCAGACGCAACCGACATGACAATGGTCTGGTTTGTTACGCGTTTACTTAAAAAAACGGACGCTACCTGAGGGCGTGTAACGACGTGTGAAGGCATCCCTATCATTCTTTCCCATATGGCGCAATTAACGAATGCCAATGCTAATAGATAGCGACAACAACAGCGTTATATGGTAGCACATACAGTATGCGTGAAATCCCGAAATCAAGTAGCCAATTCGGCCGCTCAGGCGACTGTGCGTGTGAAATGAGCAGCTAACTGTTGACTTGCACCCTTATAATACTTAAACAGCTAATGTGTTGTGAAGCAGAAATGTGCCAAGCACAGCAGACAACAAAAGGTGCTGATTTTTCCTCTGTTTTGTTCAATGCCATCGAGTACTAATTAGGAAAGAAAGCGATTTGTTTGGCCTATATGCCTGCATTAAGTAGCATCGATTAATTACACACACACAAATGCGATAAAGTACGGTTGCCCAAAAGATGTTAAGAAAATTAAAAATTGAGGTCGAAATCCTTTGGCTGTTCAGCTTTGTTGCGATGTGCGTCACATCTGAGACGTTGACGAATGTCGTCAGGGTACGAGACCTTTTGTTTCTCTTTCAGCACGACTTTTTCTTAATAAACCACCCGTCCCGATTTTTGGTTCCGCTGCTATTTAAATGATTAATCAAAGTTTCTCCTGCCGTTTTTACTGTTCAACAACATTTGGTTTGTTGTTGTTTTTTTTTAAGAAAAAGAAAATGAGTTGCATTAACTGCATCTATTTTTTGCGCGTGTGTTCGTTTTTTGTCGAAAACATTTCGGGGTGTCTGGAAAGAGTTTCGATAAAGCGGGTGAGACTTTTACGGTACATTCTACCCAGGGTAAAAAAAAAAAAGAAATTTTTTCTGTTTTCTTCCATCTCATATCGACTCTCTTTTCTTCAAACGGCTCTACTCAAGTGTTTCGAAATCGTGTATAGCTATACGTGCGTTTAACGTGAAAATACGACAAAAATTACATCCACCCATCCTAGACACATAATCTCGGGATTGTGAGCGGACTTGAAAAAAAAAAAGTGCGGGTTGCATCGTTGAGGATGTTTATTCCGTCTATGCGACGTCTGCCGTATGGCCGCTGTGTATTGGCCTTTTCTCGTGAAAACCGAACGAAAAAAAAAATTAATTCGGGATGCGGTTTGAGAGTTTCGAGGAGCTTGCTGGTGATTTAACGGGACTGCTCTATAGCCATTTTCTTTGGCGCGTGTAACAACCCGTGATAGGATCGATACACTTCAAGAGATATAAGCGCGTATAGTTAATAACACTTGCGAGCAGCTTTAAACATATAACAAAATGGGTGGAAATTTAGTCAGGGGGTATAGATGTGAAAATTCGGACGTCATTATTTTCTCTCGATTGTTTTTGGTTTCATTTGGCAAGAAAGGTGGAAATAACCGATGGTTTGATTCTGGATATTTCCATGTTTCTTTCTTAACTGGGCGACGAGTGATGCAATCACATCGCTCCATTTCCCTTCGTATCCTCTGGTGGTGGCCACACGCTCGCAAGTTCTCATTCATATCCGGTCGGGTGGGCATCCCAAAGCCGTCCCGGTATATGGCGACATGTTAACATCCAGGCGGTGCGCTTCCATTGTTCCATTCCATCATATAAACCGAAACAATTTGAAATTGGAGCCACCGCCTTTTTTTTTCAGTTCGCTTGGCGATTTATTTGTTATACAATTCAGTTTTTTTCTTTCTTGAAAACACTCGACAGAAAGTGGGAAAGTGGCGGTCGGTATTGTTGAAATGGCTGGCCGTAATGTGGGTTAAAAAGTCAGCCGATTCTTCTCGTTTTTATCACGGTCTTTTGTATCAGCCGACTATAATAGTAGGTAAACTGCTAAATACAGAAAATAAATACAAAAAAACACAGTAGCACATATAGTCAGTCAAAGATGGGATTTTTGTTTGTTCCTTTTTTATTCAAGTTCCTTTGTGCTTTGTGTATATTCCACGTATTGTTTGTTTCCCAATGTCGCGAAACTACATCACTATAGTCTACCGAACAACCACAAAGGGAAAAGACCCAGATTGGTCTGCGACAAATAGTCTGCAACATGGAGCGCTATAGATTTATTTGGAAAAAAAATATGGAACCCGAAAGATGGCTGTCGGTTCACGTACCCAAAACACATTAACAAATAGGGTGTTCAAGAAGGAGGTGAAAACATTTTAAACTCGTGTAATCTGATTATTGATCCATGACGAAAAAGCTATCTCTTTAATACGGTGAGAAGATGCTGTCCATTCCGGAAGGGGGGGAGGCCCCACATCGTATTTACGTGTTACGTAGATACCGCTTTCCAATTGTTTTTCTCCATTCAATTTTTTCGGCTGGTCCGAAGGTGTCATGGGAATGTTATAATTGCTAGGAAGAAATCTGTCCTGCTAACACGGATTCACTCTACTGACCATGGACATTTACCTTGTCTATAAATTCGGAAGATGGCAACTCAAGGAAGTTCAATGATACAAGCCAACAACAAAAAATTGTGCAATTCAGGTCCCACGGTTTTAAAGCAAGCGCATCATTTAAGATAGATACCGTTTTCATCATGATTAGCTGCTTTCTTTAAAGAGTTTTCTATCAACATTGAATGTTGAGGCCTACATACGTGCGTTGCTAAAGGAAAATGGCTTGTGGATCTGTCCTTTAACCTAAAACAAAAAAAAAGAAAACAATTCTTTCGCGATCCAATGGTTGACGAGAGTTAAGTAGCCGTGTGCATCCATGTTTCCCGTTATTGGATATAGACGATGAGAAACGTATAATTATACGTTATACACACTTAAGCGGGAAAAAATTTTTACTGTATTAAACGGAGGACAGATCCCATCAGCTTTCGGTTGAAAAAAAAATTTTGCTTTTTTTTTCGGCACGTATGGGGCAGCCGTAACTAAAAGGAAATGGCTTGATGGAGTCTAACGGCTATGAATGGGAAAACATGCTTAATTGATGGTACTTAAATACGTCATCGAAACAAATGAATTCTGCTATGATTTATTGGCGCTCACAGCTATAGAACAGAGTCCTTTGCTATCAGGCCTATGAAATTTTCCTTGAATTTAAATTTTAAAATGAGATTTAAAGAAAGCCACAGACGAATGTGTTTTGCCATGTTCAGAGAGGTGGAATGGTGGATATAGCCTTAATAAAAAGCTGGATATGCCTGACTTCAAAAGAAATCTCATTATTTTAGGGAAAACAAATCGTTTCGTTTAAGATCCCTTGAAATTATTTGCAAAAGAGGCGAAACGAAAACTCAAACGGCGATTGATGGGAACAAGGAGACGCTGGGCATGACGAAATCAAAAGCTGCATTCTCTTTGCAAGCAGATGTTATTAACAGCCGCATAAAGACTTGCAGTTGCGTTTAACAGAAAAAAATTCACCCAATAGTTTGAAGGAGCCTAAACGGGACAAAAAGGATCAATGGGTCTAGAATAGACTCCCGATGGGTTGCGGGTTGGTTAGGGGGGTGGTGGGCGGAAGAAATAGAGGAAGCTTAAACTCCTTAGCGGTGTGAAACGCAACGACGGGACCTACTTGCTGGCGGTGCAAGAAGGGAAAATGCTCGACCACTAGCCAATAGTAGATTTAGTCTCCGATTGGACTTGACTCTGAACAGTACAGCTCCTGCAATTCTTAGAAAAGAGCTGGTCCGCCAACATAGCTCTTCGATAGACATCCCCAGCTCAACACTCAAGTCCATTCACCTGGACTGTAGTATGTTCTGGTACAACTGATTCATCTAGTTGAAACATTTTTCACTAGTTATAGTCAACGTCCCTTCTGCGGATTAAACACTTGAAAAAACAAACAACCACAAGTATAGAGACAACTTTGAATTCCGGTTGTTCATCTTTATTTATTTCGAGACGCGATGCGTGCCCCGGCAATCGTCTGTCTCCTCTTCTTGTTGACGGTAAGAAAAATCATAATTTATATTTTCATCGCTTAATGTATGCTATTTCAAATAGCAAATTGTATATGTTGTAGTTTTTAAGTTATTTTATCCTGTCTGTTTTGGGGCTAATTTAGCGTGACCAACTGCACGCAATACCAGTTCCTTAAACTTAGTTTTATTTTAAGGGGGACGGCGAGAAAAATTGGGTCTTGTGTTATGGTAGTACCTGCTTATACCAGTGGTTCACTGGGTCCAATTACATGTCCGTCAATCCAGCGCCTATATACACTACGGCTAGACACAATACCTCAGGTGTGCCCTCTGGCAGATAAGTGTAGGAGGATCAGGAAAAGAAATGGATATTAAAGACCATTTGTTTGAAACAAGGAAATTTTGATACCGGAAACTGGAAGGGCTGATTCCAGTCTTTGAAAATGTTCCGCAGACTATCCGTGATTGACGGTTAAAAGTTTTAATTTTAATTTTCTTTTTCAAATGGATTTTCTGGATGAGCTTTTGCCACTTCTTGTGGCCCCAAAACGTGGGATATTTGATGAAAAGCCTTCGGCTGATTTCAGAATTTTACTGTCTATTTAGAGTAAACGATTTTTGGTTTCATTTTTTTTCCCCTTAGACTTTGAATTCGATACATGCCACGCATCAATTTTATTGTTTGTGGTTGAGTAACGTGCGGCAAAAGCCTTGTCATCTCTCATTACCCTTCTTACGCTTTCGCTGCGGATAGTCCGACATTAACAAATGCTGCTATTCAGTGAGTTCTTTTCATTCACTGACAAACCGCACGACGTCATCAAAATTCAGGGCTGCTCATTAATTTTTCTGTTACGTAAAAGATGGGCTACAAGTACTGTACTATTACTTATCTTTTAGAAAAAAAAAGCTGTTCTTTCTTCTTACGCTGCCAAGTGCAACCGTCCGTAACCGAACGTGTTTTGCGTACGTGTTGGATTATGAATCTGAAATCTTGCTGGCCGTTTCACACCCTTCTTCCGTATGCGACAGATTTTCATTAGGCAAGCAATTAAAATAAGAATTTTTTTTAAAATTCCCTAGCCCACCCACTTCAAAGCGTCACTTTTCTCCGTGTTTTTTTGAATTTACAAATAAAACTCCGTGTGAATTTCACGAAACCGTTTTCGACAGGAAATATTGTAAACAATCGAATGAATAACAGTCGGCCAATCAAGCGCGATAATAATTCGTTTCGTAGGAGCTACTATATTTCTTGAAAGGGGTTTTACTTCACACGTTAATACCTCCCCTGTTCTCGATAGAATTTTAATTCATTTTTTCAATCCCAAATAAAACGGGAAAAATGGTCCGAATACGCAGCTATAGGTAAACATCTAGGCAGCAATGTTCTAAAGGTGTACCTCAATGATATAACCGTACCCAACAAGCTGGAGATGACGTAACATTCGGGATTCGTACCACGTTGACCAGCAACGCAATGTTAGAAGAGTTTTGGTAGGTTAACGTCTAGTTAATCCACCGTGACTAGAGGAAAACATGCAAAAATAGCTGATGTAATAAACGGTTTAATTGGTCCTCTTATATACGGATGAGGAGAAACAATTACAGCCCTGCCAATATCTAGCATTGAGGAAGAGGAAAAATCCAATTATACAGATGGTTTTCGCGTAATATGCTTGATTGAATTCTAACGTATACCGAAAAGCTTGTAATCGGTTTGGCATTTTAAATGGTTCCACAACTAAACACGATCCGTCGACCGATGTTGATACCAGCAAACGCCGTTCAATAGACTTTGCAGCTTGCAGGTAGATCTTCATAACAGCATTTTTTGTTAACGATTAGATAACACGAAAAGTTCTTTTGTCAAAGTCTTGGACGCATCCAAGTGGATCAAAACTAACGCTGTCGCGCGCTTCGTCCAACACCATGTGTTTCTCTTGATTTTTTTTCCCTGTTGACTATCGGGAAAGTCACGGCCGCGATCTCGACGGTCCCGTTAATGAACGATGCGAAAGTGCCGCTGTGCGTTACCCAATAGTAAATCATATCGAAAGATATTGCGCACATGTTCCTCTTTTTTTTTATAAGCGTTTATTATTATTTTGCGTTCTCACCGAGAGAAAAGAAAAAGAGGTGTGTTTACACCTGTACTTCCGTCATCTTTCGTCGTTTAAGGATAGTTTTATGTATTGGTAAAGATGCTTCCATTCTGTCTGCGTTATTTACCAATAACTGTTTCGTACGGGACATCCATTTATAAGAGCATATTTAGGCTAATAATGTTTTGAGTCTTGCCTATATAATAGTTTTATGGAAGACCATTGCGTGTGTAGGCCTGTTTCATAAAACACCATCATTCTTTGATAAAATCACATATCGTTCTCATATCAGTTATATCCTGACAAAAAAAAACAGGCAATATATTAAGGAAAACTGTTTGCACTCTATGTTGTTTTTATTCCCAGTCGTGCGTGAGAAGAACACCCGCGTGTGGGTGATTTAAACGGCCGGACTGTAGCTTGTATACTACAAACGGAAGATTATCCTTCAGTAGGTCAACCGCCAATTTTTATAGAATTTTTTGTTCACCTATTTATATTGACTGGGAATATAAAAGGAAAACGACTATCCCACACCTTCTGCCGTCTTTCTCAAACCGTTATCTGGACACATGTTTGCACTATAATTGAATAGACTGTCGAATAGCACCAACACAATATAATGGAAACCACGATAAATAGCCTATAACTTAGAGTGTAACAAAAAAAAAACACAGCAAGCGTCATCTTGTATATATAGAGAAGATGCACTCTAGATCATATTGCGGACACACAAAAATACATGTAGAGCACAACGTGCAATTCAATTAACCGTATGGCCTGTAGCATACAACGACAGTTAAAAGTATAATCAATTTATTTAGAGCTCGGCGTTTGGACTGAGGGTGAGCCAGCAGAGCAGCAAGAATCAACATGACGAGAAACTGTCCATCGGAGCATCTTGTCTGGTGAGCTCGGAGTGTTTCAGCATGTGTTGCACACCCCTGCCGTCCAACCAAGTGATGCAAGCCGGACAGGTTGCGTCTTGTACGATTCGTGACGATAGCGTTCGCGGCGAAGCTCTCTGCATCCAAAGTCCCGATGATTGGGACGAATCGGTTGGGCTGATTGAACGCATCGGCTTGGCCAGTCGACTCCAGCAGCTGAAAGCCCTCTCCAAGATCAAGAAGAGGATCATCGTCAACAGCAACAGGCTGAGGAATAATGGCAGCAGTCTACCTATAAAACAATCGAATAATGGTCGGCCGTTGCCCGGTGAGCTGGAATATCCCGGTCGACGACCCATTTTCAATCAACCGATCAACGACCCAACGGCAGCTGCACTCCAGACTTGGCAACCGAGCGATGATTTACCGTCTTACAGCAAAGTGTCTTACTTGAGTCTGCAGGAGCAATTGCCGATTATTAAGAAGAAATTTCAGGCATCTTTGAACGCGAGTTTGACCCGAGATGCCACAACCGTTGCTCCGGATGTCGATGCGGAATTCGCAAACACTGAAATCGACACTGCTGCCTTAATGGAGGAACTTCTGAGCCTTTCCAATGAAGACAATACTCCGTTCGTCATATCGCCGTTTGTTCCATCTGATTCACTAACTACACCAGAGCCGGAATCAAACACGGAAGTCTCCGGACAGACTTCTGATTCGCTGAATACCGACTCGCCGTTTGACGTACCTCCATTTGTCATCTCATTTTTGGATGGCGGGGTCACCAGCTTCGATGAAGAAGGTAAGCAAACCACTAACGTCCATTATTTTAAATGAATAATGAGTGGTGATTGCTACCAAATTCCTGTAAAAGAAACGCAGATAGGCTAGACGTTTGAACATTTAAAATTTTGCGCGTTTTCTTTGGCCATTGAGTTAGGACTACTCACTCCATTCTTACTGAATGTAGAACTATTTTTTAAACACCCGGTCTCATTGATAAGGACAAATAATACGGGAGCATGCTTAGATGAATTGCAAAGGGCTTGTTTTGGTACCTTTTGGTCTCTATAGCTTAAACACCTTTCATACTAGAAATTCAAAAAACTCAGCCCACAGCTATTGAACCTATTTCGCACGGGCCGGTTTGATTTCCGGTGGCAGTAACAACAGCTGATAACGTCGTATCGAGCTCGTTGAATCCGATGTATACGTGCATTCCATTGGTTTCAGGAAACCTAGATGGAACCGTCCCCCAAAATATTATAGCCATGCGAATTAATACCCCACCAACGAAATCAAAACACTTCTTATTGATGTCAGGGAATCGGGTCGCATTTCGGATAATAGGAAAATTAGTTTCAGTAAATAAATAGGGCACTCCATTGAGCGTCAAATAATACAAGATTATAATTATGGCTATAGATAGTGGGCAAATTGAATGAGTAAGAAAACTCAACAGGAATGCCGAATATTATTCTATTTCGGATTTATGTATGAACACGACGTAGGATCTGAAACGGTAGGAACGACAACTGAACTTGGTGTTTCATCCACGGGCATTCTCGAAGGAGAGGGTACAACCAGTTCTCGACCAATTAGCAGTGAGCAGGTCACGACGGTGGATGCAGCTAGCGTCTCGACGGAGGCGACGACCCCAACAATTCAAGGTACCATCCAGCACTTGGATCCGCTCGGATCGACTCAGATGACGGACGCTCCGACGGATTCTTCCCACACTTTCACGACATTCTTGGTTTCTTCTACAACAGATGTTTTCTCGTCGCCGGCCGACGAAACTAACCCGGTAGATGCGTCGCCTTTACCCGCTCTCTCTACTACTAACCCTATCGATAACACCTCTTTACTCACTGTCTCTACAACTGCACCGTTTGATAATCAGACCACTATACGAGACGAGACGACTACTATTGTAGGACTCGATGGCAATTCGTCGAATGACGAACTGCTCATCAGTTCCACTGTTTCCGACGGCTTGGCTCAAGCCACGACTCAATCACCAGACGAATCGACTACCTTCTCTGAATTAACACTGTCGACTGGAACGACCAGCTCACCTGTACAACTGTCAACTGTAGACACTAGTCAAAATACTGTACAGTTGACCACTCCGCAAGAATCGCTGGCATCGACGTCAGTTGTTGTGGATGATAGTCAGAATGCCATACTCTCCACGACGAGACCAACCGATCAAACGCTTTCTAGTCAAACGGTTGCACTTGCCGGGGAGTCGTCCCAGTCGAGTACGTTGAATGTTAACGGTGAGGTACACGATACAGTGACGGAAGCATCTTTCAGCACTGTCAGTGCGATTGAGGATGTTACAACAATGACGTCTAATCAAGAAGAAGGGTCTGGTTTGAGTAGTGTCGATTCTGCTTCGAACGTCTTCGCCACATCAACAGCTTCTACTAATTCTGTCAGTACAGTAGACGGCCAAGAAACAGCTGGGCAAGAAGATTTGATTTCTGAGACACAACCTCAGCTGTCCACGAGCACAACTAGCGAAATTGAGAGTCAAGAGACTACGACTTCCACGCCGTCCAGTAGCCAAAGTACGGTTAGTGAATTAACTGATCCACAACAGATTTCGAGTGAGCAAGGAACAACGTCAACGGAGATCCAGTCCAGCACTTTAGCCCATGAAACGACAAACGAAAGTGACGAGGCGACTGTTCTTCCATTAGATGAAACTACGCAGTTTCAACAAGGCTCATCTGAAACAGATCCAGCGCCAGTGGAAGTGACAACCGCAAAACCCACAAATCCAACAGATTCGGCAGAAACTGGTTCTACCATCACGGCTGATGACAATAGCCAGACGCTTGCTTCCGAGACTTCCTTTACGTCTAGCCCAGTAACGACGACGATGTCGGCCGATGTAACAAACACCCAGGAAGATATTTTCACAACATTGCCTGTAGAATCGGAAACCACATCAAGTACTTTAACAACAACTGAGGAGATTTCTACAAACCAACCGACCACTGTGACTATGCCAGAGAGTACAACGATGTCGACGACAACGAAAGACCAGGTCACGGAGTCCGTCACCCAGTCGGAAAGTATTGTTACTTCCACTCCAATTGCAGACGAGGAAAAGACGACCACTTTTTCAATCTTTTCGTCAATTCTGAGTACATTTACTACCGATTGGACAACGACAACACCTGACCAGGTAACTGAAGCAACGGTTGTAAACGCAGAAGAGACTTCAACTACAACGCAAGCTCAAAATGGAGAATCTGACGCCACGACATTGAACACTGCCACTTTCAGTAGTGAGCAGCAAGAATCTTCTACGATTACCAGCGATTTAATCACCGAAACAAGTGTCGGAATTGATACTACGACTTTGAGTGGCCTTAGTTCTACTATTCCAACAACTACCTTGAATGGCGTCAACACAGACGAGGAAGTAACTGAGGAAGATTTAAATCCTATAACAGAAACGCAGTCCTTCAGTAGCACGCCGATTGCCCTTGAATCCGTTACTTCAGGGAGCCCTACCACAGTTGGTGGGTTATCGACTCAGGAGGCAACTGATCCAGCTACGTTTTTGTCCAGCGAGCAAGAATCTACATCGCCTGGAAGTCTGTCTAGCCCTTTCCAGGAAGAAACATCAACTTTGTTTACAGAAGTTACGCTAGCAGACCAAATTACGACACAGAAGCCGACTCAGACAGGGTTGCCGGAGATAACAACAGAGAAACTTATCCCAGAAACAACTTTTACAATAACAACAGCGAGTGGTCTTCCAGTCACTGAAGGGAGCGTTATTTCAAATCAGAACATGACAGAATCATCTTTGCACGTAACAAATCCGACATCCTTGCCAGAAACAACACAGCATGGAAATTTGGCAACTACTCCCGAAACAGAAGGGACGACCCTCCCCCCATTCGCCACTGACAGTTTTTCAACAAATAGTCCGGCCTTTAGTGATGTCACCGCAACCGAGAGTTCCGCAACTGTAACGACTACCGAGAAACAAGTTTTCACCACAAACTTTGTCACGCATTCGGGAGCTGTGACCACTGACTTTCCTACTTCATTAGCAGGTGTGGATCAAGATTCAGAGCCAACTGTAGTGCCAGATTCAGATGACACAACTACACTGTCAAGCACATTGTCGACTATACAGAACACGTTGTCTTTTGACACCGAATCGAGCTCAAGTAATCCTGCTAGTGAAACTACACAGCCTGGCACTGATAAGATTCCAACTACAATTTCAGCTCAAACAGAGGAAATTGAAGTCACAACATTGGGTGGTGTTACAGAGCCGGAATCCTTCACAACTAATGGCGATTCAGTTTCCGTAACAAACGTTGATGCTGGTACCACGGTTTTTACCGATCTTCCTGCTACAACGACGCAATCAGTAACTGCAGATTCCATTACCACGATAGTCGAAGAAGAAACAAATACGCCCCATTCTGTGACCGATTCTCATTTTCCTACTACTCTAATCGTTGAAAATGAATCTAATATTTCTGGAAGCACGACCACCGATTCTCCGATTACGTTCATTCCTACGACATCTACTGTTTCGACTTTTGGCCAAGAAACAACTCAAGGAGATACAAACGTGTCGACTGAGCATCCTACACCATCTCAGTCTACCGCGTTCCCAGAAGAGATTACGAGTGAAAATGAGAAGACGACTACTTCTACTTTCGCTGGCGAAACTACAACACAGTTTCAGCCATCTTCGACGACAGAGCTGGAATTCGAGGTAACAACCGAAAATCTTCCCAGCTCCACATTGCGTCCAGGTACGGCTAGCACAACAGCCGCGGATCAGAGCGTCGTGACCACTCAGGAGAGTTTTACTTCTGAAGATGATAGAACATCAACATCTGAGCCTTTTTCAAATTTGATGTCAACGCCATCTTCACCTGATGTAACAACAACTCAGGAAAACCCTGTAACTGGTACTTTGAATTCTGAAAGCACACTTAGTACATTACAGGCTTCTGATAGCTCTGTAACAAGTAGACCGACCACTACTGATGAAACCATTTCTGAAGGTTCCACTACTAGCACAACAACAACTGAGGCCATCGCAGAAGTAACAACTCAAGCGGAAACTGTAATCGTTGGCACGTCTACTTCAGTGCCAGAGGGAGGCCAAAGTTCAGGGCAATCTGAAGTGTCTGATCCAAGCGAAACCACCACTTTTTCAAGCATTCTATCATCCATACAAACTACATTATCTTTCACTACTGATTGGGCTTCGCCAACAAGTCAAGAGACTTCTGTGCCGGACAGCACGAATGAAGTTTCGACAACAATTTCTGCCCAAAGTGAAGATTCGCAGGTCACAACCCTAAGTAGTACGACTGTAACTGTCACGGAGCCGCATTTTTCAACCACTATCGAGCCAATTTCCGAAACAACCAATGATAGTGGTACAACGGCTACAGATTCCATCACTACACAAACAACTCGAGCAACCACTACTGGAGGTCAAGAAACAACTGCCTCTGTCCAGGAAGATGTAACTGAATCGCAGTCTTCCGCTGCTACAGTAACTTTCAGCGAAACAGAGGTCAGCATCGCCAGCGAATCGACGACTTCCTTTAGTTCCACACCATTCACTAATCCGTCAACGATTAGTGAGTTACCTAGTCAGGAAACTACTTCAGGAACGACGCTGTCGAGTGAACCTACACCGACGGAAAGTGAAACGACATCGTCCTCCATCACCTCTGTTTTAAACCAAGAAACGACACCATTTGAACAGCAGCTTTCTACGATAGAAGTACCGGTATCTGAAACAACAACAGAGAAGCTCAAAGACCCAACAGAGGCACCAGAAACATTTTTTACAACAACGGTTGATGATGAGAAGACGACCACTGAAGAGAGTTTGACTTCCGAACAAACCACAACATCATTTAAACCTGTGATTAACACCGAATCCACCACGTCATCGCCTGAAATTACAAGCGTGCATCAGGACAACGTACCGACTGATACTCCAACTACGCAGGCTACTGATGATTCTACATCAACTCAACCGTCAACAAGCGATCTTTCCGACGGTACCACTGTGGCAGAAACAACTACCTCTGAGCCGCTAATCGAAGAAAACTTTACTGTAACTGCACCCGATGTTACGACAATTACTTCGGTGACGGGAGGCGGTCAGACTACAGAACAAACAGAAGTGTCTGAAGAGAGTGGCTCAACCACTTTATCGAGCATTCTGTCGTCTATTCAAAGCACATTGTCGTTTACTACCTGGCCCTCAACACCGGTGGATGAGACTACGCAAAATCCAATTCCCTCAACAACTATTGAACAAGAAGCTGATGAAGTTGAGGTGACAACCAGTGTCACTCAAAGTACTACGGATCTTGATAATTCAAGTACCACCAGTTCAATTTCTGAAAACACAGACATCGGGACAACATCTTCTGGTGATTTGGCAGGAACTACAAGGCCGACACCTGGTTCCAGTACTTTAGACGGCCAAGGAACAACCCCTTTGGCTCAGGAAGATTCAACTCAATCGCCAGTTGATACAACCGTTGGAAATGAGATTGTAACTCCAGAAAACACTAGTACCGAAACAACGATTTCTTTTAGCAGCATGCCATCTAGCAGCCCTACAACGACCGATGCATTGTCTAGTCAAGAAACGACTTCAGCAGGGGAGCAATCCACGGTGATGGAAAATCTGTCTAGCGTTGGGACACAAGATGGTGCGACTGAAAGCACAACTGTTTCATCTGCGATGACAACAAGTTTAGAAAACGGCACTACATCATTTGAGCAGACTCCATCTCAGACAGAAGTTCCAACATTTGGAATTACGACTGAAAATGTAAACCCACCCACGGCTCAAGAAATTACATCTTTTACACCAACAGTCAACGATGATGCCACTCAAGCAAGTTCAACAGCCGAACAAGAGCCATCTTCAACGTTAGAGCCGCTGACAACGTCTTCACCTGAGATTACGAGCCCGCCAAAGGAAACCCCATCAACTGATTCTCAGGATTCTGTTAATACCATCAGTACATCACAAGCTGCGGAGGGATCCGTTACAGTTATGCCAACCGTTAGTGATGCAACTACTTCCGAGGATTTCACAATGGCGGCAACGACTACAGAATCGAGTCTCGTCACAAATTTGGAACAGTCGGAAGTAACAACTACGCATTCTTCCGCACCAATCACAGAGGACGGCCACAGTTCAGAACAGACTGTAGTGACTGATCAAAGCGAAACCACTACTCTATCAAGCATTTTATCTTCGATTCAGAGCACGTTGTTTCCTACCACCGGGCCAACATCGTCAGCAAACGACCAGACGACTGAAATCGTATTGTCCAGTACCGATAAGGTTCCAACCACTGTTGAGTCACAAACAGAAGAGCTTCCCGTCACAACTGTTACAAGCGTTACAGAGTTGGAATTTTCAACAACAAATGAAGAATCTGGGACATCAACTCAAAATGCTGTTACCACACCAACTATACCAACAACAACTGTGAGTTCTGTTGGTGTGACAACTAGCCAAGATACCAACATTGCTGTCGAAGAAGATTCAAGTCTTTCAACAACATCGCATTCTACTAGTAGCCCAACAACCGCTGATGAATCCGTAACTTCAGAAGGCACAAGCGTTGATAGTGAATCGACCGGTATTATTAGCTCCACCGAAGTCAGTAGTCCGTCAACAACGGAGGGGCCATCTAGTCAAGAAGCAACTCAAGATGTCACGACCCTATCGGCTGAGCAGAAACCTTCAACGACAGACAGCACGTCTAGCATCCACGCTGGAGAGATGACGACTGTTCCGTTTGATACGACCACTGTGATTGCCCAAGAACAGTTTCAAACAGAAGTTCCAGTATCTGAAACAACAACAGAGACAATCAAAGATCAAACAGAATCGTTAATAACGGATGCCATCACAACCGTAGATAACGACGCCATTACCCAAAGCGTCACTACTTCTGAACATGACACTACGTCAACAACGAGTCTTCCGATAGATCCAGTTTCGACCACTTTGTCGCCTGGAACGAGCCCTCAACAGGAAAACTTGGGTTTGGAAACGACAATCGATATTCAACAAGTTACCGATGGTACTGTAACAAGTAGACCAACTAGTGGAGACCTGGTTAGTGAAAGCTCTGTTGTTTCCACTTCGGCAACTGAGCCACAAACTACCGAATTTTCCACACAGTCTGAAGTTGTAACTACTGAAGCTTCTTCGATCGGCGAGCATCAAACTTCAACACTGTCGTCTGATCAAAATGAAGAAACTACTTTGTCTAGCATTTTTTCGACGATTCAGAGCACGTTGTCTTTCACGACTGGTTGGACAACACCAGTCAGTGAGTCAACAACCGAAACGACTGAGATTGTAACGCAAGAACCACAATTAACAACACTGGCTAGTGCCACTTTGAGTACTGCGGAACAAGTTTCTACTTCAACTCCTAACGAATCGATTTCTGAAACAAGTCCTGATGGCACGACAGCCGCCAGCGTCGTTACTTCAACTGATTCCGTGAGTACTACACCTGGCCAAGAAACATCTTCGTCATTACCGGAAGAGCTGAGTTCTGGAACAGAATCCTCCATCGGCACCACTTTTTCCAGTGAGTCTATCAGTCCAGATGGCACTACTATTGAAAGTGAGGCAACTACGTTTTTCAGTTCTACGTCTCCGACTATTCCGACAACAACTAGTGGATCACCAATCCAAGAAACAACTCTCGATGCTGGTGCGATGTCGAGCGTTATTACTGAGGCAACCACAAACGGAGGGGACACTACTGCTCTGTTCTCTACAATAGCACAAGATACCACACAATTTGAACAGACATCTCAGCAGACAGAATCACCAACAGCGGAAGGATCAACTGAAAAGTCCACCAATCCCACGGAATCGGTGGAAACAGCATTTACGACAACGGTTGGAAGCAATGTCCCAGTCACTCAAGAGAGTTTTACGTCTGACTTAAGCACACCTTTGTCATCCGAGTCCTCAACAGGCCCAGTAACAACGACATCTTTACCTGATCTTACCAGCACCACAAATGGAAATGACATTGATTCTCTTGCTACGGAAAGCACGATCAGTACAGTACAGACTACCAGTGGATTGGGTACAGCTACGTCCACCATTAGTGAAGAAACTACTTCTCAGAGTTCTACTGCTGCTCCAACAACAACTGAGAAACAGACGACTGTTACGGAAGTAGCCACAGAGTCTGAAGTCACAAGTACTAGTGCTTCTACATCAGTGACGGAGAGTGATCAAACTTCAGGATCCGAACCGTCCGATCAAAGTGAAACGACTACCTTGTCAAGCGTGTTATCGTCGATACAGAGCACATTGTTTAGTACTGAATGGGCGTCGTCAACAGAGGAGCAAACAAGCGAAAGTACAACAATCAATGCTGGCCAGACTTTATCTACTACTGAAGCTCACACAGAAGAAGCTCAGACCGTAACATCTACTATCTCTCCTGTGACAGATGCAGAGGATATAGCAACGACTGGTACTGACATTGTTAACACCATTTCTACCGCGTTTGCTTCATCTACCACACCAGCGGCTGCTTCTAGTCCGTCCAGTGCCACAGATGGGCAGGAAACAACCACTGTTGCACAGGAAGATGTGAATCTTTCGACGGAAACTCAGCCTCCCTCTGCTACCACGACCCCCAGCGAAGCTGTCACTTCCGGAAGCGCAAACGTTGAAACAGAATCGACAATTTCTTTCAGTTCCACGCAATTTTCTAATCCGACAACGGCCGCTGGATCACCGAGTCAAGAAACTACTTTGGTAGATGTGACGACATTTTCGAGTGTTCAGGAATCCACATCGACCGAGAGCCACTTAAGCGCTTCGACTGGAGGTGTGAGTACCACCACATCGACTTCTACCTCATCAACATTCGAGGTGATACCTGATCTATCCACAGCTCCCACAGAATCGGTAGAGACTTCGGCTACCACCGTGGTAGATGTTCCAAGTACTCAAGAAAGCTTCACATCCGACGTAAACACACCGTCATCTTCCAAGCCGTTGACAGACTCGCAAGTAACAACGTCCCTGCCTGAAACAACAATTATTCCAGAGGAACATGGAACAACTGGGTCTTCAGATTCAGAAAGCACGATCAGTACATTGCAGACCACTGGCAGTCCGACCATTACTGAAACAACAGTCTCTGACAGTCCCACGACTGCGCCAACAACTGAAGAACAGTTGCCAGAAGCAACCACTCAGCTGGATGGAATAGCTACTGGTACGTCTACATCAGCGCCAGGGGATGGTCAAAGTACAGAACCACTTGAAGTGTCTGATCAAAGTGAAACGACCACCTTGTCAAGCATTTTCTCAGCGATTCAAAGCACTTTGTCATTCACTACTGGTTGGGCGTCGTCAACAACCGAACAGACTGCTGGGACTGTTCAGGACAATGCCAATGAAGCTTCGACTACCATTTCCGCCCAAACTGAAGAATCTCAGATCACAACAAGTGGTACAACCGAAAGTGTCACGGAGTTTCCAACAACTATTGAGCCAATTTCCGAAACAACCGCTGATAGTGGTACAACGGCTTCTGATATCTCTACTACGCAAACAACTAAGGCAACCACTACTGGAGATCAAGAAACAACGACATCTACCCAAGATGTAACAGAATCTCAGTCTACTGGCACAGTCTCTTCCAGCGAAACAGTAACAGACGTCAGCCTTGACGGCGAAACAACTTCCTTTAGTTCCACATCTTTCCCTAGTCCGTCAACGACTGATGTACCACCAAGTCAAGAAACCACTTTAGGTCTGACGACTATGCTGAACGAAGCTACATCAACAGAAAATCAATTGAGTGAAACGACAATTGAAAGCGTAGAGTCTACCACTTCTTCTGTATTGTCCACTACCTCACCGGCATTCGAAGTAACAACCGAAAAACCCACAGGTTTTACAGAATCAGTGCCCACCACAATGGGAGAAGTAGCTACCATTCATGAAGATACGTCATCAACATCCAAACCACCCATCGTTTCGACAGAGACATCGTTTCCCGAAACAACAACTATTCAACAGGAAAACACAGCAGCTGTGAATCCGGAGAGCACGGACAGTACTCTGTTGGTTACTGATAGCTCTGCAACGAGCAAACCGTCCACTGTTAGTGATGTAACTACGTCAGCAAGTACTGAAGCAACAACTGAAAAACAAGAAACCGTCACAGGGCAAGCCACAGAATCGGAAGTTTCTACTGCTGGAACTCCTACCACAGTGGTAGAAGATGGGCAAACTTCAGAGCAATCTTCAGTATCTAATCAAAGTGAAATGACAACATTATCGTCAATTCAGGACACGTCTTTCACTACTGCTGGGTTGTCGTCAACAAGTGAACAGGTTAATGAAAGCACAACGACCAGCGCTAACGAGCTACCTACAGAGGCACAGACTGAAGGGTCCCAATCAACAACTGCTTCTTCTACTTCAACTATGTTGGACACCGATGATTTAACAACCATTGAACCCTTGTCTGAGACAACTACTGATGCTATATCTTCCAGTATTGTTACTGCCTCCGGAACACTGTTAACAACCAGCGCTGGAGATGTTCAGGAAACTACCACTTCGGCCCAAGAAGATGTAACTCTTTCGACAGAATCCTCGTTCAGCTCAACCGCTGTCAGCGAATCAGTCACTACTGGAAGCTCAAATCTGGAGAATGAATCAACGACATCTTCCCCGCCTACCACTGGCCCGACAAGTCAGGCAACAACGACGCAAATGCCGAGTGAGCCCACATCGACGGAAAGCCAGTCATCCATTGTGACTGAAGAAGTGTCCACTGTAAGTGATACTACGATTCCTCCGGTCTTTACCACCACGGTAGAACCCGTTACTACGCAACAA
Source organism: Daphnia sinensis (assembly GCA_013167095.2). Lineage (NCBI taxonomy): Eukaryota > Metazoa > Arthropoda > Branchiopoda > Diplostraca > Daphniidae > Daphnia > Daphnia sinensis. The sequence continues at coordinate 7,407,719 of CM023189.1, read as the reverse complement.
GAAAGTCAGTCTGAAACAGAATCAATTGAACTCCAAACGACGACAGAGAAATTCACAAGTCCAACTGAACCTCCTCACACGGATTTCCCGACTACTCTAGATCACACCGTACCAGCTAGTGAAGAGACCTCAACGGCCAAACCTTTAACAAACGCACCGACGACGTCATTACCCGAAATAACTAACACACCACAGGAAAACGTAGCAACGGATTCTCTTTCCTCGGAAAGCACAATTAATGCTGATGCCTCTGTAACAACTTCCGAAGGCGTAACCCTCACAGAGAGCTCTATTGCCATGACGACTACAACTGAGAAACAGTTTACCGTCACCGATTCACAGTCGGAATTCGGTACTACCTCGGTAACGGACGGTGTTCAGAGCACGCAACAAGCCGAAGAAACTGAAACAACCACGTTATCTTCAATTTTTTCATCGATTCAGAGCACATTGTCTTTCACTACTGACTGGCCGTCGTCAACGAGTGAGCAGGTTACTGAAACAACGCTTACCAACATTGATGAAGTAACATCCTCGTCCACTGGCACAACTAGTGAAGCTTTTACAGACACCACGCTCGTTGGCCACCAATCGACGTCTTTCACAACCATTCCTGAAACAAGTAGTCCGACCACATCTGGTGCAGTAACGACCCAGCTACCAAGCGATCAAGTAACAACAGAGAAAGAAGCTAACGTTGAAACGACTACCACATTTCATGTGACAAACACTGATGGAACGACCTTCAGTGAACTTGATGTAACCAGCACGACGCTTGGCTCATCTGAAACACAACCACCGTTGACCACAACTGAAAAAACATCAGAATCCACCACAGTGGGTGAGATGGAGCAATTCTCTTCAACATCAGCTACTCAAAGTGTGCCCTCTGAGAATGTGCCTAGTACCACAGAGACTCAATCTCAACAAACAGATGGTTCATTGGGGACTACTGAAGAGACCTCGTCAATTGCTACTGCCATGCCGGAAGTTATCATCTCGACCACTGATTCAGGAACCATTGTGGCTACTCTGACTTCAGATACCTCATCGGATTTTCCGGACTCGGATTCCCACATTTCCAGCCTCCCAGCTTCCCAATCTACAACAGAATCACCAACTAGCACAACAGTTCCCATTTCGAGTGATTCTTCCAGTCTCGATAACCTTGAAGTATCGACACAATCTGTTGGTACGACGTTTGTCGAAGATCAATCAACAACTGTCGTTTTGAGCACATCAACTCTGCCACCTCCGGAGCAAACCACGTTGGAGCTTACTGGCTCAACAACGATTCCATTTGAATCCTCAACGCCGTTTTCTCAATTTCAAACTGACGAAAGTAGTCCAGCTGAAACAATTGCCATAATCACTTCGACAACGGAAATATCGCCACAGACTGAGCAATCGGCAACGACAGTTAAAATTCCGTCTGACGGTACAACTGCCGATTTATTGAATAGCGAAACAACTGGTGAGCATGGGGGCACTACTGACAGTTCTGTTTTAACAAGCCAGACTACAGACAGTTTTTCCACTTCCGTATCCTTTGCTGAGCAAACACTCTCTTCCACAACTTTTGCACCGGTTTCACAGGAAAATTTTGTGACAACACCTACGCCAATGCAATCTTTTTCCACAACGATAAAAGAAGAAATGGAGACGACTCTTCCCACTCTGTCAACACTCTTTCCTCATCACACTACTTCCGATCTATCGTCCACTTTGTTTTTTCAATCAACTACTGTTATCTCCTCAACAGGTTCGACTTCGGAAGTGGAAAGTACCAGTTCCTTCACTTCCACTAATTCTCCTGACTCGACACCTTCCGTTACTTTCCCACAAACGAATAACGAAGAATTGGCTTCTTCCACTTTCATACCCGATGTGCCTTCAACACTTGAGTTTGATACGGAATCGACTTCTTCAAACCCTACAACAGAGTCTTTTTCTTTTGTCACGACTTTGGCGTCCATTGATACTACCCCAGTAAGTATTGAATCTTCTACGGAAGCAGCCACCACGATTGGCCCTGCTGAAGATGTTTCAACGGCTGCATCTACCGTGTCTTCGACGCAGTTGGTAACAGAGCAGACGACAACTGCGTCAGTTACGACGACCATTGCTGCAACCACATTACAAACGGATGACAGTAGCGAAACTACGCCGACTACCTTCTCTCAGGTTCCAACGACAGACGTGCCAACTACGGAAGATTCTGCTGGAGTAATCACGGTAGTACCCAGTGCCGGACCAGACGATACGAGTGAAACAAGTACGGTTATTACAACCATAGTCGAGGACACGTTATCAAGTGAAAGTTCAACTTTGGCAAGCCAAACCACAAACGGTACTTACTCTTCTTTATCTTTTGTTGAACAGACACTATCTAGTACCACCTTTACCACTGATTCCGCTCAAACAAATCTTGATACCATTCCACTATCAACCATCCCACATTCCTTCCCGTCAACAGTAACTGAAAATGTAGAAATTTTCCTTCCTAGCCTTTCAACAATATTTAGTGACACTGTTAATTATGATCTATCAACAACTTTTATTCCTCAACTAACTTTTGTTGACTCCATGACAGGTCCAACTTTGGATGAAGTGACGAGCACTTCTTTCTTCACAACTACTAGTACTTCTGAGCCTACGTCTTCTATTCCTTTTTCTGAAACAAACAATGAAGAAATTGCTTCTTCCACTATCTCCAGTCTTTCTTCTGCAACAGAACTGGATACAGAATCAACTCCTTCCAGTACAGTTACTACGCTGTTTGAAACCGAACCTTGTTCGGAAACATTGCTTCCCGTTTCGACCGAACCTGGAACCACTGACGTAGAAACAACATCTTCTGTTTCTTTAACTGAGCAATTTTCAACTCTCAATCCTTCAGAGTTTTCAACTCAGCCATTTGACGCACAAACTTTACAAACGACAGTTATTCCGACGAATGCCGTAACAATGGTGACTGAGATTAGCACTGAGTTGACTGAACCAGTGTCCACGCTACCTTCAATAAACTCTTCACCTGAAGCAACTACAAAGGATCCGATTAGTACACCGAGCCCTGTAGGTCCCGAAGCATCAACACCAGCACCTAGTACCATCACTACTGTCGAAGAATTGTCAGAAGCAACAACTTTCGAGATTACGACTCCTGTTCCAGATGTGACGAATCCAACTACTGGTTCGACCTTCTTTTCGACGATAGCAACAGACCCAACCGAGCCTTCCCCACCAACTACAACTACGTCAGAAGAAACCATAATACACATTCCATCCGGCAATCTCCCTGGTTCGTTGGATTCAGACTCGCATGTTTCAGACTCTCCTGCTTCTCAACCTACAACTTCGTCGCCACCCGAAATCACAACCACTTCGCAAGTAACTAGCACCACGTTTGTTGAAGAAGAGTCTTCAACCTCAGTGCCGGAAGCCGAAAGTACTACAACGGACTTTAGTACAAGGCCAACAGATACCACAACGCCCAACTTACAAACTACCGAAGTTAGTGACATCGCGTCCACCAGTGACCTTCAGGTGTCAACTGACGCATTTGGAACAGAAATGGGATCGACCACAGATGCAGGACTACCTGGAACATCCATCTCACCAGGGGAATTGGTAACTGTACCAGTTACTACCATGGCCCCCGGAGCCGAGTCAACGATGAGTCAAACAGAAACGGCAACGGTGGCATCAGGTGAACCCACGACGGACAGCATTTTCAGTAGTGAAACAACTGGTGAGCCTGCAAGTACTACCGGTGAATGGTTGTCAACGCTGAGTTCATTTTTTTCGAGCCAGACGGCAACCGAACCTTCCACCACTTTATCTTTTGCTGAACAAGCATCATCTTCCACAACCTTTGACCCTGTTTCCCCGGAGAATACGGAAGCTGAGTCACTTTCGACGCTCCAAAATCTCCCGACAACGATCACTGAACAGACGGAAACAACTCTTCCCTCTCTGTCAACCTTTATTCCTTTCCAGTCCTCTGTTTCCACATTGGCAGAGGACGTAACAACCACTACTTCCTTCCCTATAAGTAACCCTACTCCTGATTCAACAACAGAGGAATCAATCACTCACCAAACGGATTCGGTAACTGTGTCAACTTCTTCCCCTGTGCTAACATCGGAATCTTTCCAATTGTCTACTGAAGTGACCGATGAAATTGAACCAACTTCTTTCACTTCTGAACTAAATCAATTCGAAACAACTTCCCAGCCGTCTGATTTAACTACTGATGGCCTGTTACCTTCTACCTCATTTCCTTCCACCTCTGAACCAATGTCTGAAACCGGTGTACCTAGCCAGTCCTTTACTTCACAAACCGATTTAGGTTCCACATCGGGTTTCGATAATCTAGAAACTGAAACAACGAGTTTACCCACTGTTAGCGAAGATTTCACTGAAACTACGCATTCAGATACAGAACCAACTTTCAGTACCGAAAATGCATTCTTTACTTCTCAAATCTCAACCAGCAGTAATGTGGTAACGGGTGAATCGACAACACTTTCAAGTGTTTCTATTGAACCAACAACAAAATTACCGGATGAGTTAGGAACCACAACTGAAAGCTCACTGACGACAGAACAAACAACAACAATCGTTTCCACCGTATCGACTTCTACGGTTAGTGATTTAGACACTCCCACATCGATTGCAGATGAGCAAACCTCTGATGCGACGTCTTCCACCGAATCGCAAACTTCTGTTACCCTCCCTCCAGAAACCGAAGAGCCCACAGAAATGAGCGTCACTACATCTACCATGCAAAGTAGTGCCCAAACGAGTGATGTTACAACGAGTGAAATTACAAGTTCTTCTCCCGAAGAATTTCAAACAACAATTTCCCAATCGACTAGCGATTCAGAGTTGACAATATCTACCACTACCTTGTTGCCAACCAGCAGTACGAAGGAGCCAAGTCCGACAACGGAATCTGCTACATCCACAATCCCACCAACTCATCCGACAAGCCAAGAAACTGAATCGCTTTTTACAACGGCCACAACGTTAGAAGAGACGCCTGAGATGATGGACTCTACGTCACCAAGTAGTCAAACGACTATTACTTCGACGGAATTTCCAGATTTGCCAATAACCAGTACTTCACAAGAATTTACATCAGAATCGCCAACAGTGACAATGGAGACCAGCCAATTTATTGGGTCTTCTACCAGTGGCACTTTTTCAACAACTTTGGAACCATTTTCAGAGGCTGTAACGTTTGCCGAGTCATCTACTTCCCAAACAGAAATCCCCTCCACCCTTACAACCCAAGATTCGACCGACTTTGCAACTGAAGAGATTTCGACGCTTGCACAGGAAGAAATTTCAGAAGCAACCGCTGCATCATCTGATCCCTTTACCCTAGTGACTGACTCGTTTTTCACAACAGAGGCTTCCCAGACGACGTTGCCAACGACTAGTGAGACCATGGCTACTTCTACCTTCTCTCCCGATTTTCCAACAACAAGTACTTCACAGGAATTCACGTCAGAATCGCCAACAATGACTACCGAGGCTGATCAGACTAGCCAATTCACTAGTTCTACGACAGGCGACGTAATTCCAACTACTATGGAACCAGTATCAGACGCTGGAACATCCCCCGGACCTTCTAGTACTCAGACGGAAAGCCCCGCTACTACCCAAGGTTTAACCGAATCGCAAACTGACGCAATTTCCACAGACATAACGGAAGAAACTTCAGAAGCAATTGTTACAGAATCCTCTGATTCCATTAGCCAAACAACTGACTCCCTTTTTACACTGACAGAGGCATCTCAGACGATCAGTACTGTGCCACAAGGTAGTGCTGCTTCCACGTTTTCTCCAGATGATTCGACGGCCAGTACTTCACAAGTGTTCACAACGGAAGCAGATCAAACTAGCCAGTTTACTGAGTCTTCTACGAGCAGCGCCTTTTCCACAACTTTGGAACCAATTTCAGAGACTTCAGAGCCAATCGAATCTTCTACTTCCCAAACAGAAAATCTCTTTACGCCAACGGATCAAGATTCAACTGATCCTTTAACTGAAGGGTTTTCCACGACTACTCCGGAAGATGTATCGGAAGCAACTGTTGCGGAATCATCTGATCCCATTAGCCAAACACCTGACTCCCTCGTTACACTGACAGAAGCATCTCAGACGATCAGCACTATGCCACAAAGTAGTGCTACTTCCACGTTTTCTCCAGATGTTACGACGACTTCTAGCTCACAGGAATTCACATCACAATCGCCAATAGCAACGGAGGCAGATCAAACTATCCAATTTACTGAGTCTTCTACGAGCAGCGCTTCTTCAACAACTTTGGAACCATTTTCAGAGACCGAAGAGTTAACCGAGTCTTCTACTTCTCAAACGGAAAGCCCCTCTACTCTTATGGACCAAGATTCAACTGACTCCCCAACTGAAGGGTTTTCTACGGTTCTGCCGGAAGAAGTTTCTGAGGCCACCGTAGCAGAATCATCTGATCCCATTAGCCAATTGACTGACTCACTTTTCACAACAGAGGATTCTCAGACGACCAGTACATTGAAACCGAGCGCCTTTTCCACAACTTTGGAACCATTTTCAGAGACTTCAGATCCAACCGAGTCTTCTACTTCCCAAACGGAAAGCTCCTCGACCCCAACGGACCAAGATTCAACTGATCCCTCAACTGAAGAGTTTTCCACCGCTACATCGGGAGACATTTCAGAAACAACCGCGACGGAATCATCGGATACCATGAGCCAAACAACTGATTCTCTTACAACACCGACAGAGGCTTCTCAGACGACGACCTCCCAGTCATCAAGTAGCGAAGCGATGCTTATTTCGACTGTGTCTCCGGATTTGCCAACGGCTAGTACTTCCCAAGAATTTACGTCAGAATTACCATTGACAACGGAGGTCGAATCGACTAGCCAATTTACTGGCTCCACTACCAGTGAAGCTTTTTCAACTACTTCAGTTTCAGAGGCCGTAACGTTCACAGAGTCGTCTGTGTCTGAAACGGACTCACCCACTACTCCAACAACTGACTTCTCAACTGACGCGATGTTTACGGACACGTCGGAAGACATTACGGAGACAATCGTTACGGAATCATCCACCAGTGAAACGGTGGCTTCTTCCACTGTACAGCCAAATGTGCCAACCACAGAAATCTTAGAAGAAATGAGTACAGAGTTACCATCAACAACTTTTTCACACTCGACAAGTGATCCTACAGCCACTGTTGCACCCACAACGGATTCCACTTTATCTGAAGAATTCTCAACGACTTTTTCTTCAATTCCAGTTTCTGATGGCGCATCTACTATCGATACTTCAACGACCGAAGTTCTAGTGACGGAAGACACAACTTTATCTTCGCAATCTTTCTCCGAAACGACCACCGACTTTGTCCCCACTAGCACATCTTCTACCGAAATGGATCAAACAACTACTGAATCATTTTCGTTTCCAACCGACACATCCGTTCCTTCAGAAGAGACAAGTTTAATACCGGATTTTACTACGGAATCTTCTTTGGTGTCTTTCTCGACACAGTCTCCAGCAGATGGAAGCACGACAGTCTCACAAAGCACGGATGCCATGTCCACGACTGAAGTTACCGACGCAGACAGTTCAACTGAAGGCACAACGCCTTCACCTATTATTTCTACAACTGACATGCCTTCCACGTTTTCGACGTTACCAACTCAGCAATCTTCAGAGGCTGATCTAGTTTCGGAAAATGAAGGTTCCACGGTTGATTTTACAAGTGAATTCACCTTTGTGCCAACGACTGTTAGCCCTTCTGATGAGCAAACAGTTACAACTTCTTTCACTACCGAATCGACCCATTCAAGTACCGACGAAATTACCAGTGATTCAATTACTGAATTCCCATCAACCACGATGAGCCCGAGTTCTGAAACTTTGTTTTCTGAATCGTTTTCAACGACTTTGGAACCCATTTCTTCCACGACATTCGAGATGGAAGCCCTGACAAGCGATACCACTGATGCGACAACGTTTTTTACCACTGAATCTTCAAGTAGTCCAACATCGGAAATCACAACTACGACGAATCTGCAATTTTCTACCGAAAGTTTACCAGAAACTGTCAGTACAGAGTCCGAATTTACGACTACATCGCAAAATCCTGCCACTCCATCTGATGCAACTACAGTTTCTGAAGATGAAACCGAAACGTCTTTGCCCACAGAAACAACAGCAACTGATGTAACAACATCGACCCCATTTGTGACCACGGAGATGGCGACCACAGATGCTGGAATTGCATCGGAGTCTCTTTCAACTGTAATTTTTGAAACGAGTAGTCAGTCGCTTGTGCCTTCGACGATTGATTCGGTGACGTCTACTTCCACTTTACCGGAGACTACCACTGATCATACCTCCACTTCTGTGTCGACTGACCTTCCAATTGATGCAGAAACCTTAGAAACGACGGACGATTACATTTCTTCTACTACTGTAACAACCGAGTCATCAGATCCTTTAATTACTTCTTCCTCACTTCGTCCATCTACTGTGTTCACGATAACCGATTCCCCGTCTACTGTTGACTCAACAACTGCGGGTTTTACTTCTTCTAGTGATCTGGTACCACTATCAACTGATGATGCAATCGAACCTGTGACGACAGAATCTAGTGTATTTACGAGTAGTGCAACTGACTCCGTTGATCCTCTTGCCTCCACTGTTACGACGATGGCGTTTGAGTTGACGTCGACACTTGATCCTTCCCCCTCCCCCTCCATGCCAACCCCAGACGTGAGTGTTAGCACCATTGACATGCTCACTGAACCGTCAACTACACCTTCGTCTTCATCAGCAGATACTCTGTCGACTGAACCTTACACGGTTACCAACTATCACGGTACTTCTTTCCCGATGACGAATGAATCATATGACGAATTTGCTTCTTCTTGTCTGCTCTTTAACCTGCGTGATTCTGTCAATAGTGTTATGTGTTTTCCTTCATTTGAACCTCTTTTTTTTCTGTCACGTTAGAACTGCCTTCTGAGTCTAGTGGGTCATCTGATTTAACTACAACTGAAGATCCCGGTGAGGTGACGACTACTACATTCGTGTCCACTGACGTTACTGTAACGCCTTCACAAACCACTGTTGCTGGTACTACGGTGACAGATCACTTGATCTCCGAGGTCACGAGTGATGGCATTACGTTGAGCACGGTTATGCCAGAAAGTAAACCTTCTCTTTTTTAACTCCATTCAGTTCATGTTCTTAACTAACAATTTTTACTACTGTCGTGTATTTTCAACAGCCACTACTGAGTTCGTTTCGCTTGTCACGAACATAGTTACGGATCACACGACAGAAACCGTAACAACGCAACTTGATTCAGAAACGACGCTTAGCACTCTTCCTTCTACTGTGTTTTCTACGACATTCCAGAGTATGTCTTATTATTTAAAAAACAGCTGCGCTTTGCCTTCATACCGCTATTATCTCATGGGGTTATTGCAATTTTGCAATTCTAATTGAAACCACGAATATTTGTTTCTATAAGGTACAACCTCGGCTGTAACCAGCGATGCTGCAGATCTTAATGTAGTCACAACAGAGATTACCACATCAGTTCCTTGTGGTAAATATAAAACAAACTTCTCTAAACTCTGTCAAATGTGCTATGTTCTTGCCTTTAGAAAATGTTCTATCGAATGAAAAACATATTTCTTGCATTTTTAAAATAACACAATGTTTTGCTCTGATGTCAGATACCGCGACCACCGAGTCTACGTCTCTGGAAACTGATGAAACCACCCCGTTCGACTGCGACTCGACTACAACCCAAGAAACCCCTACCACGATTTTGGATAGTTCAACTGAAAAGCCTTTCGTACCAACCGAGCCAACAACAACTACCACCTTACCCGATACGACAGTATCTGATTCTGTAACAGCAACGACGCAATCGTCGGATAGCACAACAGAAGATAGCACAACTGCTGAAACTGTGGTTATTGAAACAGATGCTGGTATAACCGAGTTTAGTACGGATGAGCCAATAACCTCTGATTGCGATGACGATGAAATTGACACGACTACCACTGGGATGCCGGTGGAATCGACCAGTCAGATTTCTACTGAAGCTATGCTAACGGCATCGACAGCCGCGGATTCAACGACCACCGAATTCACTACCTCCGCAATGTCATTTGAGGTTACCACGACTGGACCAGACAGTGAAATGTCCACAACATCCTCTGAACTGGCAGTTACCGTTGAGACAGATGTTACAACCGAAGGATCGGTAGCAAGCACAACAGTACTAACAGAAGGGCCTACCACTGACATACCAACCGAGGCCACAACATTAGTGACTGAAATTACTACTGAGGTAGTTACCGTGCTGCCTACTGAGGAACCAACTGAGATCCCTACCGAGGAATCAACTCAACTGTCGACTGACAAACCCACCGAGGAGCCTACAACTGAATTCTTTATGACCACGGATTTAACTACCGAAGAACCCACTGTGTTACCTACGGAGCAACCGACTGACCTGCCGACCACGGAATTGATTACGGAGACACCAATCGAAGTTACTTCTGAACAAACAACCGAGGCTCCTACTGAAACTCCCACCGAAGAAGCAACTGAGATCCTCACGGAAGAACCGACTCTTGCTCCCACCGAAGAGCCAACCGAGGCCCCTACCGAAGAGCCAACCGAGGCCGCTACCGAAGAGCCAACTGAGGCCCCTACCGAAGAGCCAACTGAGGCCACTACCGAAGAGCCAACTGAGGCCCCTACCGAAGAGCCAACTGAGGCCTCTACCGAAGAGCCAACTGAGGCCGCTACCGAAGAGCCAACTGAGGCCGCTACCGAAGAGCCAACTGAGGCCCCTACTGAAGAGCCAACTGAGGCCCCTACTGAAGAGCCAACTGAGGCCCCTACTGAAGAGCCAACTGAGGCCGCTACCGAAGAGCCAACTGAGGCACCTACCGAAGAGCCAACTGAGGCCCCCACTGAGGAACCGACCGAAGCTCCCACTGAGGAACCGACCGAAGCTCCAACCGAAGAACCAACCGAAGCTCCCACCGAAGAACCGACTGAGGCTGCTACTGAGGAACCGACTGAGGCTGCTACCGAGGAACCCACCGAGTTTCCTACTGAAGAACCGACTGAGCCGCCTACCGAGGAGCCAACGGAGTCTCCTACTGAAGAACCGACTGAGCCTCCGACTGAAGAGCCGACTGAGCCTCCTACCGAAGAGCCAACTGAGCCTCCTACCGAAGAGCCAACTGAGCCTCCTACCGAAGAGCCAACTGAGCCTCCTACTGAGGCCCCTACTGAAGAGCCGACCGAAGCTCCCACTGAAGAACCGACTGAGATGCCTACCGAAGTTCCGACTGAGGCTGAAGCACTCACCGAGATGTCTACCGATGTACCCACTGAGATGCCTACCGATGCGCCCACTGAGATGCCTACCGATGCGCCCACTGAGGTGCCTTCTACTCAAGAACCAACCGAACTTGTTACCACTATACCACCAACTGAATTACCGGTGACAATTAAACCAACTGCTCCTCCTACACAAGCTCCAACTACACAAACATTTTTTACTACCGAACAACAGCAAGTCAGCGATCCCACAACGTTGGTAGACATGGGTAATCTTCAGCAAAATGAAACTCAATTCACTACATTGGTCATGGAAATCACAACCGAGCCGGACCGCATTGAAACAACAACGCAGATATTCACACCTACCACCGCTCCCCCTACACTCCAAGAGTTTACGACTGTAACGGACATGACAACTACGTATTCGCCTTTTACTGATATCACACCTCCTTCTGGTGTTGGGATTTTGCCTCCGCTGCCTCCCCCCAGTTTCGTTTTCGTGCCCTCGTCAAGTTCTGGCTCGTCTTCCGGTTCATCAAGTTCATCAAGTTCATCATCAAGTGATTCGTCAATCAGTAGCGGGCCGTCTTCACCGTGGGGGGCTTTGATCCCGATCTGGAACGCTTTCCCAGTGTTGGGAATAGCAGCATTCATTATATCAGCGCCCTTCCTTCTTCTGCTGACTGTTTTGTTTGTTGGAACACCATTTGGAAGATCTATTGACGGTGGAGGTGATTTGCTGCTAGGACTTTTCAATGACCTATACGAAGATCGGACGCTAGACCATCCTTGGTTGATTGCCAAAATTTTATCGCAAATGTTCCCCGAAGAGTATAGCCCATCTAGCAAATCTGAAAGAATGGTTCTCACCAGGTACGTCGCTAAAATGTTCCCGGAGCAACTCGAGAATTTACAAAACTGGGAAGAATTGTCTATCCCAAGCGTTTTGATTCATCTGCTGCCGGAGAAATTCGCTCAAGTGGATTATAAGCATCTGGATAAATACCTTGCTGACGATACCGTTAACTACACCGAGACGGAGAACCTTAGACGACTTATGCTTCGCTTCCTGACTTCTGCGAAAGAACACGTCCCGGAATTTGCCCAGAAATACATCACGCCGGATGTTGAACAAAAGATGAGAGAAATTGTGAAAAATTCGGCGTTGATTACGCGAATGAAGGACGCTATACCCGACTCCAGCAACTTGGATAACGAATGGCTTTTTGACCGACTTATGTTCAAAATTAAGAACTTCAAGAAGTCAGAAGAGGAAATCGAATTGTTAGCTTCCACGGAACCAACAACGCAAGGAACTACGCAAACTTCGTCGCGTCCTACCACAACTTCTGTATCACCACCGCCGAAATGTCAATGGGGTCCAATTCTCTGTTCGATTAATCGAGTATCATTCCAACGCAATGCAGAAAAGCGAAGTGACACGGATTCTGTAAACGTAAAAGAAATCGTGGTCCGACAACCAAAACAAGTTCCGCAATGGCTTCGGGCAACAAGGAAGAAGAATCAAACGGAGAAGGTTCCTGCCACCAAGACCCAACGACCAGGACCGAATGCATTGTTTCGTCGTTTCCTCTTCGATCCTTTCCGTGCTTGATAGCAACACAATTCTAATTGAAAATCACGCATGCTGCACATAAAGATACTCGTTTATCATTGTTTACTCAAGTAAGTGTTTTCAAATTTTAACATTATACGATAGTTTTCCCCACTTCGCACTTCTTACGCCCGAACACGAGCTTGTTTCGCTTACCCAATATTCAGCAATTTGAGTGCAGTTGAGTGGGAAGTGATCTGGGAGATTTGGATGAATAGTTTATTTAAGTTAAAGAGCACTGATTATTTAATTTTTTTTTGTTTGACTTGTTATTATTGTTGAGATTCTATTTATTAGTTATTTTGTTATGTATTCATATCTGAAAATGGAGTGTTTTGCAACTTATGTCCGGAAGTAACAATACACTCTAAAATTTCACAAATGATTGTATTTACCGGAAAACCAAAGATGCGTCAGAAATATCACACACCATTCTCCGTTATTTTAGCTCTTTTGGACGGTAATCCTTGTTGTGCCTTTTGCTTCGTCTTCCTAACGTTGGCTATTATTCGCTCACGTTTTTTTCGCTTTATCTTGTCGGGGATGGGTTCCGTAGAGATAGATTTCCGAGTTGGTACATTCCGGGCCATTTTCTTGGCTTCGCTCTTAGATGTTTTCTTCATTTGTAGCATGTAATCTGGTACCTCGCACCCAGAATTCCGCATGACTGTGGCAATTCTAGAAATCACAGAATAAAGACCTGTTGAAATGTTCCAGTAATTACATCACACGTAGTCATACTTGCGCAGATAACCCGCATCATTCTCCGTGAAAAAAGTTATAGCTTTTCCTGGGCGACCAGCGCGCCCCGTTCGACCTGTATTAATTGAAAATATCATGAAATTATTTGCACAAGTCTTAAAATGTTGCACTTTGCATACCAATTCGGTGGATGTAACTAATGGCTGATGGCGGAAAATCATAATTGACAACTAGGTTTACACCTTTGAAATCAATACCACGCCCCATAAGCTCAGTACAAATAAGTACCCAAATTTGACCAGACCGAAAGCTTTTCACCACGTTGTCACGTTGAAGTTGAGATCGTTCTGCGTGAATGACATCGACATTTATTCCGTCATAAACCAGTTCGGTATACAGTTCCTTGGCTCGTTCTTTTGTTTGCACGAACACTAAAACGGGTGGGGTAAGACCCTTTTGGTACAAAAAACATCGATTAGTTCTTTCTATTTTAATTTTCTATAAACGGTCATTGCTCACCTCGACAATCAGATTACGGAATGCCATTAGTTTTCCACCTTCGCTTCCCGTAAAAATCAATTGTTGTTCTACCTTTTCGGAGGCTGAATTCTTTTGTCCAATAGTCAGCATGACGACATTGTCGAGATTTAATTTGCACCATTCTTGGACGTCGAATGCAAAAGTAGCGCTGAAAAATGCTCGTCTAATTTGTTGCGAATCACAAGCCCGATAGATCGCTCCTAGTTGATCACGGAAACCTTGTCGCCCTTCCTCAAACAACTTGTCTGATTCGTCTACAATCAACCATTCAACACTACACGGTGAAACGATAAAAGATTACTTTGGTTTCCTAAATCATGTTTAACTGATAAAATTATCTTACTTCTTCAGTGAAATAGCTGGTGGCTCTTGTGATAAAAGGAAAACCAGCCTATTAGGTGTTGTGATGAGGATGTCTACAAATAAAGTTGTTCAGACACGAAAGCATTTAATAATAACCAATTTAATTACCAAATCGTTGAGATGATTTTGGCCCAAATTTTTGCGCAGCTTTTCCAACATTGTCTATGACGTGACAACGTAAGCCAATTCCTTCAGTTAATTTAACACATTCTCGATGGGTTTGATTGGCCAACTCGCGTGTGGGTGAGACAATGACTGCTCTGAAACCTTTTTTCTGTGGAGTACCTAGGCAATGTATGATAGGCACCAAAAATGCAGCGGTTTTTCCAGATCCAGTTGGGGCACAAGCCAGGATTTCCCTTTTCTTCAACATTAAAGGGATGGCTTGCATTTGAATCGGAGTAGGAACCGAATATCCACGTGCGCGTATATTTGCAATGAGTTCTTCTTTGATGTTAAACTGCTCTGCCAGCTCATCAAACCTATAAGATAGGCATAAGCTATTGAATGTTTTCGGCAATCTTTTTAGCAGATACTCACGTTTCAACTGGAGTTGGAATGTCACTACCCTGGACATGGATATGATGTGCATTCCTCTTTCTCTTTATTTCTTCCTTCTTGAGTGCAGCTAATTCTTTTGGTGTTTTTATTTTCCTTTTCCTTTCTCTACGTAATGCTTTGATTTCTGCTCTGGGATCAACCTCCTGATCATCCAAAGTCACCATTTCTTCATTGAGTTTAGTTATATCATTCTCCTTTTCGGTATCTCGTTGTGTTTGTGATGCTTCATTATCTGTATTGGAGTTTGTCACGCAAGTAGTTGATAGACTGTCAGTAGAATGTTGGTTTTTTGCTAGCTGAATGATTAGATGAAAACTGTCATTACTTGATCAATTTTATTTATGTTAACAGAAGAAAAAAAAGGCAAATACTTTAAATTTCAAAGCATCATTCTTGAATCTGTTAGTGTCGAATTTTGCACCAGCTGACAGTCGTTTGAACAAGTCGCGGGCATCCATTACTGATATTCACAAATACTTTGTCCAAAGTGAAATTTTGTGATAAATTATTTGAAATTTAGTAGTACAATTTCAAAACGTCAAAAGAAGGTAAGTCATGAAAAAAAAACAACACAAAACACTTCCAACACACGTGCAAAGAATTTTTTTTTGCAATAGCAGACGGCATTAGGAAAATTCTATTACCATTGCCAGATAGTGAAAAATTTTCTTTTTTGGGAAAGAAAGGAAAGGAAAACTGGAAAAGGAAAACTGGAAAAGGAATCTCACATTTTCACAGCTTTTTTAGTAGAATTTTTCACAGAAAATAAAAAAATATTTAATTGGATCCTAAAGAGCTAACTGTAACAAAATAAAATACTATTCAAGCTTCAATTAAAATGTATAATTCAATGACTCCATTTACATCTGTTAACGTAGTTAACTGTATAGTTGATGAGCAAGAGCAGAATGCAGAACAGCTAAGTGACTACTGACTAGTAATCTTAATCTGGATTCTGGCAGTAATGTAATGTTAGCAATGTAAGTGTGAGCGTGTGAGCACTTCGTTGTCTGTGGTGTGAGTGCAGGTGAGTGTGACGCATAGCCATGATGTGACCAGGTGTGACTGAGAGGTGACAGGTGAGACATGAGAGTGAGGTTTTTAGATTTGGATCTTTTCGCCGTCCCATGATTCGTCCAATACATGTCCTCTCTTTCTCTGCCAAGGTTTGATAACCCACCATGTCTGTCTCACAAACCACAAATCTTAGGATTTTTTGTTTGCGAAAGAAAAAAACTATTCTTTGTACAGAGATATAATAATTGAATGCACCTGAAAAAGACAATGGTTAACCCTCAGCCATGAAATTTAGAACTGTTTGAATCATGCAAAACTGATGTGAAAAATAAATCTTGAATAGTCAAGAACTTTACCATGGTGGCTTAATGTAAGTATAATTATTTTAGTCTCTAGTTGCTTTGTGGTACAGTTGGTACACCTATATAATTATGTATAATAATTTTCTATCTGTGTAGACCGTGTGAAAATGATCATCTTGTTGAAAATATACTTGCAAAGCAAAGAATCAAAGACACATGCATAGTGTACTCCAACCACAGGCTGCTCTAACTACCATTTCGGTAAGCATTCTTTGCTATCATAAGCAGTCAGTAGACACTACCTTGGTTTAATGCCCATTATGTCACAAGAAAGTACACAATATATACTTTTCAGCCTTTAATAATGTTCATGTGGCTTCCTTCTTCAGAACCTTTCCATTGTTTAGACAAATCACTGGTAATTCAACTTTTATTGAATTTTAAGCATACAGATGTATTAAAACACATCTTGATTTATTTAAAGGCATCAGTTCAACACTTTGTTCCTGACGTTTCTCTCCTACGCCAGTTACCACATCTCTCGTAAACCAACGAGCGTCATACAAAATGTTCTTAATCAAAATTGTACTGGACTGGAACCCCTATCTGGGTAAAATAAGTGGCGTTGAAAATACCTGGTGCAGCTGGCATGGTAAGTAATTCATAAAATATTCATTAACACGTCGTCAAATACAGATAACCCTAATGTTCAAATTATTCTTCGATATTCTACCACAGTAATGCGAAATCAGATGGACATAATGCAGGTACACTTCTTGGTGCTTTGGATTCTGCCTACCTATTTTCATATGCATTCGGCTTGTATATTATGTACGCATATTTCACAAAATTAGTCTAATGAAGAAGCTTTATAGCAAAACTTCAGCTTTTTAATGCTTTAAAGGGGCTTAATTGGAGAGCATATCAACATCCGATACTTTCTTACTAATTGAACGATGCTGTCTGGATTTTTTGCCTGTTTGCTTGGTTTGGCATATTCTGGGATGATATTCACTCCTTAACGTACATCATTATCATTCAGGTATAATCTTTTTGATTTTATTTAAGACTGATGAAAGAAAAATTCAAAAATTGTTTTTGCCGTAAATTTTAGAGGGTCTTTTCTAGTCCAGTGGTTGGCCAGGTTGCGTGGTCGCTGTAACTGTGTAGCTAACGTAACTGGTTTATGAAAAACAAACGAGGTACGTTATCCTGCGTTCTGATCTGAACCTTTCTAAAAAATATTGCAGCTCTTCGTTTAATTTTCTATAAAATTCTATTTACAGGGCTTATAAAGGGCATTTAGCTCTCACACCACAGCATCGGAAATATCATTGGTACGCTGATTGCCGGAGGTTTTGTCGAGGAAGTTTCTGGTCTTTCGTTTGTTGTTCCATTGGATTAGGCTTGTTTCCCTTCCTCTTCTTGCTTCCTGACTCTCGTGCTGTGAGTTGCGACGTTCTAGAACACGCCGCCTGCATATCTGTAAGTACCTAATGTCATAACATACTTAATCATTCCGTTCTTAAATCATAACAATTAAACTAAATCAAGCAATCGTAACTCCCTACGGAAAACGCTGAATTCGAAAAGCAAATTAATGATACCGTGGGATCAACCACTTCCAAAATGAGTCGGATTTTTGGTCAATTTTTTTATTTGGTGCATAGGAAGAAGATCTTGATAGTTAAGGAGTCATTGACTTTTCCTCGTAATTGTGGACATGTGGCAATAACTCCATGAATGCCACAAGTAACATGGTTGATTTCTCTTGTATGACAGTTGTGCTGGACCAAAAAAAAATATGTCGAAGCATCCAACAAACATTTGTCGTAAGTACCATACGCCTACGACAAATAACTGAATCGTTAACAGTGGTTTTTTTTATTTCAACAGGGCAACCATCAATTATTTGAAAACCCGATTGAACGAGACAATGACGAATAACACGGCCATGAAAGAGGAACTTGCACTGACCAAACTGGCCCTGGCGAAGGCACAAGAGGAAAATACACTTCTTTTAAAGGATATGTTCTAAATCAAAGTTTGCATTTTGATTGATTTAGAATCTTCTGAATAGTATTACTAATGGGTGTCTGTTAGGAAGCGATTCGGACCATCAGGAAATAGAACCGGTCAATGTGGAGTATCATCGTTCTTGCACCTATATGGCGGCCGAGAATGCTATCGCTGAGGTGGACTGTTCAGCTGGCAGAAGAGAAGAATCACCTACTCGATTTGAAAAGTAGTTTGAACTTCAGAGAAATAAGTGCGCCGAAACGAAGGTAGCGCTTAAGCTGCTTGAGAAAGTCATACACGAAAAACAGGATACAATTATTTCGCTCCAGAAACAACTGGAGGATATCGAAGCAATCAACTTGAAAATGTTAAGGTGAGCTATTCTTCTCTAATTGTGTTTGCTATGATGTTCTCCTTTAGGTTGTGATCGATTCTTAAGATTGTAATTGATGGGGGCTTGGTATAAACAAATTTAGTTCGTGTTCGTTGGAAGGGTCGTCCATTTAGGTCAGAAAACTTATGTATATCGATTATGTAGAACGGCAGATTGGACTGTCATGGCTCGGGGAGCTAGAATTGTGCCACTTGTACTTTCCCACTCATCTATCAATTGATGCGACAACCGGGAATAATACTCAAAAAAGGTTGAGGACGCTGTTGAAACCGACAAGACCAATTCAACCAATAAAAAGCCATCAAAGACGACGAGGCTTTTTGGACGTCACAACTACAACGTACCAAACATTTAAAATATACGTATGTTATTTCATTGTGCGTTTGTGCTATTTGATTCGACCGCCAACTGATTCTCTTGTGTCACCTGTTTCCAATAGGGATTATTGCGAAGCTGCATTCTGAAGGCGAAGATTGGGCAACCATGAAGCAACGGACGAGGCTTGGACGGGGCAACGGGCGAGGTGAAGTCGGAGCGAAGTTTTGAGATGCCATTCGGCAACAGTCTACTTTCCTGAGGCTTCATTTGACTATACTACTACTTGTGCCACGAAATCTTATACTAAGGCAACAACCAAAATACTACACCACCAATGCTGCATTATACCACACTACTACCTTGCACTACATTCCAACTCCGGAATACTACACATTACGTTCCAGAGATAGTGGTGCCAGTACATACCGGTTTGAAATATTATCCCGTGTGAGTGCCAGACACGGTCGGCTGTCGGGTCCGAGATTGGACCTGTGACTTGAAGACTTTGTTGTTGCTACTCCTTCCATACTTCATGAAGAAGCTCTGGGGACAACCATATTATGGATACAACTACGAAAGAAGTTGTCAAGCTATGATATTTCTCCCGTCGTCAAACGAAAAATGGTAGCTAAAAATATTTCCTTTATTGAAATTTCTCTAAACGCTAAAAGTAATTGAACGTATTCGCGAAAAGAGCTTACATGTACCTGTAATCCATTTGAAGCAATTTCTGCAACGTCATGTCAGGCATTAAAGTTTTAAAAAATAGGTTGGTAAGGAGAGAGCGTAATGATGAGCAATTTTCGGTTCTACGACACGCAAGAGGGTGTGCAAATTTTCATAGAGAAGCTTAAGCCTCAATTTCAAAACAAATGAGCTTTTGTAGCGTTATTGTTGACTATCTTTCGTGAAGGTAATTTAGATTAAAAAGCACTTAAACCTATATCCCGGCACCAAGATTCGAACCTTCGTAAACTGGAATGGGAGTCGCGTACTGTAGCGCGGCGCCATGCTAATGTTATTACAGTTGATATACGTAAGGTATTTCACCAGATGACCACCGAAGAAAGTTTTGGTTGGGATGTGCGGTCCTGGCACAGTGGTTATCGCCACTTCCTTGTATGGTAGTTTCCCCAGGTTCGATTCCCGCCACCTCCAAGTTTCCCTCCCTCCCGTTCCCTCCTACCCGCCCTCCCGTCCACCCTCCCACCCGCCCTCAGTGTTCCCTATGCATGTATGTGTGTCATCATTCAAGATTCATCGGATCGACATCAACTCAACGCTCAAGATATGCTTCAACTGTTCCAGCGCAAGATATGCTTCAATTAAACGCTTCAAAGAAGCCGCCTATAAAAAAAGGCCATCTATAACTACACGACACTACCACACTACAATAACAAAACTACACATATGTCACCAACACAACAACTAGACACCTTACAGACGCTGCTCGATCTAGTAGTACCGTACACTACACGTAAAGATCGAAACCCTTAACTTGGCAGAGAATTGGTAGCTCGTAGGTTGTTCGTAAGACTCCCCGTGGCCCCTAGGTTCATGGATGCAGGCAGCTTATCATCGAGCCATGACCCAATTCGAAACCCGCAAAAACCTTTTTGCTCGATACCGAATACTGTGGATATACGTATTGTGAGTAGTGAGTGAACTACTATGGATTATGGAACTACTGTCCGTGACCGTGACAATTTCGTCTCCTTGACAACGTCATCATTTAGAAAATTGACAACGTCGTCTATTGTTTTCTTCGACTGCTTAACAAAGTCGTCTGCTGGGATTTGTATTCGAGAGATCGAGACCATCTTGGGATCGTCGCGTGGGCGCTTCTAGGAATCACGAATCAGTTTCTTTCACACGCTGAAGCGTAGACTGAAAGGCTACGCTGAACATTTTGAGAAAGAATAAGACTGAGACGAAGAAAGTTGTGAAAAGATGGAAATTACATCACAAAAGGAAATTTTAAAATAAGGTTATGTGATTTACTGTGAAACAAAGAATATTGTGGCCAAAAGTGTGCAACTAAGAAGATGGGAGAATCATGCAGAGGTATTTATGGAGATTTTGTATACAAATTATATAGAATTGGTAAAACAGCATATTGATTCCTAAAATTACTTTATCAATGTGGAGATCAAGGAAATTGTTCAAGTGAGTGAAACGGTATTGAGCCATGCTGACCGAACATTCTACTACAGTACTTGGATATTTATGTGGGAAAACCAGATTCCATAGAAGACATGCACCATGTAATTTCTTTTTTAAATCATTTAAAGTGTCAGCCTTTATTCCACATTCTTTTTCAAATTGCTACTCTCGTTTGATCATACGTCGTGAGTGCAGATTAAGAGACATGACCTATTCAGCACCAGTTAATGTTGACGTCGAGTGTACCAGGGAGCAGCAGAGTTGTATGCAACATTATAAGGATTGGAAGAATGCCAATCATGTCAAGGAGCTAAAACTGCACATTGGCTGGTGTTTTGCCTGCAGAAATGGCAAAAGGAGATGCAATTGGATTTCATTGTTTGTGGAAATAGAAAGGTATAAAGATTATGGTTAAAAACTGTTTATCAAAACCTATCAAATAAGTCAATTTTAGGTGATCTTGATTCAAGAACAAATGTCAAAAAACCACATGATTGTTGAGCAGGATAGAATAGGAAACATGTCATGTCAAGTAACGAGCAGCACACATAGAATGAAAACGCGCACTAAAGTGGCCATGAACAAAGGGAAGTAATATTTGAAGTAAATAATTTTCAGGATGTAATTTTATGAAGTTTTACTCTTGAAAGCTTATTAGCATTTTTTTTTTTACTTCAAACACCTCAAGGATATCCCTGTTGTCATAGATTTTAAAGCTATGGGATTTTGGCTGATCAAGAAATAGTCCAGGTGATTGGTACTGATGATCGTGTAATTACAGCATTTGCGCCTTCTTTAGAAGAATGTGTGCGCGCATCCATCAACAGGAAGCACTAAAGTATCTAATACATCTTCAGACTATTCAATATTTATTCACATAATAATATTTTTGCATTGTCCACTGCAGACATTTGGGCAACAAACTGCGTCAAAAGCGATTTTTTGGGGGTCCAAAAAAAAACGCCAGTCGGAGAAGCTAGAGAGATGCTTGCCAACGCCGTTTTAGCGTACGTTCCGGTAAGATTTAATTCTTCGTAGATGAGCAGTGTCTTAATTATAGCTTGTATACAGGTTGGCAATGTCAACTTTAAAGCTAAAGCAATGTATTTAGCTTTGATGATTCGCCGGGTCATTCAAGCCGAATATGATCCAACGTCAGTTGACGACCGGGATTATTATGGAAATAAGCGTATGAAATTAGCGGACTCACTGCTTTCACTCTTGTTTGAAGATTTGTTCAAGCGCATGAACTTCGAATTATAGGCAAAAGGGGACAAGAACATTCCCAAGGTTAAAGCGGCGCCCAGTATGATGCAATCAAACACATCAGAACTGATCATATAACTTTGGGGTTAGAAAATGCCATAGCCACTGCAATACTCAAATTTTACTTGGTTTGCCATTCGATATCCGTAGCTTTGTTGTTTTTCTTAGGGAAATTGGACGATCAACGATTCCGAAAGGAAAGACAAGGCGTCACACAAATTCTCTGCCGCCCTTCGAACATCTCTGGACTTGGGATAATGACTCGGGTAAATTCCCAATTCGAGAAGACACGTTAAGTATCAGGGCCCCGTTCTCTTCAACCTTCTCAATGGGGTGAAAATACCATCTCCTTTGTCTCAAATGTTCCAATTCTTCTTAATTAATTTCTATATCTTGAATTTAAAAAAATAGGTATGTTGTGTCCGTCAGATATACCTGAAGGAGAGGTAAAAACTATTAATCATAAGGAAAATGTTTCTTTATTATTGTTTGTTGTTGGCATCGTCTAGGGTCTGGTAAAAAATCTCGCACTTATGACACATATCACCACGGAGGCAGAGGAAGAACCCATTATCCGGATTGTACAGAACATGGGAGTTGAAGATATTAATCTTTTCAGTGGCGAAGAGATCAGCGACTCGAATATATTCGCAGTTTTCCCCAACGGTTCGTTTAATTTACATGTTTGTCTCGTAAATTACGATGGTGTTCACTGCATCTATTCGTATTTTAGGCAATAGCCTGGGACTCGTCAAAGACTATCAACGCTTGATTCGGTATTTCAAACTCGCTCGCCGCGATGGCTACATCAACGCCTTCGTTTCCATTTATCCGCATTTCTTCCGAGCGGTTTACATCACCTGCGATGGTGGTCGTCTATGCTGGTATAACAATCTAAAATCTGAAACTACCACTTAATTTCCTTAGTTTTCTCTAACCGTAGGCCATATATAATCGTCCGAAATGGAAAACCAGCTTTAATAGAAAGAAACATGCAAGAACTTGTCAATGGTTTTTGGGCATTTTAGGACTTCATTCGCGACGGGCTGATAGAATACTTGGATGTGAATGAAGAGAATGATAGCAACATTGCTGTCTACGAGTCGAATATCATCGAATAGACGACTCATCTTGAAATTAAGCTTTGCTTGGCTGATGCTTGATGTACTCTTAACAACGCGATGAGTCCGTGGTCGAAATATGTCATGTATCCATCGTTTGGCATGAATATGGAGGAGACGACTGTGATGACATTCCCAGTTTGGATTTTGATATAAATACGCACGACAATCAAGCCCGACTTTTACACGAAACGTTGGCTTTAAAATTTTGATTGGAAATTCAATCCATGCCGATCCAACTAAAAATCGGCGACAAGTTCAGCAGTCGGTCAAAAAGGAGTCACCGGTTAATGTCTTCCGTTGTGTGATTCCCATGGAACTTTTTTAACCCCCAATTTTCTTTTTTGTATGAGAAGACTAACCCTTCACAGAGCTTGGAATTTGTTCTGATGTAAGCAAGAATCCCCACGGATTTCCATCTCACATGACAGTCGGAAAACTGATTGAACGTTTGGCTGGAAAAGCCGGGCTCATAGAAGGAAAATTTCACTATGGCACCGCATTTGGCGGATCAAAGGTGCGAATTTAATATTTCATTTGAAATTTTGTTATGTCAAAGTTTTATTACAGGTCTAGATGTCAGTGACGAATTGGTCAAACACGGGTACAATTATCAAGGCAAAGAGTGTTTGACTTCTGGAACAACGGGGGAGCAACTAACGGCTTACATTTATTTTGGATCTGTACTCAAGCGAACCGATATCTTATTACGACAGTGAATGGATTTCATTTACTTTTAAAATTTTTAGGTTTACTATCAAAAGTTGAAGCACATGGTGATGGATAAGATGCATGGGGATTGCGACTTTGGACCACCCGACAGTAGCCCCCGACGGTACCCCGACAGTGGCCCCCCACGACACCATCCCCCCCGACAGTGGCCCCCCACGACACCATCCCCCCCGACAGTGGCCCCCCACGACACTATCCCCCCCGACAGTGTCCCCCCACGTTTTTGAATGGGGGGCCACAGACGGCGACGGAGTCGACACCAGCCCCCCCTGGCAATTGAGGCTGGTGGGCCTGTGTCGTGTAGGCATCCGACACCAGCCCCCCAAGTTTTAACGATCAAGTGCGTAGGGGGGGCCAGTGTCGTAGTATCATGCGACACAGGCCCCCACCCCCCCAACCACTATTTTTCCAGTGCATAGGCCATGTTCCAGTGACAGTGACGCTTTTCTACATGCTCTGTAAAGTCTAAAGTGAAAGACTGTTCAATACGTGGTTGGAAATTAGTGCCCTATTACTAACTATTGCTTATTAGTTCTATCTACGTATTATCTGGAGGTAAGCTTTCTTTTGCGTATTCGAAGTTGTTTGGTAAACATATATTTTTCTTTGTATTGTAGAGCTAGAGCCTACAAATAAAACAAAACAAGCTGGTGGTAGACTGGTAGTAGTCTGATGAGAGTCAACATCCTCTCCTAATAATAAAATGAAAAATATATGTTTACCAAATTACTTCGAATACGGAAAAGAAAACTTACCGCAAATAGAAGTTTTTCTGTATTTCGTGGGGCACTAATTTCCAATCACGTATTCAACCGCGCTTTCACTTTACAGAGCATGTAGAAAAGCGTCAGTGTCACTGGAAAAATAGTGGTTGGGGGGGGGGGGGGGCCTGTGTCGCATGATACTACGACACTGGCCCCCCCTACGCACTTGATCGTTAAAACTTGGGGGGCTGGTGTCGGATGCCTACACGACACAGGCCCACCAGCCGCAATTGCCAGGGGGGGCTGGTGTCGACTCCGTCGCCGTCTGTGGCCCCCCATTCAAAAACGAGGGGGGACACTGTCGGGGGGGATGGTGTCGTGGGGGGCCACTGCCGGGGGGGATGGTGTCGTGGGGGGCTACTGTCGGGGGGGGATGGTGTCGTGGGGGGCCACTGTCGGGGGGGATGGTGTCATGGGGGGCCACTGTCGGGGGGGATGGTGTCATGGGGGGCCACTGTCGGGATACCGTCGGGGGCTACTGTCGGGTGGTCCAATGTCTGCATGCCGATGCATGCGCGTTCACGTGGACCTCAAACTGACTTGACACGGCAACCCACAGAAGGTCACAATGGCCAGCGATGCGTCCATCCCAACGACTATCAATGTCACAATGCATCCATCATCGAGTCAACTGTTTCGCCTTCCTTACCAGTTCCGTCAAGTCCGGTTGAAGCCAAAAACGAGGTATCTATTCTAATGTATTTCTTTAACAGTTTCATTTTATGAAGAAGTTTAAATAATTTTGTGTGGAAAAAATTAAAAAGGTGGCGAAGAATTGCGATGGAAGACCAGATGGATATTATCAAGACGGTGAATCTGGATGTCGGAGTTATTTCTACTGCGCCAGCGGGATGAAAACCATCTACGTCTGCCCGGGGCAAAAGCATCTTTGACGGACAACGTTGCGTCGAACCGGACACTTACACGTGTCCGCACAATTCATCAGACTGTCAATTGGGAAATACGACTGTCACCAACGGCTATCAGTCCGACTTGAATTCCGGCTGCCGGAATGACTATTTTTGCAGCGGAGACGGGCACAAGCTGATCACGTTAACCTGTTCTGACGATCGATTATTCGATGGCAAGAAATGCGTTGATCCGGTCCATTATCGTTGCCCGTCTGAGCACGTGACCACGACGGAAAAATCAAAAGCCAACAGTGCCTCCGTCCAGCTGGATTCGTATTATTCTTATTCCCCTCCATCCCCTGCCCGGAAGCCGTCAGCTGTTCAATCGCAGACGTTTTTCGTCGTCAGCAGCCGGAACAGCACCACAACGGTCCGTCCTCAGCAGCAGTTGAAAGAGTTACGGATTTTTCTCCGTTGCCAGAACAGGATGTCGCCATTATTACATGTGTGTCGGCGGATCGCGATCGGATCTTCAATGTTCGGGGGATACCATCTTCAACGGCCAAGTGTGCGTCGATCCGTGGCAATACACTTGCCCGGAATCCATCCACAAAGCGGAATGCCAAGGTAAATCGGATGGAGTTTCTATCCCGACAAGCAGTTTGGATGCTGGAATTATTTCCTGTGCCTGGGGGAAGTGCAAACGAATCTAAGTTGCCCGGCTGGCCAGCTCTTTGATGGACGCAGGTGCGCATACAGTCGCCGCGTTACTAGCAATGTTCCCGCTGTCATCGAGGGTCGCACCAATTCAATGCAAAGTCCGTGTGCTGGAAAGACGAACGGCCTTTATCTCGACCAGAGCTTTCCTGGATTTCGTGGCTATCTCTACTGCCGGGCAGGCCGTCCTTACGGATCCTCTGGTCGGTGTACCCGAAGTGAACGATTCAGTGGCCAGTACAGCCACTGCCTACCCAAACACGAAGTGGAATGTCGATCGTCACTCGATGATAACGAAGACGAAGACTACATGATGGCCGAAGCGTCCGCCATGTTGGTAACGATAATCACTGACGACATGGTAACGACCACGCCAGCAAGCAATTAGGTTCAACGTAATTGCTTGTTTCAACCGTTTTAATCATATACATACATGTTCACATCAGAGAATTGAACCAAATACGTTTTGATTGCTTCCTTTTCGTCTTTGGCCTGATCCCGCTTTATTTATTCCCGATTGATTGCCAAAACGTCGACCACATTTTCGTCATGTAGAATTCCGGATTTTTGTTTTGATTTTAGCTCGTTGAATTATCCTTAAAACATTCAACAGCAACTGTCGTGAAAGCAATCGTATGTTTATTATCTGTTACACTCCGTTTGTTACCCACTCCCGTCGAGAGGGAGGCCATTCATAACGTGCCAGAAGAAGTTTTGCGAATATGACGTCTCGTGTTTCCCTCCGTAAAGTTTGTTTGGTTTGAATTTCAAGATTATTTATCAACCTGCAAAAATGAAAAACGTAACAATCGATGTTTGCTACATTTTGTCTTGATTCTGCTTATACAGGTCGCATTTCCATTTTCTTTATTTAAGT
Organism: Daphnia sinensis; assembly: GCA_013167095.2. Classification (NCBI taxonomy): domain Eukaryota; kingdom Metazoa; phylum Arthropoda; class Branchiopoda; order Diplostraca; family Daphniidae; genus Daphnia; species Daphnia sinensis. The sequence continues at coordinate 7,380,000 of CM023189.1, read as the reverse complement.
TTAAATGTCTGTACTGTTAGTGGCAATAAATCGAATTACCCGAAGGGTTTCTAACCACGTTTTTTTTTTGCTGGTATGGTTTTTTTTTCTGGTGTGGATGGGTTTAGTTACCCGAAGGGTTTCTAACCACGTTTTTTTTTTGCTGGTATGGTTTTTTTTTCTGGTGTGGATGGGTTTAGTTCACGATTGCCCCACTAGATGATTTAGTAAAGCGAAAATAAAAAATAATAGGTTTTCACGTGGAGGATAGGGGGTGTATTATTGAAAGAGAGTCAAATAGCCATTTTAATTCGGAATGATGAATAGTATAGGATCACTACAGAGTGATTAAGTGTAATTGTTTTTTTTTCTTAGCGCCATTAGCTAGTCCCTTCATTTGCTGTAAAGAAATGGGTCGTTTGAAAATATCTGATATGGATACAAAAATTAGTTTCCTCTAACACAGTCATTTCCCTAAAAATTTGTCAACTCGGAATCAACTTCAACTTTCTCGTCTCGAATTCAATACAAACCTTTCTTCACTTATAAATAAACTTAAATTGAAACTTCACTCTCCTTCTTGTAGTAAATCGATACGAGTTCCTTTGGGTTGGTCCAAAATCGTGTCGTTTTTGTCGCCATATTTAAAAAAAAACACTACAAACAACTTCAACTATTTTTCTAACTATTTCTTTAACAAAATATTTTTCTAACTATTTTTTTAGCAAATAACACAACAGCTCTAATTCTAGCATTTAAAAGCCGATAGAAATAAAGATTACAAAAACACCGAAAATAGCCCTTCGGGTACCTTGCTAACGCAGGTAGCTGACAGTTTTTTTTTCTGGTGTGGATGGGTTTAGTTCACGATTGCCCCACTAGATGATTGGGTTTAGTTCACGATTGCCCCACTAGATGATTTAGTAAAGCGAAAATAAAAAATAATAGGTTTTCACGTGAAGGATAGGGGGTGTATTATTGAAAGAGAGTCAAATAGCCATTTTAATTCGGAATGATGAATAGTATAGGATCACTACAGAGTGATTAAGTGTAATTGTTTTTTTTTCTTAGCGCCATTAGCTAGTCCCTTCATTTGCTGTAAAGAAATGGGTCGTTTGAAAATATCTGATATGGATACAAAAATTAGTTTCCTCTAACACAGTCATTTCCCTAAAAATTTGTCAACTCGGAATCAACTTCAACTTTCTCGTCTCGAATTCAATACAAACCTTTCTTCACTTATAAATAAACTTAAATTGAAACTTCACTCTCCTTCTTGTAGTAAATCGATACGAGTTCCTTTGGGTTGGTCCAAATCTCCAAAATCGTGTCGTTTTTGTCGCCATATTTCAAAAAAAACACTACAAACAACTTCAACTATTTTTCTAACTATTTCTTTAACAAAATATTTTTCTAACTATTTTTTTAGCAAATAACACAACAGCTCTAATTCTAGCATTTAAAAGCCGATAGAAATAAAGATTACAAAAAAACCGAAAATAGCCCTTCGGGTACCTTGCTAACGCAGGTAGCTGACAGTGTGACAAGCAACGAAAGTGTGAGGGGACATTTTCAACTGGTGCCGCCAGGTGTCGAATTATTTTAGGCAATGACGTCGTTGGCCAGTACTTGGCGTACGACTCTTCAGCTTTCGCCATCAGATGGCACCAGCCAGAAACGAATCATCAGCCATTTTTCTTTTCAGTATTGTCACAGTCGTCGTCACGTCACAGTCTGTGGTATCGTGATGAACTATCCAGTTAAGGATGGTTTGTTCATACTTTTTCCCCTGCACACTTGTGGTAACCTACTAGTCCAAGAGCCGGCGAGCAAAATTATCAAAACCTTTTATGAGAAGGTTTTGATAGTTCGTTCGCTTCCTCTCAGTGAGGAAAGATTAAAAATGGCCGTCTGTCGGCTGTCAGTGGGGGCGTTCGGGAGTTATAGCCTCCCGAAGGGGTGTAGGTTTTGATAAATAATCAAAACTTTTTATGGTGAATAATATTAACACCAAAAAAAAGAGCGCAAAAAACTGTAATAGGCGGCAGTGAGACAGACGGTGAAATCTGGGGCAAATAGGGATCAGACGCAGGTGTGTAACTGTTTTCCCACACCTGTCATCATATTTTCAAAATGGCAACGTCGCATCCCAAGCGCGAAATTTAAATATCTTTGACTGCTATGGGAATATTAATATTTTATTGGGATGTTTCGATGATTTTTCATCTTTTAAAAATTAAAAATACGTAATTTTTATAGTTTACATTATAATTAAATAAATTAATGCATTGTAATTAAAAAAACAGATTTATAAAAAACTGTAATTAACATCTTAGTTATATTAAGGTAAAATTAATTTCTTGGTACACTTTTTTTTAACGTTTTTACATATACGGTACATTTAACGGAACAGAATAATGGTTAATCCTCATCAGACACACTACTGTCCACCATTTCGTCGGACTCACTTTCATTTAGTTGCTCATCGTCATCAGCTTCGGCTTCTTCGACAACCATATCTTCCAGTGTTGGTGGGGCTAGTTCCCCATCAAACCAATTCAGGGTGTATTTAGAATTGGCGAGCACCCATCCATTTTCAGAAGGGTGAAACACTTTAGGATATTTTTGTGTCGCATTATTCCACATAGAGCAAATTAAATTTGTTCGCTTTATATGTTGCATCAAAACCGACTGACAAGGTGGGAGTAAGGCACGGCGGGTCCAACCGGTGTTCATGTTTATCTGGAAGTGGGCCTACACACAAAAAATACCTTGCGTTCTATCGATGTAACGGCATTGGCCAAAAAACTTGGAGAACAACTGAGCAGGGCTATTCCTGGATTTCACGCATTTACGGGATGCGATTTCAACCCGGCGTTCGCATCGAAAGGAAAAATACGTTCTCTAAAACTTCTGGAAAATAATGTTGATTTTCAAAAGGCATTTAGTGAACTGGGTGCAAATAAAGATTTAGAACCTGCCCTCGTTTCAAAACTGGAGGAATTTGTCTGTCACGTTTATGGGGAAAAAAATTTGTTCTGTTAATGATGCAAGATTCGACTCTTTTATAAAGGTGTATAAACCGTCTGGGAAAAACCCATTGTTGGGTATCAAGGGCATAGATTTTGCCTTACTCCCACCTTGTCAGTCGGTTTTGATGCAACATATAAAGCGAACAAATTTAATTTGCTCTATGTGGAATAATGCGACACAAAAATATCCTAAAGTGTTTCACCCTTCTGAAAATGGATGGGTGCTCGCCAATTCTAAATACACCCTGAATTGGTTTGATGGGGAACTAGCCCCACCAACACTGGAAGATATGGTTGTCGAAGAAGCCGAAGCTGATGACGATGAGCAACTAAATGAAAGTGAGTCCGACGAAATGGTGGACAGTAGTGTGTCTGATGAGGATTAACCATTATTCTGTTCCGTTAAATGTACCGTATATGTAAAAACGTTAAAAAAAAGTGTACCAAGAAATTAATTTTACCTTAATATAACTAAGATGTTAATTACAGTTTTTTATAAATCTGTTTTTTTTAATTACAATGCATTAATTTATTTAATTATAATGTAAACTATAAAAATTACGTATTTTTAATTTTTAAAAGATGAAAAATCATCGAAACATCCCAATAAAATATTAATATTCCCATAGCAGTCAAAGATATTTAAATTTCGCGCTTGGGATGCGACGTTGCCATTTTGAAAATATGATGACAGGTGTGGGAAAACAGTTACACACCTGCGTCTGATCCCTATTTGCCCCAGATTTCACCGTCTGTCTCACTGCCGCCTATTACAGTTTTTTGCGCTCTTTTTTTTGGTGTTAATATTATTCACCATAAAAAGTTTTGATTATTTATCAAAACCTACACCCCTTCGGGAGGCTATAACTCCCGAACGCCCCCACTGACAGCCGACAGACGGCCATTTTTAATCTTTCCTCACTGAGAGGAAGCGAACGAACTATCAAAACCTTCTCATAAAAGGTTTTGATAATTTTGCTCGCCGGCTCTCCGACTATACTACTCGAAACCTTTATCTTGGTGCTACGCTGTTAACTTCATCTGCCCTGAATAGATAAAAGGTTAATTAGTTCTTTCATTTACAGACATGACTGAAGGACGCTTTTTGTAACAATCTCATTGGATCATTTTGTAACAATCGTTGGACTAGCTGCCTTCTCTAGGCCAATCAACAGCCAGTCATCAATGACCTACTTTGTAGTCAGTCATAGAATACTGCAAAACCTCATGCAGTGACCACTGATACTGACACTGTGAGCTGAGATGGTGGAGTGCTCGTGCAGGAACGGAACTGTAAATAACTGCAACAATATCCCATTCTCCCTTTTTCTTTATTCGAGTGAGTATAGATTTGAATTTTCTATTATGATTTTTAAATTGTTGGTCCATTGGTGTGCAAGAGGAAATCTCTTTGAAAACTTTTTTTTACTCGTTACATGTTCCATGCTTGTTTAACTGTCTTGAGTTGACCTCTGGAATCCTAACTAGTCACATCAAAATCTGATTTTATCCCTTCAGGTGACATGGAAAGATGGCTCGAAGAGGAAGTAATTCTGCCTTAGCCCACACAATCCAAGTAATTTTAATCATGATCTGAAATAGTCCCAATCAGGCCTCAACTCCAGATCCAGATGAAAGAGCAGATGAAGCATATGTTGTTCAGAAAATTCTTGATTGGAGGTTAGTTTGGAAATTATTTCTGTCCTAAATCACATTAGTATAAATGGGTGGCCTTGTGTTTATAACTTCATCTTAATATCATAATAGGGAGAATGGTGAAGTTGAGTATTTCCTCTAATGGATAGGCTTTTCAGATGTTAGTAACGTTTAAAAGCAAACGAAATGACGAGGAAAAAATGAAAAAGAAACATACTTACATAAAGTACAAGAAAAACATCTACCATTGAGTGAAAATCATGAAAAAAGCGAGACAAGCTAACCCAGGAGAAGAAAACTGTGAAGAAAACAACAGAAGTGCAGGTCTGCTTTAATCGTTAAACTAAAAATCGTTAACTTTATAGTTTTATTTTTATTTCTTTTTTTTTTCAGCCAACACACAACTTTGCTTCCTCCGTTGCCCTGTCTTCGCCTCGTCCGTCGTCCAGTCTTCGTGGTCGCTTCGTCATCGCCTCGCCCGTCGTCGCTTTGTATTCGCTCTGTCATAACCTCGCCCATCGTCGCTTCGTGGTCGCCCCATCATCGTATTATTTTTCAATTCTAGTCTATTTAGATGTCAGAACCGAAATTGTACTTTTAGAACATTTAAAACGCCGCATAGCTTTTGTGTACTTCTACTACTATCAGGATACTGTGAAACTTTTAAAGGAAAACAAAGCTCATTTTTTAGATTTCCGAAATTTTAAATTCTGGTTTTTCTTCCGGTTTTAAAATGACAAATAACTCGTTATTTGTTGATGTGTAAGAAAAAAGACTTAGATTTTCGTATTCCTCGTCAAATATTGGGTCGAACATGTATCAGCACAAAATACCCGAAAATCGTCAAAAATCGCAATTTTTCCTGACATCTTAAAAAATCGCGATTTTGGTCAAATCCGACTTTTGGCTATAAACACGTCATTTCAACCCGAAATTTGATAAGGGTCACGAACATCCTACCGGTACTCGTTTTGTTGTGGGGTCAATATTTCCGGAGATATTGGCCACTTTCCATTACTTCAGGAAAATTTTCGTGGCAATTTGCAAAAAGTAAAAAATGGGCTGTGTTATTCTAACAATTTTATATTTTTTCTGGCAAGTTTTCTTGACAAGTTAAAGCTATGAGCTGATATTTATACAGTTCATCTTAAAAAAAAAGAAAAAACCGTTCTTGTGCAGCATTTTAACACTGTTTTATCTTTACAAAACCAGCCTCTTCTTTGCCTGGCCCGCCATCTCGTCTTTGCTTCGCCCGTCGTCGTCTCGTGCTCGCCCCGTCATCGCCTCGCCCGTCGTCGCTTCGTGGTCGCCTCGTCGTCGCCTCGTCCGTCATCGCCTCGTCCGTCATCGCCTCGTGGTCTCTCCGTCATTGCCTCGTGGTTTCTCCATCATCGTGGTCGCGGTATCTCATTGTATTTAGTTAAGTGTTTGTATTAATTATACCGTTGGCTGCCACGCCACCTTGATCCCCCTTTTTTTTTAGCTTATAGGGACGGGCCGCGCTGTTCTGTCTCATGGTCTCTGCCATGGGATGGGACAGTGCCACTGCCCAAGATTCGCCTTCGGGCGCAGTAGGCAACGCACCAACAGGGATTTTCCCTTTTTCGATTTTTTGATGGAAGACCTGGGGGTGTGCGTTCCCCTAAAGGTTTCCATCAACAAAATCAGCCCGGACTTGTCTTCGGACAAGTCCCCCAAGTAGCTAGCGTAGATATTAAGTGGCGTGGCAGCCAACGGTATAGTTAAGTGTATTTGTGTATGTGTTCTATGTTGTATTGTAAAATGTAAAACAGTGGTGGAATTGTGGGTGGATGGAGGGACAATAAAAGATTTTAATACTTATTTAACTTTGTTCTTATTTATATAACCATGTAAATTGGATGAGATAGGGATCGAACCTTATACCTTTCATGTTACAAGACTTGCCAAGCCGGTGTTCTACCACTGAGCTACCATAGTTGGATTCGTACCAACTATATCTCAAACACATTGTCGTAACCTAAGACGTTAGTCAATAGACTATCTGTTATCATTGGGGGGGATGATAGGGGGGGTTGCCAGGTTGGTATCGCATCAGCCTAGGAACTCTAAGGTCCGGGGTTCGATTCCCAGTCAGGTTCCCAATCTTCCCAGGTGCAAGTCGAGTCGAGAAACTTCCCCGTTACGAAGTAACGGGACGGATATTTTGGTAAAGTTTCATATGATATCCAATAACAAATACTTTAAAATTGTTGATTGTAGTACACCGATTTAATTGTTTAGGTTAAACGCTTTACAACAGATTTAATTTAAATCATTACCACATTTGCTTTTTGTCATCATTTTCCCGACTCATTCAGGATTAGAACCTGCAATCTTCGGCGTACCATGCCGATGCTCTACCACTTAGCCATGAGTCATACGTACAGGTTGCCTATATTTTCGGGTCTATTTAGTTCAATAAATTTGGACTTAGAATAATTTTGAAGCATGATGCTCAATAAATTTACATTCCAACACATACATTCGCCATTGATTCAATTAAGAGTAAATGAACTCGACAGTAAATTCATTATAACTTTTCCGTTACCGGGATTTGAACCCGAGTCATTCAGATCCTCAAGCCAACGCTCTACCACAGAGCTATGATCCGTACGGCAAAGACATCATTAGATATAGAATAGTAAACCTAAACAAATTGCCTTTACAATATTTTCTTTTCATGTTTGCTTGTAATAGTGAAAAATACAATGTGTCTCATGGCTCAACGGTTTAGCTTCGGCAATGGAACATGATAGTTCCTGGATCAATCCCGAAAGAGGTAAATTATATTCTACAACAGTGATCTACTACAACTGATAAATTGACGTATCCTGAGGTAATAAATGATTAAAATACGTTCTACAAATTAATAAATTGCACTTAAATGTGATATTCAAATATGTACTACCAAATTACGAACTTCAGGATTGGAATGTCATCGGTGGTACGATAGCGGCCCACCGAAATTATCAGGATCAAGGCCTTTAGGCAGATCTCAAGTTAACAACGTTGGAGATGCCATCCTAACCGAAAAAACAAATGCAAACATAAGTATGAATGTGAGCCCAACAATTGCAACAACTTAGTATTGGAGTTTTATCACATAATTTTGTTATATTAGTCAGTTTGTTAAACAGCCAATGAAAATATCCCAACAACTTAATATTTTTCTTGCATTCTTTGGAAGTTACTGTGTGTTTTCTCATAGCTTACATCGTTAGACGTAGATGCAAACATCATACTGCATGGTGATCACAGTAATATTACCATTTCCATATTCATATGCTTTATTTTGGTAATCAAATTGCCTCACAATTTTTCATCTCCATACAAAATTACAACACGGTCGCTAGAAGAAAAAAAAGATCTAAGATGATTTTGATGATTAAATAATTAATGATAAAATAAGATCTACGTGATTTTGTTTTATCTAAACTTATATTACTACCCAGAAACACAGCTTGCATACGCAACTAAACAAAACCAGTGCAGGGACAAATTCTGGTGCTGATACGGTGCGTTTATAGTGTGTGATAGGTGAATCTACAAATTCTGAATCACATCTAACTTGTAACTACTACAGAAAAAAAGTTTTAGTATATTATATTATTTTAGTAATTTAGTAAAAAGTGAAAAGCTGGAAGTATTATTGTTAAAAATAGCTCTATATTCCTTACCTTCCCCTTGGAATTTGTTTTAGAATCAATTTTTCTTCTAGTCTACTCTGGGGCCAGCCATACAAAAATTTCTGTCAATTGATTAATTTTGATTAGTGATAGGCTAAAGAGAAGTATACTAAACATAAAATTTATACGTTCTTTTCTTCAAAACTACATCATTGTCCAGCTGTAAACAATCCCAGTAAAATGTCAGTAAAATCCCATAAAATGTCTGTGATGTCAGACTGTGTCCACAAATGGGAAGGTTTGATCATCCAGTCAACCAAATGTTTTGATGCTAAAATTCCAATTTACCCTCTTCCAGCTCCACTCTGTGACTTGAAAAACAAAAACGATAATAATAAAAATGGAAAAGAAGAGTTATTGCTTTAAAAAATGGCTTACATGATTTGTACAACACCATTCTTTACACATCCCTGCAGCTGCCTAAAAACAAATATAATTCATAATTGAAAATTGCATGGGAAAGTTTTAATATCTTAAGAATTTAAATCAGTATATGCACATCCTATAGACAAGGCATAAAAGAAACAAAAGATATGAGTGCTTCAGTTATTCGGCTTTCACAGGAGTAACACTGAAAGATGGTTTAGCATTTTCAGGAGTAGACAATTTTTTAAGGCAATGAAAGTCTGAGGCTGAGTAATAACCTGGCAATAAAATAAATCATTTTGACGGGTGTTCCTAAACGGCGGAAGCGGAATGGCGGATTGGCGGAATCTAAATGGCGGAATATAAGGCGGAATGTCAATTTTTTCGGTTGACCCGTTCCGCCAATTAGGCCGTATTTTTCCTGCCTACGGCCCTACGCACAGTCTATAGGGCGGAATGGATTGGTTAAACGGGTAGGCAGAACAGATCTGCGGAACGGATAATTAAATGCTTGTATATTAGTTATTTATGTAGATAGTGTATAATGGATAATTAAAATAACCGTAAAATATGGAATTACTTAAGCTTTAGCTACAAATGAATGGAATACTATGGTAGGAAATTTTGAATACGACTTTAAATACATTCCCTAAGCAGTAAGCACAGCTGAAATGGGAATACACATTAAATTTAAAACATTGTTAGAATGAAACGAATCCATTAAATTAACAGTGTTGAAATTTTAGCCTTTCAATAATAATAGGCCGGAATGTTACTTATCATTTCATTTCCTACCATATCTTATTGTATAAAATACATAATATAAAGTAATTCAGAGTGCGAAACTATTATACTTGAAATTTCAAACGATAAAATCTCAATGTGGCATTGCACCGCGCATTGCTCTATGAGTCTAAGTGCACTGATTTGTTTCAAATTGTATAAGATCGTAATTGATTTACTCACAGACGTGTTTTATCAGGAAATAATGTTTTTCAATCAAGGTTTTTTAGGAAAAAGGAGGAAAACTAATGTCTATTAACTCACATTTTATAATAAATTATATGTTCCTACTTACATTCAGGTTCTAATATTAATTAATGTGGCCATTCCGCCGTTCCGCCAATTAGGCGTATTCCGCTACCATTTTTTATGCCCATTCCGCCTTATATTCCGCCATTTAGATTCCGCCAATCCGCCATTCCGCTTCCGCCGTTTAGGAACACCCCATTTTGACACCCAGCATCAGAGCTTTATAACTTTGGCATGACACTACAAAAATCAGTCCTTCACCCACACTTTCCAGTCAACTTAATGCAAGACGCCTTTCCCTCGGAATCTTTACGTCGAAAGTGTCAAACTGTGAGACCAAAAAGGCAAAATGGAAAGGAAAGAAACTTGCAACTGGGCGATTGCTAGCTGCACATACCTTTACGTTGAATCATGGAGCAAGACCTGCGCTGCCCACAACTTCAACAATAATCTCGAAATACTCGCTATTCCGCTCGAGAGTTACGATGTTGTCAAACGAGTCACACGCGCACGTACACTTCGGAGTTCGTCTGCTGCTGGTGTTAGGTGGGCACTTGCTCGCCGATATAAATGTTCCAGCTGTGACGATTTGGCAGCAGATTCATCAATCCTTCAACGCTATGGTAAACACGGCGTCCTTTGGCTCACCAATCTTTCAGTTGCAACGCCTGAAATTCCTGGAACAAAATTTCTCTCCTCCTCATGTGATGCTTGGCAATGATCGAATACATCTATATACTTTCATGATCACATGACACCATTTGACACAGAAGCGTTAGAGCCGATGATCTGACTAATCTTCTTAGGCGGGGTTGAAACACTTAAGTTGAACGAGAACAATCATCCACTGCATCGTCACACGGGCGTAATGTTTCGCCACGATGAGTATCTAGACACATGTCTCGAAAGTCTCCCAGCCTTTTTCACCGTCTTCAGTACCTGTGAGCAGGAAAATGCTTATCCATTTATCTCCACTACAGATGTTATTTACTTAGCTGACAAATGGTAAAAACCTTCTTTGCTGGGGTGGAGATGAGATGTCTACCGCACAAATTACTGGTACTGTTAGCTTGCCCCAGTTGATAGGCTCGGCAACGACAAATAATTGCAGAAATTCCCTGAAAGGAAACAGAAAACAAAAGTGATCTAATTAAGGAAATAACTAAATACATAAGAACTTAATTATAAAAAAGAGATAAATGGTATGACCTTTACCTAATAATTCGACGACCATCGGCAAACTCCAGTAGTCTGTTTGGTTCCCTCCTGAATGAGATGAAACAGAAAAAAAAACAAGTTTAATAATTTGAACAGACATCGTGTAACAAATTACAAAAACATTTAATTATAACATTCCTGTAAACAAATTTGGCTTCGTTGGTTAGAAGTCCAAGGTTTTGGAGATTGATTGATGGCAAAGGGCAGAGGTAGTGCTGTGCCTAAATAAGGAGTTTAGATTACGCATTACTTAAAAATAGAATGAATGAAAAAAAATGATTAAACAATTAATTTTTAATACATATAACTTAAAAATTCCGGTCTATTATCTCGTTGTTCGGGCGATGTCCTCAATGTCCAGCTTCTCTTCGGTGGGTATAAATTGGTGGTAGATCCCATCTAGCTGAAAAAACAATAATAAAAGAACTAAACATTCGTAGTACGAAATTAAGATTGTAAAACACATACCCGATCAACCCTGTCAACGATCTCATTGCTCCAGCGGCGATTCTCATTGTTTAGCGTCCTCTTCAGTGGTGGTGAACCTCATTTCACAAGACAAGCATGATTAGACAAATCATTTTTTAAAACTTTAAATTTTATACTTAAAAATCTTGAACGAAGATCACGTTTCTCTGGTGATGATTCTCAATGTCTTTCATCGTTTTTTGTGATGATAGAACTCTCCTGCTTACATGAAAAAAAAAATGATTAAACAATAAATATTTTAAATATATACCCTAAACTTCTGATCAATGATCTCGTTGTTCAAACGATCCTCGATGTCCAACTCCTCTTTGGCGGTGGTGGTCCCCTCCTAGTTGCACGAAAAAAAAAATGATAATGAAAGAACTAAAATTCGTAATAAGAAAAATAAATTAAATAAACACAAACCCAACAAACCTTGGACGACCATTAGGTTGATTCCAGCGGAGATATTCGCTACACACCGTATACATTTCTGTCATGGGTGATGATGGAACTCCCATAGATGCATAAAACATTATTAAACAATTAATTTTAAAAACACACATCATAAAATGCTAGACAACCCTCGTTGCTCCGGCGACGATGCTCGATATCCAGTGTCAGCTTCAGTGGTAATAACACCCTCCTAATTACATAAGACAACAGAATGATTAGGCACATAAAAAAAAAACACCTCAATTCTATACCTCACAATCCTGGGGAACGACCTCGTTGTTTCGGCGACAATTCTCGATTTCCAACTTCCTCTTCGGTCGTGCTTCGCTATACCCTATCCATTTCGGTGATGTTAGGACTACTGACTCCCCTAGATACATAAAATACAGGATTAAACCATTAATTTTTAAAACTTACACTTTAAAATGCTGGGCGGTGCTCTCGTTGCTTCCCTCCTACAAACACACACAAACAAAAATTGAATATCAACGAAATTAAAAAAACATGTAGCTTGCCCAAGAGAACCTTCTAATGGCTCCGGTGGTGATCCTCGATGTCCAACTTCCTCTTCGGCCCGCAGAGACTGGCCCCAGCAACAATCACCATTATCCAATGGTCCTCTTCGGTGGTGTCATGAGTCTATCTAGATACATAAAAACCCATAAACAACATCAATTAACATTTTAGATTTTAAATACCCTACAAGTCCCTGATGATAATTCTAGTGGCTCTAACGAAAATCCTTGAAGTCCAACAATCTCTCTCAGAGGGTACTGTAAATCCGCTAAATAGTAAATACACAAAAAAAACGAACACGTTAACACAATTACATTTTTAAGATAAATGGCAAAACTTGGCGTTGATCTGATAATTCGGCGACCATCGGCGAATTCCAGAGTCCTCTTTGGTTCCCTCCTGAATGAGATGAAACAGAGAAAAAAAAGCGGGTTTAATAATTCGAATAGACATAGTGTAAAAAATTACAATAGCATTTAATTATAACGTTCCTGTAAACAAATTTGGTTTCGTTACTTAGAAGTCGAAGGTTTTGGGGATTGACAAGGCATTGGTAAATTGCGATTAGAGCTAAAAACATGATAATTCCATAGAATGATTGACGAGCAAATACTACAGGCAAATAACGCATTCAACAGTTAAGGCAAAGGGCAGAGGTAGTGCTATGCCTAAATAACGAGCTTAGATTACGTATTACTTAATAATAAAAAGAGTGGTCATAACTTAAACTTATGCTTACTTATCCTAAACTTAATCTACGCAGTTCTATTTTATCTAGACTTATACTACTACCCGGTTAAACACAGCTTCCATACACAACTAAACAAAACCAGTGCAGAGGCAAATTTTGGTGCTGATACGGCGAGTTATTAGCGTGTGATAGGTGAATCTACAAATTCTGGATCACATCTAGCTTGTAAAAGATAACTATTTCCACGTGCAAAAGTTCTATCAACTACTACACCCGGTAATAAATCTAGACTTGTGCGCACAACGTGCAGATGAACGAGCTACTGAATACTGATCTCGAAAAAGCAAAACGTGGTCTTGATCCCCCAATCCCCTGCCCTTTTTTTACGAATTGCCCGAGGTTATTCACCTTTTCTCGGTGAATGCAAAATATCGGGTCAATCGAGGGGAATGGCCATATTCCAGAGCTTCCTTGGAAATAAAAATTTGCCCTTCAACATGTCGACCTTCAGAATTATGTCCCCCCTACCCTACACTTTCCCTTCGAGAAAGGCAGGATGTGGCACGTGTTATCTAGTATTTAAAGCGGTAGCCTTACCTCTGCTGACATATTACCACTCCAACAACATAGTCGGACGCTTCGCACATCACGTAGGTTAAGTTGATTTTCACTTGTAACATTGTTAGTCTTTAAGTTGTAGTAACTACATATTAATCCTGTAATATTGTAATTCAAGATATATTAGATTTTATAACAAATTTTTAGTAGGTTTCATTACCAAAAGCATTCCATTTCTTCAATTGCATGACAGTGTCATCCATTTCTTCAATTGTATGACAGTGTCATCCATTTCTGTGTGAAGGAACTGTTACTCCAACAACTACTGATGATTAGATTGCATCAAACGAGGAATTGACATTTGTAATGTTCCACTTATTGATTAAAAGAAAAAGGTTTAAAAAAGTTATTAACAAAAACAAAGTACACCACTTCACTTACCACTTACCGAACCATTCCTAGCTGGGTAATCCATCAAAATTTGTCAAAATGTGTTTTTATCCGTTGTTTTTCTTCCGCAAAACTGCATTCCTAAGTAAACGAAGTACACAAATTAACTTTCTAGGCTATTTGTCTGAGATTTATCTATTTATCTTCTCTCACCATTTTTTCAATTCACGACAGTTATGTTTTATCCTCCCACATTTTGATCCCCAATTCAATCAATTTTTCTGTTATTCTGGTCAATCTGCATCAAAAAGTAGCACACCATATCAAAATTAATTATTCTCCATCACGTACGGTGAAGAATATATTTTACATACCTTAGTAACTTTTAATCGAAACTGAATTTAAAATCACACATACAGTCGAATCACAATCAGTCACCTGAAGCAAATAAAAGAAAGTTATCACTTATCAGACATTTGTCATTGCCAACGTCGATTATCGAACTATGCGTATGATATGATGTAACATTCCAACATCGACAGAACACTTGACAGAAGCCCATAATCCGAACGAATGCACCCCGAAATGTAACAAACTGAGTACATACCTGTAGATATGAATCCACAGAGCAGTGCTGCGGGTTCTGGACGCTCTGTCTGCTGTGTGTTCCTGCTTCACGAACGTCACACCATTCCGCAGGAGCGCATCTAGGGCAATGCCAATTGGGCAGTCACAATCGGTTAAGTTAATTAAAGTGTCAGTTATTTACCAGTAGAAATGTGACTGTCATGGTAATATGTTTTCTTTATCTGCAATTTACCAGGTCCCTTCTTTCTTAGTTTCCATATTATAGTTAAGGATACTTTGGGTCCATAATTAGAGACGTAATTGGTCTTCCCGTTGGTATTAGGACCCGATCCTCCCCGCTTGGAAATACCTTTCGACTTGAGAACGCAGCCAATCGGGTCGAACCCTCCCTGCAGCATCTAAGTGTCGGTGGTCGTCCTCACGGAGAACGTCGGCGTGTTTGGAGGCTATGCTAAAGCCATTTAATTTCGCAGAAAGAAAGTACAATTAGAAATACTACCTTGCATTATCCAAATTTGCCTTTATGTTGCGTCCAGATTGAAAATATGGATAATACTGCAGATGTTCCAAGCGCAATGACATAAGCAGCAAAATATCACAAAGAAGCCAAACCAAAACTAATCCAGGTCACAGAAGGCAATGCAGACGGAGACAGAAAGCCATCAGCGTGAAATTTACAAATTGGGTTATCTGCAATAATTGGCAAATGTTAATATGTTAGAAAGGAAAAGCTAATATATTCTGATATTACCTTTAATGAAGTTAGGTAAGACAAATGGTTAAGGGTCAATCTGTAAACCGGAAAGGGAAAATTTTCCTTGTTTCATCCACCTGCGTACGAGTGATTGTCAATCCAATAACGGGCCAGCCGCTGTTGACTCGCATAAGTTCCTGCACGTGTACCGATGCACATCTTCTTCTGCGTGTCCGTCAATTTGGACCCATCGCAGGCAATCGGATGGAAGACGTGGACGAGTGCGGGATCAGGTGCCCGAAAAACAGCCAAATCCGTGTGGGCTACAGTTCGATCGTAAAGATCGACATATTCTTGGCCCCATCCATGAATGGAAGTATTCATGCCACCCACCTTCTCCAAGTCACTGCGATAGACGCTAACGATACCAAAGCCGTAGAAACGCCAGTACTCTCGGTCGTCGTCGATTTCGAAGACATCGTCAGGGATTTCTGAGTCAACAGAATAGGTCAGCGGGGCTCTGAAAGACGGATCAAACTGACTGAAAACAATGGGGAAGTACACTTGGCGGCCACGTATCATATGCGATCTGATGTGGTGCACCGTTTTCTCTGTGAAGACCATATCCACGTCAATGAAGGCTAACAGACAATCTCATCGAGTTGACAGGTCGATTGGCCCGTTTCCAAGGCAGAGCGAACGCTTCTTGTCGCTCAATCAGTTCCACTTGAAGTTTGCGTCCACGGATTCGCCTTTGAAAGCCAGTACGATGCTCTTGATCTCATCACATGGATCGTCGTTTTCCATTGTAGGGTACAGGACAATGACCAGTCGAACGTTTTCGTCAGCTTCTACGCAGACGCGTTGAAAATTGTTCATAAAACGCTGAAAAATGGCCAACCGGCCGGAGAGTGGTAGAACAAAATGTATCCTATTGGAAGACTCGAAAGCGACTAGAGGGCTCCTATGCAATTGCTAAAGTCCGAACGCCTGTTGAAGGTACGCATGCCGCCGGACGGGAAATATCATTTTTCGCCCTCGGTACTTCTTGTACACCAAGAGCAAGTCCAGTATGTAGTCAACGCCAAGTCGCGGATTGACTCGGTAATATCCGTAGAGTAACTCTTTGAAGTCAATGACACGACCTCTTTCTTTCGAGATGGCATTGATCCCTTCCATCACTTCTCGTATCACATCCCTCGATAACGGAGCGTCGATGGCTCGCCTGGGGTTAACAGTTTCCGTCGAATCGACGGACCGCGCTAGGAAATTCCAAGTCAAAATTACACTCTCATCTTGTGGTACAAATTTGTTTAAACTGGGCGCCAATCCTAAAAGAAGCAAACGCAAACAAATGACGAAAATACATTTCCCAATGTTTACACAAAAGATTTTACCAAGCGTTGGAAGATCGTTCAAGTCAGGATGTTCCCACTATGGCTCCAGACGTTTGCGAAGTTGTTCAATCGAGTTGGCCAGTTCTCTTCTAATTTTGAGCCCTTCATAGATTTTCTCTCGTATAGATTCTCCCTAGGAATCAAATTCGACTATTAGGGAAGCTTTTAAAAATTGTGTTCATGCTCAAACGGCGCACCTGTAGGAAATTGTTGAGGCGGTACATGTGCGCATGTTCTTCGATGGGATGTAATATGATGGCTCGATGAACTTCGCGAGATTTCAATGGCCCGGTGGATGCCGTTCGTCCACTAGAACAGTGATGGAAGATGTTCTGCATCTGTTGAAAGGATAAAAGAAAGATTAGTACAGCAAATTGCAAGAAGGCAGGTGTAACAGGATACGTTTTTGGCTGGGATGCTAATGCTACCCAAAGTTTGCGGATCACCACTGCTCAGAAAATGCATGCATATAACTTACCAAGCATCGTGGTTTGCATTTTCGGTGTTCTCTTGTTCAATGGCACGTTTTTAGTTTTCATTTTTCAGAAATCCATCTTCTAATTTTCAAAAATTATTTAATGAATAGGACAAGTTAGTTTTCCGTTTAATTAAATAGTTCCGTTGTTTTCCGAGGTCTAATCAAGCAATAAAAATCCGTTTGGGACGGACAAGCTGTCGAAATGAGAAGATTCCATTACACTGAGATACTCGGTCAAGTTGCGTCCATTCAGGACATGGTCATCAAATTGGAGAGAATTTTCAACAGTAAGGTGCTGAATATCCATCGGTCCAGTGATGGATTGGACATCAGTTGTGCCAGCTATCTGAACAAAATCGGAGAGCTTCCGCCCGTTAATAGCTTGCAACTCGATATTCCGGATTTTAGAGGATCAAAGACGCAATCGCCAGTTATGGCGAATCTGATTATCAGAGACTGTCAACATCGTTGAGAAATTCAGATGGCCGCCATTAAATAAGCCCAACAGTGACGTCCTTTTCGACAGCGATAGGATGTTTTCTTTGTCCCAGAGATTGTTTAGGAGTCTGTCATTTTCACCACTTCACTTAATTCTTCAAACGTTGTAGCTGTTGATAGTGTCCGTTCAAACGTGTCCTGTGTTGTGAAGATTGACATTAGCATGAGAATTTTTTTTAATGAAATGAGAAGTAATACCCTAAATGTTACGTGACCTTGAATCGTAATCTCTGGCCGCTGTATGATATCCAAATTTCTTCTTCGTAAACCTTTGGAAACAATATCGTTGACATCACGGCCGTTCAGTGAATTTTCGATGACCAAATCATCAAACGCCTGTTATAGTTTGGGATCTGTTGAGGAGAGCTATGTCTAGCGGAATGTTCAGATTATTAAGTCTCCTCTACAGCCAGATTTCCGTGAATTGTTAGCTGCCTAAAGGTGTAGAATAAAGGCCGTTATTAAATCCCAAAGAACGTTAAACATTGATTAACTAAATAAACCTTTGTGCGGGAGATATGTTAGTCTCCTTCCTTCTTGGCGCTATTGAGTTGGTTATCCGGTCTGAATCGATGCAGTTCGAGAAAATCGTTCAGATCGCCAAATTCCAGATATTCTAGAACGACGCAAAAGGGCTCTTCCGTCGTGCAAACGGCCAAAACGCGCGACAAATGCGGATCGTGCAGAGCTGCCAACAGCCCCACTTTCTGGCAGAATCCCGACCTGTTGGGAATGCGCGAACACACTGGATATTTCAGGTTAGAAGATGTGGAAAATAGAAACGAAATGAAAAGCACTTCATCAAACAAGAAGCCAAAGAGATATAAACGAAATGATTTACTTGTCTTTGTCTGACGTGTTTAGAAGATGCCACAAGTCGCCGGGAAGTGTAAACGGCACTTCCGTATTCGGGAACGTGTTCGGCTTTGGCCTCAGCTATTTTATCCAAACGCCCCACTGGCGATGCGTTGGACCATGTGCAATGTGATAATTCTGGGATGATCAGCGATTCGGATCGTGATTTCAGCGCGGACAATAATTCTTTACGGTTCGTGGGCTGCAATAACAAAACGAAAAAAGATTATGTAAATGAACCATGTAAAACAATCCAAACAGTTTGCTTATTCCCTCGAAAACAGAAATTCAGACTTTTCCTATTTCCAGGAGTATTTTTTTTTTCTCAATGGCTGGAATAACTGATTTGAAACAATAATTTCATAGCTTTTAAACAGCGTGTTGCGTCTGATCGTAAGTTATGCAATGCGCGGGGTACGAACGATATCAAATAACTCCACGGAATTTGTTGTCAGTTTGACCCACAAAATGCATTGTTTACGATGAGAACTCTCTGCAAGGGCACGGAGGAATCTCGTTAGCCCTTTGCAGAAAGGCTTCAAAAAGGAATCACGTCTAGACAATGATCCAATTAGACCTAAACGGAGAACGACTCGAAGATAGATAGAAGTCGAGATCCCAAACTGGGTGTCTCTGACGTAATAAAAATCCGTGTTTGACCATAGACCTTTTTTAAAAAAAGGCGTGGCACCGCAGAGTCGTGGTTTCCAACAACAAAACGTTCGTGCAGATCGCTGGCGTCCTTAAACACTCCTATAAACAGTTGCGGTAAAATAGCGGTTTTTGTTGGAGCAAATAAGAAACCACTTTTCTATGTGACCCGGCTTTTAACTCAAACGGCATCATTGTTCGTTAGATAAATAATAACAATAAAGGGTGATGCAAGAAAAGATAGCGTCAACAAATTTCATTAAAGGTTCTTAGCCATTAACACGGTGCCAAGATGACTACCGTACTATTATTATTACCTACAAGTGCTCGTTCAACTCGCGATTTATTAATCGTTTGGACAAACGATTACTTTTATCGATTATTCGTGTTGGCTCGTCCCTCACAACACGGAACATTCCCATATTTTTAATCCGCAAGGTTCCATTTGATGATAAAGAATCTAAGAAAGAATAGGAAAACTTAAAAAAATGAATATAATCATGCAAATTGTTGTTTAATCTTTATGTTGCTGGGGATTGATTTCATCAGCTTCAAGATGTTACCGTTAGAAATTTTTTCGGTGTCGTTAATGCTCTTTGTTAGATCGGATTTACTTACAACAGTCTAACTAACACGATGGGTTTCGCATATTCAATTCTGGGAGGTGGTGAAGGAAAAAGAAGCAATATTTGAAGTGGAGTTGATTGAACTCGAGTCACAGGATCGACAGAATGTATGTTACCATGGCGAGCCCCAATTTCATTCAATGTCAAACCATGTTTCTATAAGGGCGAAATCTGCTAATTACTGGTAAATAAAATTAATGAATTTAAAGAAAAAATAGCAAGCCTTGAAGCCAAACTTAATTATCAGGTTAGCCTGTCACAAACGTAACAATTTCAAAGTATCTAAACAAACACGCTTACCATCGGCTGCTATGATTGACAACAAATTGCAGTCAGATCCATCAATGCTATCCCTAAAAGTTTCATTGTATCCAGACATCAGTCGTACCCCATCATCGGAATGCCATCATCGTGGAATAGCTTGCATTCAGTTATGGCACTTTGCACACTGCTGTGACGCTACCAAGCCATTGGATTGATCCACGTAAATTTTGATGTTCCTAAAACTAAAAACAAAATTACTTTCAACCAACACCCAACAAAAGAAACAAT
Source organism: Daphnia sinensis (assembly GCA_013167095.2). Taxonomy (NCBI): domain Eukaryota; kingdom Metazoa; phylum Arthropoda; class Branchiopoda; order Diplostraca; family Daphniidae; genus Daphnia; species Daphnia sinensis. The sequence continues at coordinate 7,359,592 of CM023189.1, read as the reverse complement.
GCATGTTTTGAAAATCGGATTGGATATCACGATAGGAAATCGCCCATCTACTTTTACATTTAAAGGGAGAGCTTTACAGCTGCACTCCACCATTCCAAATAGAGCAATTGAATATTGGCGGAGTCTTGAATTTACCTTAGCAAATTCACTGCACCTATACCTGGAACTTCTTTCTTTTCTTTCATCGGGATCGAAGCATTTCCAGCTTCGACTACACATTTACCCATTTAGACCCAAACCTTACTGCGTGGTGTTCCTTACTTTGATTGTTGCCTTCGTTGGGATTCGTGAAGCAAAGGAAAGCAATAATGCTAGCCACCAATATGTCAAGCTCTCCATCCAAGCCGCGCTGTAGTTGAACGCCGGGTAACATGTTTAGTTTCTACAAGTTTTGTACGGCTCTTCATGGACGCATCTGCACGATAACTCTCATCATGTCCCTCACTTTTATAGAAGGCTTCTGCAGGAAGATATTTCCCCATACCTGTAACCGGGGAAATAATTTGTAAGCCGTATTCATTTAAGACTGCAAGATATTTTATAAAATAATGATGTATGATATGCTAATAAGTTCAATACTAACATGTTAATCAAGCATGTGGCTCCACACTTTCTGGGAAAATCTAACCTGAAAAACAAAAAGAAACAAAAAAATGTCCATGATTATTATGACTGGTACTGGTAGCATCCCGCAAAACGATCCGTTGGCTACATACGGAAAAGCAGTGTTTGTCGAACTATCAGACCCAGAACGGTATGGAGGCGATTGCCAGGACCTTACAAGGTAATACATTTCCTTTTCGATACCATTACCGAGGCAACTTTTGGGCGACCAGAATTTCTTTTTACAAAAAATCTCAGTTTCCCCTGTGTTTTTGATGCACTAAATATAGAAGTATTTTTTTAGGAGCTGCTAAAAAGTAACACAAATTATTTCTAGGAATTACTTGGTTGCATAACAAGAATTGTTTTACCCACATTTTGTTTGCTTAGACAATGGAACAGGGTGATAGAGGAGCTGGAATACCACACACTAACAGAAAAGATGGCTCTGATCCTCCTTGATGAAGTGGATGTTAAAATGGCTGCCCTATTTAGAACAAAATGAGTAAACTAGGAAATAAACTTCAGTCATTCTGTACTTAACGGTAGTGCACAGTTTTTCCACACAGCTCATTGCAACGGGGACTAGCTAAAATAAAACAAAAATTTGTAGGTAGTATGAGGTTAACATATTGTGTCAGTTATTGTCTATTGATGCTCACCCGAATACATGTGTTTTTACACATTCTTTGTGAGCTTCATTTTAGGCACATAGAGAAATACAACTAGTGGGTCCGTTGCTTAATGCTACACTGCTGATCTCAGGAAAGCATATAAAAATAACACTGCAAGAAGAAAAGCCCTTATATTACCACAATTATTTAAAAAACAATCCTCTGGAATGGATAGCAGAAGACCTGTGCATGAACGTAACACATGTTTGGCAAGATCAACTGATATGTGATATGTTCATTGGTCGAGGTATAAAAGAATATCCTTTGAAGCAGATTTTGACTACAAATAAGGCTTTCTTTACATTGAAATGAAATTTCCATCCTTATGGCTCTCAAAAGTAAAAGTAAAGTACTTCTCCTTCTTAATTCGGATCGGGTGAGAGTCGTGAGACAACACTGACCGTACAGAACTTGGTGGTAATTGGTAAATGACAAAGAAAATCTCCGCGCGACGAAAAATTTTTCTGATGCAACCTGCGATGGTTTCCGCCGTTGCCATCAATTTTTATTCTGATTTCTGTATCCGATTCCGTCCTCGCTTCTTTTTGGGGCTCGGGTCGGGGCTCGGCTCGCAAAAAGCTAGTCTAGCGGTTAAGGCACGGCACGGATCGCCGGGATCGCCCATCGCCGCCAAAAATCACCCATTTTTACACCAAACAGTCGTAATAAAATTCTGTTTAGGATGCAAATTTTAAACAAAAATTTCATAAATAAACAAAATTAATTTTTTAGTATCCCAATTAAAATACTGGGGTACGCGTGGTGCAGATCAATCGGAAAGAGCGAGCTAAAAATCCTGGTTCGCAAAAGGCAAAAGCAGAGTCATAGAGAGGATCCTCTCTATGAGGATCTCACTCTGGCAAAAGTGGACAAGGGCGTGGCTTTCATTTAAGGGTTTAACATTGAGGAGCTTTACCCCTTAGGCAGTGTGCATTTCGCCATGGAAGCATTTCGCCATGTGTTTTGTGTTTGCCGGTTTGCCAGCAAGGTCAACGCATTATCTACGTAATGTTTTCATTTTGAGATATATTTGATGGTGCCGAAATTAATGTTGTTTTGAAAGAAAATAATTGGGACGTACATTGACAAAGCGACACATAGAAAAGCCTAAACAGAGCAGCCTTTTAAACATAATTATCTCCGATGAAATCATTCATAATATTCTGCATTGAAGCTGAATTAAGATGGCTCTTCCCCAAACCTGTAAAATTTGCCTCAACAATTTTGCCATCCAACATACCAATTGTCTAGTGCTTTCTTGCTCTCATCCCATTTGTGAGCATTGTATTAAGGTAAAGCAACAGTTAACGTTAATGCAAATTTTGAACTTGCTAATTTTGTTTACATAACATTTTGTTTTGTAACAGTCGATCTGTATTGATCGATCAGTTGTTTGCCCAGTTTGTTGGAAAATGACCCAGTTGCAAAATAACACAGGAAATCCACTTTCTTCAAGTAACAGAAGCAGTCTTCCTGCTCAAACAAGCTCAACAACAATGTACTAGTATATGTTACTGCATACTGCCCTTTTGATTATAATTTATCAATCTTTTGGTCATTAGGATTGGCAAAAATTTGGTTTCAAGACATGTTCCGATTCAATTGGAGAAGAAAATAAGAAATAAAGAAGAGGAAACTCTAGTAATAAGTATTAAGAATGGTGATTATATGGTTCAGGGGCTTAGGGAGATGTCAGATAAAAGAATTGGGCAAAAGGAAGAAAATTTGAATACCTTTTGCGAAGAATTAACTTGTTATGATAATAGTGCTCTTTTCAAGAAAGAGGAAGATCCAGTTAAGATAGAAATAGTAAATGATGGCAAACCCAGACTAAAGGTTCCACAACAGTATGATCTGCCTTTACGTCCCCAAAAAGAGCTGAATCCTCCCAAATCTGATTTCAAAATCAAACCAAAAATCCACTACAGAGAAAAAGGAGTGGCTGAAGTGAAAACTCTATGTACCCAAAAAGTTGATAACTTAAGTTCCACCAAGAACATATCAACTAAAGAACCCAAGATTGAAAACAAGAAAGGTTACAAAAGCATGAACAGTGATTTCTTAAATTTAAAAATGTTTAAAATTTTTCATTCTTTTCTTTTCTCCGCAGGCTCTAATCCACTAATCACTGTTCTAGCCCTCCAGAAAAAGAACTTTTTCATACCAAAATTTGGTGCTAATACAACTCTATCGAAGTATTATCGAGTGAGAATTATGGCGGTCTTTGATCCACATAGGCTGTACATCCAAATCCTAGATGATGATCTAAGACGTCTGGGTTTGCTCAACAAACAATTACAGCTGCAATTCAAAGCACTTCCATCAATCGCCTTGAAAATTTCAGCAATTAAAAATCCTACAGAAGGTTGAACCTCCCCCCCCCCCCCCCCCAAAAAAAACTCCCTAGTCGTTATTAGCATCCATTAAAACGTTCTTATTACTTAAATAGGCTGTACCTGCGCTGTACTGAAGGATGGGGTTTGGCATCGAGGAATGGTGAAAAGGCAGTTTAGGTATAAAGATACCGCACAAAATTTCGAAGTAATGCTGGTTGACACCGGCTTTTGCTGTCGAGTGCCACCCCAACATGTTCAGCCTCTTCACACAATGTAAGATTACACTAGTAATTATCAAAACAAGTTTATGCTGTCGTTGCTTCGGATTTTCTCTAAAGTACATTCTTATGGCCGTATTACAGTTATCAAGAATTACCAGCACAAGCTTTACGTTGTAAACTCGACGATATTCGTCAGTTTGAACCGAAGAATAACAGTAACCAACCTCTGGAAAACATGGACCACTACTGGCCCACCCATGTCTTGGATTTGATCAGAACAAAAACAAAGAAAATGGCGGAAATTTCCGTACTTGATTTTGTTTCTGGTGGTGTCGGAGACACGACCACAACTTGCGAGGCTACATTATTAGTGAAGATGTAATTCAAAATTTTTACAAATATTTACCACAAAATATGGATGCCTAATTTGATTGCATTTCCTGTTTTTTGTTTTGTACAGGGTCGTTGACGGCGAACTCACAAGCGTTAACGAACAGATTGATTGTGTTACCACTGAATCTCTTTCACCCAAGAGTGAACACCTGAGCAATGCATTGCTTCTACAAACTTTTACCAGTGTTCCTGCAAATACCAGGAGGAGGAGAGCTAAAAAACCTAATAAAACTCCCGTCCCTGCGAAGCATTTTGACTCACCTACGAACTCCAAAAGGTGCAGTGACATTCGCGTAACAGTAAGAACGGATTCTCCATCAGGAAGCACTTGCAACAATTCCAATCCATCCTCGTCGATAAGTCGTCACCCAGACACTAGCTGTCACAAGAAAACAGATGCAGAACAGAGAAGCCCAACTTTACGTGTGTGGACTTACTCGGATCCTAAAACAGCGTTGCCTCATTGCTTCGACGGTGTCGTCACTTGGGTTGATGACAATGGTGGATTATACGTGCACGATTGTAAATGGTCGAAACAGTTGGCCCTAATTCGGGACACACTGAATGCGACCTTCAATCAGTCTAAGCCCATTAGAGGTGATGTGCGATATCAACCGGAGGATCCTTGTCTAGCCAAGTAATATTCCATTTTTATTCTTGGTTGTTTTCTTTCTTTGTATTTTCTTTTTTAAGATAACCTAGTCTTTTTTCTTATCAGGTATGAAAGCAATTGGTATCGTGCCATTATCAAAGCCGTCAATAAACAAAAAAACACTGCAAAAGTGTTTTTTGTTGATTACGGTGCTACGGTAAATGTTCAACTCTGTCACATTCGAGTGGATACGATATTGGATAAGATACCAGTTCAGACCTTCCGCTGCTCCTTACACAACCTCATACCTATGGTGACAAAGGAATTTGATGTTAATGCCAACTGGCCGGATGCTGTGATCGGTTATTTCCACGCCACAGCAGTCAATCAAGAATTTAAGATGAGCGTCAAGTGCTATTCCCCACTGCGCATTGCAATGCAATTTGTTAAAAACGCAATGGACTTGACTGATTTTATGGTGACAGCTCAGTTGGGCGAGTACATCGTCAATCGTGAACAGGAAATCAAGGAGTAAAAGTTCACACTTATCCGTGAGTTTTACGTTCTAATTTTAGAGATACCATTTTTATGTTCCTTTTTTGTTACATTTTATTTTCCCAATCCCATTTTATGGTTAAAATTGTATTCCCTAATGATTGACTTGAGTTATTTCGCGAATCATTTTCCTTTTAGTTTTTCTCGAATAACATTTATGACTATCCAGAAGCAAACAATCGGGCATATGGAAGCTTTTGTTGAATGTACCCATGTTATTCACCTCCCAGGGATTTGGCTTTCTCGTTGCTTACCAATGACTTCCAGAAAAGAATGTAATAATGCTTTGGTTTTAGTAGAATTGAAATACAAGCTAACTGAAACTGGAACTTTTGCGCTTCCCTGAAGGAGGCAATTGAAGTGCTGGCATTGTTCCAGGCACTACTAACTAATAATAATGCATGAAATACATAAGTGAATAAACTTTAATTCGGACTTAGCACTGCCCTTGGGTTTACGTGCACAGTCTCCTCCCACATAACGACTGGAGGGATCTTGTAATCATTCACTTGTTAACCATATTAAGCGTGCAGCCGGTGGTCTAGGAAACCACCAAAGTGACTGCCCCAGGACCTGCTAGTTTCACTACTGTCGCTGCCACCTGTGCAAACAATTAATTTAGAAACAGGTAACCTTCGTCATGCCTGTAAAGGCTGAGTTATTCGAATTATAAAGTTAACAGTCAAACCCATGTTGTTTGAACATACTCTTTTTCCAGCTATTAACCGTGGCGGGATTCGAACCCGCAATTTTCGGATTGCTTTTGATACAGTGTATTAGAAGTCCGACGCCTTATCCATTAGGCCACACTGTCCCATGATAATAATCCGATGTCACGAGGCTAATATTTGGAAACCAAATCAAACTGTTGTATCCTAATTCGACATTTCCAAAGTAATAAATTAAACCATAATTGATCATGATCCTGCCAATTCAATGGCACTTTGACATTGACACTGTAGCACGGACATATGTTGTTATAGTATTAATTAACCGTGGCGGGACTCGAACTCGCAATTTTCGGATAGCTATTTTTATATTTAGAAGTCCGACGCCTTATCCATTAGGCCACACGGTCATATACATACTCAATGAAATTATCATTTAAAATGCAAGTACGTTCGTGGCAGAAGCATGGCAAATTAACGTTCAAAAACAAGGTGAAATAAATTGTTCTAATCTAGTATTCATCGTGATGGACTCAAAATCGGAATTTTCGGATGCATTTCTAATACTCGAAATCCCACATATAATCCATTAGACTATCCGTTGATACAGAAACTAGCACCGTTAACAAACACAAATATAAACTAACTTATCGCTAACTGTGGCGGGATTCGAACCCGCAATTTTCGGATGACTTTTTACTTCTTTAGAAGTCCGACGCCTTATCCATTAGGCCACACAGTCATTACATAAAATCAATAATGAAATTGTTGTAAAGCCATTTAGAATACGCTATATAATATATTTAAAGCGCTAAAATTAAATATGTGTGGTTGGATATCTAATATTAACCATGGCGGATGCCAAACTCAACATTTTCGGATGCATTATGGAAATTAAAAGACCGAAGCAATATCAATTAGGCGGTCATCGATTCAGTATGCAGCAGATTTTTACTGTCAATTTCATAACCACTGATATGCTACATAGCCACTCACAATAAGTCAAGATAGAACTTGTTGCTAACCGTGGCGGGATTCGAACCCGCAATTTTCGGATGCCTTAATGACATTCTAGAAGTCCGACGCCTTATCCGTTAGGCCACACGGTCATATTATGAGGCGGAGGCCAGATCTCATCAACATCAGAATCAGAGCAACAGGAGTTTTGAACTCATTTTTGCAATTTACTGGTCTACAATGGGAATCCTGATATTTGTATGGGTGATATAAATATTACAACAGTTTTTAAATCATTGGACAGTACTGGTTCAATAAATAATTGAATTGAAACACTATCTAATCGTGGCGGGACTCGAACCCGCAATTTTCGGATTGCTTGTATCATATTAGAAGTCCGACGCCTTATCCATTGGGCCACACGATTTATGCAGTGTTTAGGTACCAGTATAACGAATTAATTTCCTGACTTTACGTTTTTCTGTTTAATCCATTGGCATAAACGTAAAAACGCTTGGCACCAATTGGATATGCCAACCCACTTTTTTTCTTAGCACATTGAACTAGTTTTTTATGCAAGCGCATCGAGTCACTTGTATTTAACTGATTCGCAATACCATATACGTGTGATGGCAGCATTAAACATTGTATACATGGAAACCAAAAAATAAGGATTAGTTTTTTTTTCTGAACTGGTTACTGGGTGTCACCTAACTTTGGGATAGTCAAGGTTATCAGGGTGCTACCATAAAGTGATAGTGGAAGACTTAAGAATCACTAGATCATGGAAACCAGAGAAATCTCCATATAGGCGGGATGGATAAGAGAATGTCATAGTATCTCAGAAAATCGAATCCAGGATGCGGAAGACTGCATTTTTGACACGACCTTGCTAGTGGCAATTTTTTCAAAGTATATAAGACAGACTGTTCTTGGTTATTGTTAATTCACTACTGAATTCCACCTGCTACCAACTACAAGCGAATAGCCATGAAGACTATTGTAAGTTATAACCATACCAAACTTTGATCAAATTCCATACCATTTATATTCTACTACAATTCAAATAAACCTTAACCACTTGGTGTCTGTAAATCAGGTTGTCGCCATTGTGGTTGCGCTAGCATGCGCCGTTTCTGCCCAGATCCCAGCTGGATGGAACTACAATCCATTTCTCTACTATCCTTATTCTGCCCTCCAGCCACCGGCACAGGAAACCGCTGAAGTAGCTGCTGCTCGGGCTTCTCACATGGCCGCTCACGCTGCAGCTGTTCGTGGTAAACGCTTCGTATCCGAAACTCCAGAAGTTTGGGCTGCTAAAGTAGAACACTATCGCGCACATTCCGACGCTGCCGCAGCCAACGGAGTCGTTTCTTCTCTTCCACCTTTGTACACCGCTGAAGTCGCTGCTGCTCGCGCTGCCCATATGGCAGCTCTCGCTCATGCCGCCGCAAGAGGCCGAAGATCCATCCAGGACACTCCCGAGGTTTGGGCTGCTAAGGTTGAACATTACCGTGCCCACTCTGCTGCCGCCGCTGCCAATGGAGTCGTTTCGGCGCTTCCCCCTCTCCAGCCGCAATTGCCAGTCTGGGGTCCTCCACAGCCCGTCCAGGATACTCCCGAAGTAGCTGCGGCCCGTGCTGCCCATATGGCTGCCCTCGCTGCCGCCCGTGGTAAAAGGTCCGTCCAAGACACTCCCGAAGTGAAAGCCGCTACTCTTGAACACTACCGTCTGTACACCGCAGCTGCCGCTGCTAACGGAGTCGTCGCTCACTTGCCCGCGCGATATGCCGATATGCCTAATGCCCTTCCCCAGCCTGTCCAGGATGCCCCTGACGTTGTTGCTGCTAAAGCGGAATTCGCACGCGCATACGCCCTAGCCCTGCAGCGAGGTTAATCTCCTGTCATTTCTGAGAACATTTCCAAAAAGAACCTTACATAACGTTTCGAATTGCAACTCATGATTTTTTGTATACAAAAGAGTGGTGGATTATTATCGGAGACAACAATAGATTTTCTTTTCTTTTTTAAGGACCGTCGTTTTTTTTAGTGGATTTTGATGTGCTCGACTTTTCTGCACGACGTGAGCTGACGAGCACATATAACAAAGCGTAAAAGAAATGAAAGCTGATGTAAAGGAGGAAAGAATTGCTCATGTTGTGTGAGCTAACGACAAGGTTGGAATCCCACACACGATTCAAAATGACACTGTCAAAGATTGCCAAGTTTGTCACATGTCCCACTTAATCGAATATGGTGCAAACAATGAATCAATTGGTAACTATCTACATAATCTTTTAAGGGGAGCCAGCAATTTTTGCATTGACACCAATCAGGCATTTGTTCATCTTATCTTTGCCGTACCCGGTCGTACCATTTAAAGATAAAGAATCATACACAGTATTGGAACGAAACGAATTGACATCCCTTTTTTGCTACTGCATCAGCCAATCTGCTCATTTGTTATGCACATAGTTTCCTTACTCCGACCTCCAGAGAGAAGGTTCACATATGTCTAACATATCTGCGCATGGCTTGCATCACTTCTGGGGACGCTGGATGACAAGCGATTGTTTCGGTGTGTAAGCCCTCAAGGTAAACGCGTTCGTACGTTTCGTCAGATGAAGACAATAAATAAAAGTTAGCCCGTCTCCTGTCATTAAATACGGAATGTAGCAGAGTTTGCATGAGAGATTGTTGCAGAAACAGGTTTGATGAATCGTACTTGGCCTCAATTTCATATAGTCCGTCAGGGTGAACATATTTCAAATTGTGCTAACAACTAGGTCATATTACCTTGGACTAGTGTCTTATACCTAATCTACGGGCATTCCTTTGTGTATAAAAGCATCGCATCTTGTCGATAAAGAACAGTATCCAACAGCATCTAAAATGAACAAGGTAAGATAATAAGTACTATTCAATTAACTCCGATTAGCTTGCAGAAGTACAAGGCTTACAGCTTCCCTCCAATCAAAATTATGGTTTTTCATTGCTTAACTTGTTGTTTTGCTTTAAAGGTATTGATCACCCTCGCTCTCCTTCTTGCCGTTACCGTGGCCGTGCCACAAGGAAGATTCTTCGGCGGCGGTTTGTTCGGACGTCCCGTTGTTGGACTCCGCCCCATTGGTGGTGGTTTCGGTGGACTTGGTGGACTAGGTGGATTTGGTGGATTTGGTAAATGAACATTATGTCAGGATAGGTTAGGACGTTTAAGATTAACTCAATTGTTCTGAATCCAAAAGGCGGCAGTGGAACCGGTGCCGGTGCTGGAACAGGATCAGCTGGTCCTGGAGGAGTTGTAGCCTCAGGAGTAAGTTCAATAATTGTTTGGGTATAAAAGAGCGTTACTCATGTATGACTGTCTTTTTTTAGGTTGGCATTTCTAGCGCTCAGAACGGTGGATTCGGCAGTGGTAGCGGTACCGGAACAGCCGGCTCCAACTTCTTCACTGGACAGAACTTCGCTACTGGCGATGGTAGCGGCCAGAGCTTCGGCAAATAATTTATTCCGATTCCGGCCAACTGTTCGCATACAATATGTAAAAACAATGTAGAAACACAATAAATATTTACTTTATTCAACATATGTGTCTAATTTTTTTTATCATTTCACGATAGATTCTCTATACCCTTAACAGTTAGGTGGAAACAAGTTCACTTTAACTTGTTTAATAGTCTAAAGTCAATGGGACACTTGCTAAGTTCTGTAGCTAATGTTACGGGATGAGCTACTCATCTCAACAGAAAAGATCGGAAGATGTACGGAAGCTCATCAACAGACTCCTATGAGGCTCTGAAGTCTGATGAATATGACATAGTTTACTCGAGTCGTTTACTCGAACGGAGCATCACAAACATTCACCATTGTTCCAGGGAGACCTGAATGCATGGAACAGTTTCCATTCAGTGTTTATGATATAGATATGTTTTCCCTCTCATGCAAAATTTTATGTTTTGTTTTGCCTCTTCTTGTTTCCGTCTGATATTTCTTTTTTCTCGATTCGGTTCACTGTCAAGTTGGATGTACATGTAAGGAATCAAGATCTCTGGCGACAGAGAACCAAAGGTTCTTGACTTCAAAGTAGGTCACCTTGTGATTGTCACAAAGCAATACAAGGGGATGACCGTTAGGGTAGCCTCCCATGGATTGCCCACACCATACCATCATAAAACTTCTTCTAGAATGTCACCCTTGCTACACAAAGGAGAAGGTCAAGTTGACCGTTGGAAAAGACGCTACCGGACCCCCACGCCAACGAAGGAAAAAATGCTTCTTCTAGAACTAATAAATAGAGCTAGAATTAACTCGCCCCTCTCTCAGTCTTCTGTTAGCATTCTTGCTAGTTGTTCCTGTCTGTTCCGGTCTGTACCAACTCCCAGCGTTTCTTTTGTTCAGCAATACAACATGCGGTAAAGTTAAACCTCGATTCTATTATTTTAAGTTTTTGTAAGCGTTTACGCGTTCCACGCGCGCGTAAACCTTTACATTGGTGGCAGCGATCTATCGTACTCGTGTGTTTTATCCTTCAAGTATTGTTGCATGAATTATTTTGGCTCCAGGACCCCCGTGTGGTCATTGCCGGATGAGTTTTTACATTGACACGTTTAACGTCATTCCGAAGCGACTGTCGAAAGATTTAGCGATCGTATGCACACGGCGTGGATCTTGTCAGTCGGGTTAGGGATTGATTCTTAGTATGTTGCTGGCTTTCAGTGACATACGCGAGAGTAAATCAAACACTTTCTTAATGGCTATGCCGGCAAGAAAGCAACTTTAACCGCCCTCCAATTGTGAAAAAGGGGTATAATGCGCCACACACACACGTTGTATAGCAGTTTTGTTGGTCTTCAGCCAACTCTGCCATTTTTTGCATAACTTGTATAGCAGTTCTGTTGGTCTTCAGCCAACTCTGCCATTTTTTCGTATAACTTTTATAGCAGTTTTGTTGGTCTTCAGCCAACTCTGCCATTTTTTTCCCCCCTCCATCCGTTTTTTTTTTTTTTCTGCAAAAGCATCGCCACCATTTTTCTTTTTTTCGGTGATGCGATCTACGACCATCGAACTCCCCGCGTCAGCGTATGACCAATTCAAAGCCAATAATTCTAAAGGGAAATCAGACAAGCCGGGATTTCTTTCTTTTTTCAAACTCACCTGGAAGGTCTATTTTAAATTGCTCTCACAAAACAGCTGGCTCTGCCAATTGTTAGTGTCAAGTTGGATTTCATTCTTACATTAACGGTTTTTTTCCCCTCCATCCATTTTTTTTTTTTTTTCTGCAAAAGCATCGCCGCCATTTTTCTTTTTTTCGGTGATGCGATCTACGACCATCGAACTCCCCGCGTCAGCGTATGACCAATTCAAAGCCAATAATTCTAAAGGGAAATCAGACAAGCCGGGATTTCTTTCTTTTTTTTTCAAACTCACCTGGAAGGTCTATTTTAAATTACTCTCACAAAACAGCTGGCTCTGCCAATTGTTAGTGTCAAGTTGGATTTCATTCTTACATTAACTGGTTTCTTTTTCTCCCCCCTCCATCCATTTTTTCTGCAAAAGCATCACCGCCATTTTTCTTTTGGTGATGCGACATCCGACCTCAGAAAACCCTTGGCAACAAATGACCAATGCAGCTGCAGTAACTTTAAACCGAAATAAGAAAGAAGGCTCCTTTTTCTTTTTTACATCACTTGGATAGCCCAATTGAATTTTCTCCTCAAATCAGCTGACCCCGCCAATCGTTAGGCACAGTTCCGTTACCTTCGTACATCACCCCACAGGTTTACAGCCTTGTTAGTATCACGGCCATTTTGTTCCCCTTTACGATAGTTTTCTGGGGGGATACAAGTTGCACTATCCGGATCGAATGCGTGCACCGTCTCGACCGCAGAAAACCACTCGCCAACGAATGGCCCACTCAACGCCAGTAGCCCCTAAAACAAAATTAGGCAAACCTAGCTTTTTTAACGCACTCGGGAAGTCCATTTTGACCACTTTCTCCCCGAAATCAGCAGAACGACGCCAGCCCGCCGCTGACGACGACTGTTCCTCAGACGACGCCTATTACGAAGACGAGAACGATTACCTCGTCGAGCCTAAACCCTTGCCCGTAAATCCCTCGTTCGAAGAAGACCGTGCAGCATTTTTAAGTAAAGGGAAAGGGTTACCTGGCAAGTCCAATACAATTCGAAACTCGATTGGGGAAACGTCCAGCCAGCGTCAAGACGATTGGGCCCACGCCGTCGGCAAATCCCTACCTAGGACACCTGTCACCCATACTCGCCTTTATCCCGAGTTAAACGCCGACGTGGAAGGCGTCGAACTGCACAACGAAAAGGCACCTGAGCAGCCTGGTCCGGGCCTAACAGTGCGAAAAAGTCGTAACATCCGAGTAAAGGGCCAGCCACCGACCCGAGTCAGTGAACGCAATCGAAACAAAGCTTTCCAGCCACTCGTGCCAGAAACGATTAAACCTGTCGAGCCCACTCTGATTAACGACATCTATCTCAAACTCGAAAGCGATCCAGAGTCAGCAGATGAGAACGACGACTTCAGCAGCTTGAAATCTCATACCGATTTAGAAGGCGAGCAAGACCTTGAACACACCGGAGAACGTGTCGAGGCGGATTTAAGAGATAAAGAGAAAGTAGAAACGCCAGCCGACGACCAGTCACTCCCACCCCTCAAATATTCTTCAACGCCTATTAGCAGATATCAGAATTTTTATACAGACCAATCACAACAAACGACAGAGAAACCAGCCCCTACTAATCAAGTAGGAACACAGACGATCTCCCCTTCAACCCGATTGGTGGAAACGCAGACACCTCACCCGTCCACTAGACAAGTAAAAACTCAAACGACCCTTTCCCCCTTCGAAAAACTCCAACCGTCCTCGTCAAAACCAATCGAAACAAAGTTCACACCGTACAAAAGCGTAAATTTCAAATCGACCCCTCCTCAGCAAACGGTCGACACGAACCCACCTAGTACAACGATGGCGCATCCAAACCCATATGAGACTTTGTACAAATGTCTGCGGGAGACAGGGGCGTCAAGAGAAGAGGCCGCAGCAGGAGCGAAAGCCGCCTTGGCGTTGACAAAAACCGCTTGTGGCGCGAGCGAGTTCCGCGCGGTAGATATAGCCGAAAGAGAGGTCAACTGCTCCGCTGCTATGAACCAGAGCTATTATAATAGTCAAAAATTATTACAGAACCAGCAACAACAAACGATAGCGTTATTAGCTCAGGTACCCGCTTTCAACGGGATGGGGTCAACAAAATTTGAGGACTGGATACAACATTTTGAAAGGGTAGTCGACACCGCTGAGTTTGAAGAAGGGAGAAAAATAAAACTTTTAGGCTCAAAGCTTTTTGGATCTGCAGGGGACTGTATTACAACCTTCCAGCTAAATTACCCGAGGGAAGCAAAATCATTCATTAAGGTTAAACAGAATCTCCATGAACGCTTCCACGGAGGGGATAACCGAAAAATGTACTTTACAGAGTTTAAAAATTGCATCCGTAATTCTGGGGAATCTATCAGGGACTATGCTTGCCGGTTGCAGAAGCTTTACTCTTTTGCCTACCCAACGGAAGGGGGGAAGACAATTGATGCGGATGTCCTCAAATTAAGAGAGACTATGTTAATGGATGGCTTTCTGGGAGGGTTAAAACCCAACCTACGTGAAAGAATGAGTTTTAAAGACTACAGGAACTTAAATGACCTCGTAAAAGCAACAGAAAAATGCGCAGCTATCTTAAATGAAGCGAAACTAGAGAAACGGAGCGTCGAATTTGTCAACGCCGTTTCGGCAAATGCTAACACCCAGGAATTGAGGGAAACAAAGAACGAAATCTCAGAATTAAAATCGGCCATTGAGCAGCTTTCACAGAAAATGAGAGTCACCCAGCTGGCAGATAAGAGTCAGGAGTCAATCAATGCCGTCACCACGGCCCATAACGCCCAATTAGCAGAAAGCAAACGGGAAATAGAAGAGTTAAAAAACCTTTTGAAAGCTAGTAATAAGAGTTATAGCGATATGATGAAACAGTCCAGAGATGCAGAGAAAATGATGAGAAATCTACAGCTTCAGGTCGCAGGTATGAGCCAAGCGATCCCCCAGGCTCAACCAACGAGACAGTATCAACAAAATCACAATGGCCTGGTTATAGACAATGGTACTCAGTTTCCACACCAACCGCCAGTTCATCGTAACCCACCACCATCTTATAAGGATAATCACAATAACCAGACGAATGGACCTCCTCACAGAGGAGAGCGTTACTGTGCTTATTGCGCAAATAACGGCAGGAACCCAACAACTCACAACACTGACAAGTGTGGGTGGGGACCGAACGGGCCAACCTGCTTCAAATGCCATCAAGGTGGGCATATTGCGCGTGATTGCCCATCCGCACCCGTGCGTTCCGACGCCCGATATGCGCCGCCAGCTCAGAATCCGGGTCAGCTCAATCCCTGGAATCAGGAAAACTAGAAGCCACCAATTGTAACGTGGGGCAAAACGGTGGGCCTTGTCCTAAACCCCGGCAGATTATTAATCAAGTAATAGAAACCAGAAAAAATAAAATACCGCGACTCCCCATCCAAGTGGGAAATGAGAAATTCAAGGGCCTTTTAGATAGTGGGGCGGGTAGAAGTTTAATTAAGACAGAAGTTTTTAACAGATTGAAGGAGGGTGTAATGAAGTTTACTGCTGACGTTCCGGTCGATTTATACGGTGTAGAGAACACCAGACTAGTTACAAGAGGGCTAGTGACCCTACAAGTTCAAGTTTTAGGCGATAATCTGCTGCAGGATTTTATCGTCGTTGATAGCATCAGCGAGGAGTGCATCTTAGGTTTAGATGCATTGTACGAGCACAAGTTCATCATTGATGGTAGCGAAAGGAGAATTTACCGAGTCAAACAAACCTTGAAACCGGACTCCTCGCCCACCATCGTAGCAAGAGAGAAGATCACGATCAAGCCCTTTAGTGCCACTGTCGTTGAATCGGAAGGGAATGGGGCTAAGCTACCTCTCAATCTTGCGTTTTTTTTCCACAGAGGACCGGGACTTAACAGTGGAATACGAGTTGATCCTTTCGTCAATAAGAGTAGTGAAGAAGCCACTTTTACAATAGCGTTAGTTAATGAAACGAATAAACCAATCTCCCTGCCAAGGTATGAAATAATCGGAACGTTAGGATTCTGCCGGATAGAAAAAGGGAATATCAATGCATGTACTGAGCGCGAGCTGTCGTCCAGTGCTGTAGATTTTGCCAACAATTTGCCACCTGATATGTCAGGAGTAGATAAAACCAGCATCACGAATTTTTTAATCGATAGAAAATCAATATTTGCATCCACTACAGGAGAATTAGGGAAAACGGGGCTAGTAAAGCATCACATTAATACGGAAGGACAAGGACCCATTAGATTACGACCCTATCGGATACACCAAAACGTAAAAAAAGAGCTTGACAGTATTTTGCAGGAATTATTAGTTAACAAGATAATAAGGCCGTCCGTATCTCCATGGGCGGCCCCCGTAGTATTAGTAAAAAAGAAAAACGGAGGAATCCGACTCTGTATGGATTATAGAAAACTCAATGGGATAACAAAAAAAGATTCCTTTCCCTTGCCTAGGATAGACGATGTTCTAGACTTACTCCACGGGCAAAAGTTTTTCACTACCTTAGATTTAGCTTCAGGTTATTGGCAGATAGAAATGGACGACAGCTCCAAAGAAAAGACAGCGTTCATAGTGGATAACAATCTGTACGAATGGAATAGGTTGTCGTTTGGATTGACTAATGCTCCTGGCACGTTTCAGCGTTTAATGAATTACGTTTTACGTTCCGTCATCGGGAAAATGTGTTTAGTTTATCTCGACGATATTATAGTCTTCTCAAAATCAAAAGAAGAGCATTTAGTAAACTTAGGATACATCTTCAACCTATTAGAAGAGGCAGATTTAAAACTCGGCCTCTCAAAATGCAAATTCATGTGCGAATCAGTGCAATACCTAGGGCATGTGATTTCGGCCGGCGGAATCGCCCCGGACCCAGAAAAAATTGCACTGTTAAAAAATTATAAACGACCGACAACCATTGTAGAAATTCAATCGTTCTTAGGGCTCGCATCCTACTACCGGCGTTTTATCAGAAATTTCGCGGACATCGCGCATCCGTTAATAGAATTGACCAAAAAGAAAAAGGATAGGGATAATCAAAACAAGAAAGATAAGAAAATTGTAAGACAACAAGACGCTAGGGACGCCACCTTCACATGGGGAGAGGCCGAACAAAAAGCTTTCGAAACATTGCGCGAATGTCTCATCACGCCACCTGTCGTCGCCTTCCCTGATTTCGAAAAGGAGTTCCTTATTTTCACCGACGCCAGTAACTACGGAATCGGCGCTGTGCTCAGCCAAATTCAGGAGGGAAAGGAAGTCGTGATTGCGTATTCGAGTAGACACTTGAATGCGGCGGAAAGAAACTATTCAGCTATAGAGCGCGAAGCTTTAGCCATCATTTATGGAATAAAAAGATACCGCCACTATTTGCAGGACGACCAATTCGAGATCATTAGCGATCATAGACCACTCCAGTGGTTGGAAACCCACAAGGATGAGAAAAGTAGACTAGGTAGATGGGCGATTGAATTGTCAGCAGTGAAGTATAAAATTACTTACAAACCAGGAAAGGAGCACGCAAATGCAGACTTCCTCTCTCGTATTCGTGTCGTAACTGCCGAGGAACGAACGGATTTCACCGACAATATTATCGAAGAACAACGTAAAGATGAAACTTGCGCAAAAATCAGTCGCTATCTCAACGAAGGCGTATTGTCGGAACAAGACGAATTGGAAAACCCAGACTGGATAAAGGAGATTGAGTTGTTCCACATTAAACAAGGGGTTTTGAGGAGGGATTTTCTCCCACCATCGAAAAAAAGGCGGCAATTCATTCAAGAGCAAACGGTTGTGCCGTATTCATTGAGGAAGAGTATTATTAAAGAATATCACGCATCGCTATTAGCAGGTCACCTCGCTTTTTTACGAACATATCTCCGGATACGGGATAAATACTATTGGCCCCACATGTTGCGTGATATTAAGGATTATTGTAAGTCATGCGAAGCCTGTGCGTTGCAAAGAAGGGTAGTAACGAGAGCGTTCTTACATCCGTTAGAGATCGCGACGGCTCCATTCGAAGTTCTCGGCATGGATTTTCTAGGGCCTATCAAACCCGAATCCTCTAAAGGAAATAAATATGTACTCGTCATGACGGATGCTTTCTCTAAATGGACCGAGGTCGTTGCCTTGCCCGATCAAACGGCAGAAACGACCTGCCGGGCGCTGATGGACAAAATCGTTCTATATCATGGGCCCCCCAAAATTATCATAACAGATAGGGGGACGAATTTCACATCCCAATTATTCAACAGTTTATGTCAAGAGCTCAGGACTAAACATAAGACAACGACGGCGTATCATCCTCAATCGAATGGGATGACAGAACGCTTTAATAAAACCGTGGTGGACATGGTGCGAAAATATATTGCTAACGGCTTCGAGCAATGGGAAGAAGTCCTCGGGCCAATGGCCTCAGCATATAGAAACTCAGTACACTCTTCCACGATGGAGAGTCCGTATTTTTTAATTACAGCTAGGGATCCAAACATGGTTGTCGACAGGTTTTTAATACCGGAACCGGAGTTAATCACACCTCGCGATTACAAAAGCCAAACGATGCAACGCTTAAGAGAAGGGTTTGCACTAGCCAGAGAAAACCTATTGGAAGCTAGAAGACAGCAGAAGATCCAGTATGATAAGAGAGCCGAGGAAAAGAACTTTGAAGTAGGGGATCGCGTCCTCCTGGACGTAAGGGTCATTCAATTAGGAACGAGCAAGAAATTAAACCCTCGTTATCAAGGACCCTTTCGAGTTTCAAAAGTCTTCCCTAACCATACTGTAGAAATCCGTGCGTACAATGGAAATGGCACCCAGCTCACGCACGTCAATCGCCTGAAGGCGTTGACAGAGTGCATGATTTGGAGAGACGAGGAATGCGTCGATTTCGACGATTTACGAGAGTCTAAGCTAAGAGCCACCAGGCTAAGAGAAGAGGACTTTGACAACGAAGAAAATTTTGTCGACGGAGAAGCAGGAGATGAAGTCAATACCCCGGATCACGAAGGTGACAGGGAACTGATCGATTTGAACGCCTTCGCGCCGAATGACGAGAGAGACGCCCACTTAATCGATTTCGACCCTCTCATCCAATTGAACCAGACGGCTGCAGAAAGAACCAACGGACACCAGATCGAACCAAATCTGGGTCATGAGCCAAGGCGGGACGACTGGGCAAACCTCATTCCCCCGCTAACCCCCCTTAGAGTACCTCCAGCACCCCTGGAAAGAAGTAAAACAAATGCTCGCCCAAAAAGAGCTACTCGTCCTCCGGACAGATTCCGAGACTTCCTACTAGATTAGCGTTAAACACCCAGTCCCACACCCATCTTCCTCTATCCGCTGTATACTCGTTTTATCCCGTAATTTTTTGTGTGTTATTTGCCCATTCTACATGTTAGTTCGGTACATCAGACTCAATTTGTCTTCTTCTCTAGTTATTTCGTGTTAGTTCTTCTCGCCAGCCTACACACGACAGGGGCCATCATGACCACTGTATGTGACTGTAGTAACGAGCGAAAGGATGGGTTCATCGCCTTCGACGATGAAGACTGCCTCCTTGGATCAGAAGATCCAGCCCCCCCAAAAAATGTTACGTACACCCTGTACTCCCATTTACCAGAAGTTAAACGATTTCCGGGACACGTTTGTCGCATGTGGGCGGTCACTCGATCTGTCTTTACCGACTTCTTCGGTTGGCATTACCCTACTGAAAGTAAATGGGCGGTTCCAGTATCCACTTCCGACTGTGAAGAAATGCGGGATCTAAGGAAATGCAAAAACGAGACAATGTACGCGAAAGGCAGTCACAAGTACGCCTATGACGTGACGCCCTTGTTACAGCCGGTTTGGATGACAAAACGTTGGGCCGTCACATTTCATTGTAAAATTGCGGAGGTCGCGCTGGAAAGCGAGTGCGACAATTGCACTATCAACTCCCCCGTCGGTACAATCGAATTCCCCTTCAACGGTTCCGTAACCAGAAATCTCCAAACGCTCATTTGGGAAGACGCGTACAAAGAAAAAAAACCCTGTGATCTCAAACTCGCAGGGGAATCGGTCAACGACGGCCTGTTATACAAGACTCACGATCCAAAAATGCGGCGCTTACAGGACCGGATCAGCCAAACAGACTACCTCGTTAATGTTACGAAGGAATTAGAACTGTGTGGCAAATCCGCCTTGTTCAGCATTAATGGAATGGAAAAAATCCTGATTGTCATTAACATACCAACGCCGGAACTGTATACCTCATATGCCTCGGGTTTTACGAACGCTACAGGACCGCCAGAAACTCCGTTGTTAGTCGAAGTGCACACAAACGGGTCTTACGACAGCGTCGATTCCCAGAATACCACAGAGCGTAAGGTTCCTACGTCATTAGCAGCAGAGATCAAGCAGGCGGCTCACCATCAATATACCAGGGATCTGGCACTAGACCAAGTAAATCGACTGGCGAATGAAATTAGACGCCTCCAATGCGAGAACCGAAAAGCAACACGCAATAGTATCCTCTTGAGTGCTAAGAACGACGGATGGTACGCAGCTACCCAACTTCAACTGCCTAGTTGTTCAAGATTGACGGTGTATGGAGCGCAGGTTGAGGTAGCACGTTGCGCACCATTCAACGTATCCTTCGGGGCCGAGCGGACGAAATGTGGAAATCAACCCCGCTTTATGAACTTCACAATAGCCCATAACGGATGGCAACTTGTTCCATACCACCCATGTTATTGGCCTGAACCTAACTACGTCAACTTTAATGGGAAAACTCACATCTACGCGGATGGTGGGTGGGTTCCGGTAATCACAACAGTTCCAACAAACGGCAGACGCCTGGTCGGATTGGCGACGTATGAAGCTGATAATTCTCTACAAAATTTTTTACAAATGAATCCCGCGATGCAAAACGGGCCGTTGAGTCACGCATCGGTGATGGCCGACATCTTGGCTTCCATTCATGAACATTATGCCGAAGATAACTCACGCCAATTATTGACATCAAACGTACTCATTCATCACGGCGACGCACCGAACATTGATTTCGTCGCTAAGATTGGTGGATGGGTAAAGAATTTTGGAGCAGTCTCGGGATTTGGTGCGTTGTCAGTATTGGCCGTGAGATTTTGCGGAATCGGTTCGCTACTACTCAAGGCCTTCCCCCTCCTATCCAAAATCCTCCAAATGACTTGTTTCAAAAAGCCTCCATTGGCCATCACCGCTGCAGATCTACCCATGTCCATCGACGTACAACCAACCGCAGTGACCGGCCCATTCCAACCCACCGCATCCGCATCTACAGCAGTTCCGCCACGCCGTACGCGACCGCGCCAACCACGACCGCCACACACGACGCAGGAAGGCGAAGCCTTCTTACCACGGAGATCACGATCACAGCCCCGAAGAGTCGAATAAAATCGCCATAGCGTCCTTTCTCATCACTAGCATATTGCCTTTACCTTATAATTTTGCCATAGTGTTCCCTTGTTCTCAGTTCTTAACGTTGTCCCTTATTCTATCATTTCTTTTAGTAATCGCCATAGCGTCCTTTCTCATCACTAGCATATTGCCTTTACCTTATAATTTTGCCATAGTGTTCCCTTGTTCTCAGTTCTTAACGTCGTCCCTTATTCTATCATTTCTTTTAGTAATCGCCATAGCGTCCTTTCTCATCACTAGCATATTGCTCTTACCTCATAAATTTGCCATAGTGTTCCCTTGTTCTCAGTTCTTAACGTCGTCCCTTATTCTATCATTTCTTTTAGTAATCGCCATAGCGTCCTTTCTCATCACTAGCATATTGCTCTTACCTCATAAATTTGCCATAGTGTTCCCTTGTTCTCAGTTCTTAACGTCGTCCCTTATTCTATCATTTCTTTTAGTAATCGCCATAGCGTCCTTTCTCATCACTAGCATATTGCCTTTACCTTATAATTTTGCCATAGTGTTCCCTTGTTCTCAGTTCTTAACGTCGTCCCTTATTCTATCATTTCTTTTAGTAATCGCCATAGCGTCCTTTCTCATCACTAGCATATTGCTCTTACCTTATAAATTTGCCATAGTGTTCCCTTGTTCTCAGTTCTTAACGTCGTCCTTTATTCTATCATTTCTTTAGTAATCGCCATAGCGTCGTTTCACATCACCAGCACATCCATCGACCTTATAATTTTGCCACAGTGTCCCCTTTTTCTCAGTTATTAACGTCGTCCCTTTAGATCACCATTTCTTTCAGGAATCACCATAGTGTCGTCCCTTTAGTTTATTAACTCTTTAACTGGTTATTAATTCTTATCGTAATGCTTTCTACCCTACATCTCCACCATTTTTTTTTTTCCCGTGGTTTTTGGCAAAAAGTTGCGCTATTCATGTTTCACATAAATTTGCCACAGTGTCTCGTCTAGGTGCGCGTTCGCTCTCTCTACTTCCATTTTTTTCTTATAGGCCTCCTCCTGTTCTATCACTCTTCCATCGCATGCCTTACTACTCGTGTTCAGAAGTGGGAGTGATTGTTGCGGGGCGCAACAATTGGGGAGGGGGGGTGATGTAAGGAATCAAGATCTCTGGCGACAGAGAACCAAAGGTTCTTGACTTCAAAGTAGGTCACCTTGTGATTGTCACAAAGCAATACAAGGGGATGACCGTTAGGGTAGCCTCCCATGGATTGCCCACACCATACCATCATAAAACTTCTTCTAGAATGTCACCCTTGCTACACAAAGGAGAAGGTCAAGTTGACCGTTGGAAAAGACGCTACCGGACCCCCACGCCAACGAAGGAAAAAATGCTTCTTCTAGAACTAATAAATAGAGCTAGAATTAACTCGCCCCTCTCTCAGTCTTCTGTTAGCATTCTTGCTAGTTGTTCCTGTCTGTTCCGGTCTGTACCAACTCCCAGCGTTTCTTTTGTTCAGCAATACAACATGCGGTAAAGTTAAACCTCGATTCTATTATTTTAAGTTTTTGTAAGCGTTTACGCGTTCCACGCGCGCGTAAACCTTTACATACAGAAACATATTTTGAAAGTGTCTATGAATGGATTCTGTTCTCCCTTTCACGTTTTTTTCAATATTTTGCTAGAAACTTCTCATCTACAGCTGTACAACAAATTTGGTGAGTGATGAAGCACTCTTAATTCTTCATCACTTTTAATTCTTACTTTCCGTTCCTGTCTCGAATTAATTCATAAGTCAAAGAGAACTAGATGAACTTAGGTTTCAAAAGCGCATCAAATGGGCTAGCATCCATTGCACGTACTATTATTTGCGACCAAGTACAACGTAATGGAAAACGAAATGCCATGGAACACGCAGTACTAGCTTATATAAGAAACTGAATATCCGTATAATGTTAAATGGTATGCAATTAATTTATTATCGAAAAGTATTTTTACAGGACATTCCAATATTCGTCAGCTAAGAAGTATGTACAGTAGAGAAATTATTTGCCGAAGCTTTGTCCGCTACCGGTACCAGTGGCGAAGTTCTGGCCGGTGAAAAGGCTGGATCCAGCAGATCCACTTCCACTGCCTGTACCGAATCCACCGTTCTGAGCGCTAGAAATGCCGACCTGAACGAAAAATGAAGGACGCATAAGCATTTTATCCACTGCTCGAGAAACAAAACATTCACTTACTCCTGAAGCTGAAACTCCTCCAAAGCCTGCTGATCCTGTTCCAGCACCGGCACCGCTTCCACTGCCTCCTATTTTCGGTTTAAAAATAGAATTTCAGAGATTACGATTTAGGATCGAGCGATCTGTACGAAGATGTTGTTTCATACCAAATCCACCTAGTCCACCAAGTCCACCAAAACCACCAATGGGGCGGAGGCCCACAACGGGACGTCCAAAGCCACCGCCACCAAAGAATCGTCCTTGTGGCACAGCCACAGTCACGGCGATCAAGAGAGCTAGAGTGATGATGACCTGAATATATTTGAAAAAATGTTATTAAATAAAATTGATATCAGAAACGAACAAGACTTGGCAAAAAATGATATTTTACCTTGTTCATTTTGAAGATTGTTTGATTCTGTCTGTCTGCTGTTCCAGCAGCTGCTTTTATACGCAAAACTGTAATGAGTCTGTACCATGTGACGCTGCGGCCCAAGGTAATGCGACCTACTTTTCTTAACCGTTTTATTCATATTTCCTCTGTGTCTAGCGTTGTTGCTTAGTTCCGATTTTCCAATGGATTCGGAAATGGGAACACTTTCATTTTTATGCACACGACACATGAACTCGTTCACCTTCAGATGTGCACGTCAAACTAGAAGCAATTATATCTACGAACAAAGAAAAATGTCACGAGATTTCTGCATCAAACCAGATTTACATAATGAGACTACTCTTTCAAGGATACTTCTTGCTAGAGAACTTCGAGGACTGCACAACACCTGCCGAGTTTATCCTCGTGAATTAGGTATGGACTTTTAAAATTTAAGTTAAGTGTTTTAGCATAACGTCAGTATAGATAAATTGCCGACAATCGAACTGTTGTAACACAATTGTCCCTCTATTTAAATGGTTAGAAAAAAATCTATCACAAGACTGTTCAATAAATTATTTCGTGTCAGTTTATTGCGTGATTATGCCCAACCATATACGGTTCCTCTAGCAACTATGGTTGCCAGCTATAGGTATCGTTCAGCTAGCGTCAGCATTCTATGGTTCAGCTAGCGTCAGGATTGCTATGGTTCAGCTATCGTCAGGATAGCTGAGATAGGATGATTGTATGAGTTAATTGTATTCAAATCATTGGGAACAGTAAATTTCCCAAGGGGTGAATTCGCCCGACTCTTTCGAATCTCCATTGCGAATTTTTTTTTGTGTTGTGGGGGAAATTCGTGAGTCATAACTTGCTTTTTCAAAATTCAATAGCTGTATACGTTAGAGCGAGTGTTTCTTTCGAATAGATTGGGGAAAAAAAGTATGTCCACCATAACAAATGGTTCAAGGCTTTGTATTTTCACAATGTTCGAATGGTGCGTCAGTTTGCTTCAACGGGAAAAATTTTTATTTACATATTTAAAATCCAATCCAGATGAGAATTGTCAGTAATTATTTTCTTCTGTCATCATCATCGTCATCGCGAATCACCGTGATGATCTGACTGACCGGAGCTTGAGCGGAGGCGAAGGCGAAAGCTCCTCCTTGGGATGGCGCAAACGGGACGTTGGCAATGGGAGCGGTGACAACCACGTTTGGTATGGCCGAGTTAATTACATCGAGAATTGCAAATTCGACTGCAAGGAAAAGACATATATATACTTATTCCATCATGGGTATTTGAAATCCACTTTGTATGTGTTCCACTTACTATTTTGGGGTGCGGAGTACACGACAGAGACACTGACTAACAGAAGAAGAGAGATTACCTGCAAAAAAAATAAAAAATTCATTTCCCATTAATTGTAAGTTCAAAATAGATTTTATACCTTCATGATAGTAATGTATATCGGTCAACGGGGACTACTTGTTTTCAGTCGATAGCTGATGTAGAAGTGCAACTGGTACATTTTGGGGTCCTGATTGCGGTTTTTTAAGGGTTTTACCTTTCCTTCGCTCAAAGCAACTCAACGCAAACCTGTTTGCAATGAAAAGAACTTGAATACACCAAGGGTTTTTCCAAGGTTTGTGTTTTTTGTAACTTGTTTTCATATACATGATACATATACATATACATGACGGTATTTCAAAACTTGACAACTAGCAATCAAACACCCATAGGTTAATTATTAATCCCCGAAATTTTTTCTAAGAGGAAATCAAGTCACCGAATCGTTGTCACACAATTCATTTTTCTTCTATTCCTCATACACACATTTGATTCAACCTTGAAAAGCCTTTATTCTGTTGATATTAGATATGGACACTTCCACTTTTAAGGAAAGAAGGAAATGAAAGAGTGCTGCGGAACTGGGAATTATTCAGGATGTGTATGTGCATTAATTTGGTCCAGTCGTAATTGAAAATTCGTTTGTAAATTCACAGAAAGGAAAACGAGATTAAGTCTGGAACTTCGTGACTGGGATGGGAACAAAATTTGGCATGAAACAAAGCATTTGTACAGAACATATTAGGCTCAAGTTCAGCACGGTACGCAGTTGCCTTCCATTACCATATCTGGAGTTGAACACCTGTATCCCGGACTTGGCAAGCTATTCGCAGTTTTAATAACATACTGTGAAAAAGATTTCACGTCATATAATTCTTCCCACATGATGTGGCGCATCCAGGAAGCAACGCCTAGCTGTGCGAAACAGCCTCTCATAAAGAGAAATCTGGTTAAAACCAGATGATGTTGGGCGAATGCATAGAGTGGGAAATTCCAAGCTGGGAATTTCCCACTCTAGCGCTCCCATAGGGAATCGCTTTAGGCTGGAAACCCAACTATAAAATGCTAGGGAACGCGGAGGCATCAGCAAGCACTCGCCTACTGGTATTCCAAAGAAAAACACTTTCTTCCGCGTTGCAACAAGATGAACAAGGTAACATCGCCCTTATTGAATTTAAGAAAAATTTTTTACTACTATTATTTTCTATTATTATTCTAAGTACATTAGAATTTAAATGTAATTTTTTTACAATAGATGCTGGTCATCCTAATTGTCGCTATGGTTTTGGCGAACTGCTCTGCCCTTCCATTCTATGGATTTACTGGATGTGAGTCCATCTTTTGAAAACTTATGTTGTCAGCCGTGGTTTAATTATTATGATTTTTCATATTTCTTGATACCGTTTAATAGATGCTCCTGGTGGAACCGGAGCTGGCTTCGGAACTGGCCACGCTGGTTATGGTGGTGTGTCAGCCAGCGGAGTAGGCATTTCTAGTGCTCACAATGGCGGCTTTGGTTTTGGATCGGGATCAGGATCAGCCTTCAGCAGTCCCTTCTTCGGACAACACGCAACTGGTTCTGGACACGGACTTTCTTTCGGAAAATAAAAAACTCGAGAGCCATAATTTTTTTACAATGTAAAATCATGTGTCCTTTTTTAATTCGATGCTTTTTAAATTTTGACAATACAAAAAAACAAACACACATCATGTTATGGTACTCTAAATTTCAAGGTTAAGGGAATTTTTTTATGTTGTGTGTGAACGACAAATATTTAGTGCGGACATGGAACCGGTTTGCATCTGCAATTGGATTCATATCATGCTTAACCATACATGATGGCTTAGCAAGAATGCTATAGCTAAAGCGCTTTGCACATTTACGTCAGATGCTTCGAATCAATCACACTCCGAATAAGTTTATTGCAAACGAGCATGGTCCTTATTATCATAGTAGCTCAGCAAAAAAATGCCTTTGTTTGTCCTTTGTAATATAGGAAATCACGTTGTCGTGTAAACGCAACTATATATAGTGGAAAACACTATTGGCGGTGTCGTCAAAGAAACGGCCCCATGCAGACCTTCATTATTCACGAATAGTTTCGTTTTCTTGTTTTTTTTCGGGTGAAATGTACGCACGAACATATTTGCATCTCCCCATTACGCCCATTTTTGGAATTATACCTGGACAGGCTTGAATTGTTGTCGTGTGCAGCACAAAGAGATCATCCTGCGTATGTACATAATAGTCTAACATGGACATTCAGATTGCAGCTCATCCAAGTTGGTAAAACTTTGTCAACAGTTTCCAGATCGCTAAACCTGTAAGAGGCCAAAAAGAATAACAATAAAAGAAGCGGGGAAAAGAAGAGGTGAATTCCCTTTCTTGACTGAGTTACCCACACTACAAAGACTTTTCGGTTCAAGACACAGGGAAATGTTATCTGGATGTTTGACAATCGTAAAATAATTCGGCGAATTCTGCAAAGTTAGGGGAGGGGCCAATTGACATGGTGATAGTTCCCGAATATCCAGTAATAATCGGTTTTCTGTTATTTCTTTGTTTTGTGCATTGTGAAGCCACCAAATGGAAAATCCCAAACAAAACACCCGACGGCTAAGGGAGCAGGCGGAAGCCAAAGACACCAACTATAAAAGCCATTACGAGCTTAACGACAATCATCAATAGCACTTCAACATTTCTACAAGACAATTCTTCCGCGTTTAAGAAAATGAACAAGGTAAAATGCCATCGAAGCAGATTTTTTCTGTCATGTTCAATCATTTAATTTGATTGCGTATTCGAATAGATTTTGATCTGCCTTGTACTTGCCATGGCTTTGATGTGCTGCTCTGCCCGTCCACAGTATGGTTATTATCCTGGATGTAAGTACAACTTTGGGTTGTAACTTATCATTTGTTGATGAATTTTGGATTAAAAAGTTTAAATTTTTTAAATCATGCTTGATGTAGTTGGAGGTGGAAGTGGAGCTGGATTCGGAACAGGCCAAGCTGGTTTCGGTGGCGCTTCAGCCAGCGGAGTAGGAATCTCAAGTGCTTACAATGGTGGATTCAGCTCCGGATCGGGATCTGGATCAGCCTACAATGGTGGTCTTTTCGGTGGACAATACGCAACTGGTTCCGGACAAGGCACTTCTTTTGGAAAATAAAACCCTGGGCATCAGTGAATTTTAACTATGAAAAATCAGGTTCTGTTTCTTGTTTGGCTTTTCTTTTATGTTTTGATTTTGACAATATAATACTAAAAGTACGGAAATTGTATTTTCTTTTCCCCGTGGCGCTAGGCAGTGACCTTTATAATTGTTATATCGTAGCTTAACTATATATGATACGTGGAATTAATCAGAGAATCTGTCGCGAAATCGTGCATGAAGTCTTCGTTGTTGCTGTTTAAAAGCACACCACGCAGCCAACTACCTTGTATTTTTCAGTTTGCCTTCAAATTTCTTATTATATCCAATGAACGGACTCGGAGCTGGATTTTGAACTGGCCAAATCAGTGACACCATCCATAAGCGAGCAAGGTTGCGATTTGTAGGGTTCATAGAATTGCAAGTTTAACGTCGAATTAAGATCAGAGATATGAAATTCCAACATGTTGGAAACTCCAAATGAGGTTTAGTAAAGCTCCCACGACAACACGTATAATAGAGTCCTACATTAAGATAAAACATTAAATGGCTGCAACAGTTAGATGTTTCTTTTCCATAAGAACCAGTTTGCAGACTGCACTAGAAAGTGCGGTCCTTAAATCCGGTATATCAATTTGGTCCGTGGAAGTCGACCATGAAATACAGCATGGCTATTTGTACTATAGAGCACAATATATGACAGTTGTTTTATCTCGAATTGTGGAATTGAACCTATACATCAATTTTTGCCGCGTTAGAAAAACGTATAAGAAATTTGAGAAGATTTTTCCCAAGTTGCTGGGAATTCCCATTTTTGTACCATCACCCAACACATGCAGGTTTCATCCGATTATTACTGGATCAGTGAAATAGCCTACATTGTATTAGCATACTTGTTGGAACCAGTAATTGCGCAATGTAAATTTTTTAGCTGCTAACGCAACCATTCATTTAGGGAAAATACTGAAGACCAGTTGATAGGTGATGGTGTGATCCGTCGCACGGTATCCAATGCGTTCTGTAAAGCAGAATGGTGCAATCATGCCCTGACCTGCTAATGTATGGCCACGCGCGGTTTGTCATTGGTGCTCCAGTTAAAGTTCATTTTTTCCTATAATTCTTATTGAGATAGGAATTAGGAAGTCCTCGAAGGTCGAAACGGGAATTTACGGAAGAATGGAGTTAACAATCCCGGTAAAACAAGTACTTTGGTGACTTCCTGCCCAGAAAAAAACATCAAGGTTCAAGAGTTATCATAGAATGTGCATTGTAAATCGTCAAAGTAGTATTAGGATTATCAATGCTATGCCGTAAAAAAAACATTGCTGCAGGTAAAGTTGAACCTTGAAAAAAAAACTCTTCATGATTTTCAGGCTCTGTTTACTTCCGAACAGGTTTGGTGGACTCGCATTTAAGCCAAAGAAACACGAATGCTTTAAATAACAGCAATCGGGCACCCAAAATTAATCAGTTGCACTTGTGAATCAGCCATCGACTGACAAACATCTTGTTGCTGTTGAAAGACATCAGTAATTTCTCAAAAATCATGAAGGTATTTAGTAAATTTGCAACTTCATAATTGAAATGTTGTCTTAATGCTCTTCCTCCAGGTTTTCGCTCTTCTTCTGTTGGTCGGTGTCTCCGTGGTTTACTCCGCGCCGCAAAACAGTAAGTGGCGAATTTGCACCTTTGATTATGTAAATTAAATTGAATATATTTTTTTTGTGCAGTCGAATTTGCTATTATTGATGTCATTAACTCAGCTGTACCCAACGTGGCTATAAATATTCCGACGGCTGCTGTTCGGCCGGTAGTGAACATCCCAGCTGTACCACCCCAAGGAGGAGCCTCCGCTTTCGCATCCGCTCAAGGCCGGCCTGGCTCGCAGACTTTCGCTAGCACAAACATCCAAAGGGGCGATGACGACGATAGAAAATAAAGAATAATGGATAACTGTACCTTTGGAATAATCCCGAATATGTACATATTTTTGTTAAATGAAGAAATCTGAATCAAAATACTTTCGAAACAAAAAATAAAACACGAACGTTTTTATCGCGAATACGTTTTTTTGCTGAATTCTAGAAGGAAAGTTAACAAGTAACTGTGCACTTATCTTCAAGCTGCTCCTCTAACCCAAATAGCCATTAGTTTATTGAGAAATGAATGACGTCACTGTTTCTAACGTGAATGAAAAAGAAGGCCAAGAGCAAAATGAATTGTTGTTATCGAATTTTCTGCCAAATTGCCACACAAATATAGGAGTGCAAATTATTTAGCACTATTAAATTAATCCGGCTTCTTTTCAACATGACTTTTGCTTTGATATTAAATACCCTAACGAGTTTTTTGCAATGAGATTTTTTAGTATGCTCATGTGCGTCACCTTCCTGATGGCAACACAATGGCACTAGGCTTAAAAGTTTTTCAAGAAGTTAGCCAAACATAAATCACGTTATGATAATAGGCAGGTCAACCGTAAGAGTATCGAAACTTGTCATTAAATAGTATAAATACCCTTAAAAAAGAAATGCAAATTTTTTAAAACTTGTTTATTGCACACAATTCGTGACATTTGAAATCACGGAGCATTTGTTAAATACGGCCAGGTAAGGGAACTAGTTCATGAGCTTCATAATTAGAAATGGAAAACGAAAGTATTCCTGTTTGCGAGTCTGTTAAAGAAATCAGAATTGAATCAAGTATTCGCCATAGCAATTATACTAGACGACCCCGATAAAGAGCCCATTCGAATATTTTTGGAATCTAGGTCGAATTCACCTTGGACCACAGTGCTACATGAGAAAGACACGACGCGCTTTTCCATATAAAACAAGCCAATGTTCAAGCAAACGACAGAATCAAACAAGCTTCAAAATGAACAAGGTAAACAGTTATTCGTCTTTAGGTTTATCGAGATAAAAGATTGGCTGTTATTAAAGAATTTCAATATTTTTTGTAAAGGTACTCATCACTCTTGCACTTCTTCTTGCCGTGACTGTGGCCGTGCCACAAGGACGACGATTCGGCGGAGGTGTTGTCGGACTTCGCCCCATTGGTGGTGGTTTCGGTGGACTTGGAGGACTAGGTGGATTTGGTGGACTTGATGGATTTGGTAAAACAAATATTTTACGTTTTTAATAATCCAAATAGTTTAAATCCTATTTTTATTTGTTCATTCTCACCAAAAGGCGGTAGTGGAAGCGGTGCCGGTGCTGGAACAGGATCTGCTGGATTTGGAGGAGTTCAAGCCTCAGGAGTAAGTGAATTTTGTTTCTCGAGCAGTGGACAAAATGTTTACATCTCTTTATCGTTTAGGTTGGCATTTCAAGCGCTCAGAACGGTGGATTCGGTACAGGCAGCGGAAGTGGAGCTGCTGGATCCAGCCTTTTCACCGGCCAGAACTTCGCCACTGGTACCGGTAGCGGACAAAGCTTTGGCAAATAAATACGCTTAAAGTCAACATCGATTAACTAACATATTGACGGAATATTTTGTATACTATGTACAAAACCATAATGATTAATAAATAAGATATCTGCTATACATCCAGTCTCACAGTTTATACTCAGTAGAGTAATGAGTCATCCTAAGGACTGTTGTCTAGTCCTGTCTTCTTCCGGTAAGTGAAAACGTCTAGCTCAACTGATGGGCACCTCCGATTAAATTATAATTGTAGTGAAAATGGCGAGCCATTCGTCTGTGATATGGACTAACTGTACATCTTCAATGCTTTAGGAGGATTTAATTTTAAAAAACGGTAAAAGGTAGGCGAAATTAACGTCCGTTTATTGCCCGATTCCCACTAACGGCTAACAACTGAAACACATACGTATTTACTAGATATAATAACCATATAAAGCTTTAAGCTTTATTTCCATAACCACGTTATTCGTTAATAACATTCTTCCGAGTGATAACTTACTCCAGCGTGCTGATTTACATGTTACGAGTATCATTTAATTATTTTTTAAAAGAAGGAGTCCTTTAGCAGTGAATTCTGATGATCAACGCTGATAGCTTTGTTGTTTCTTTGTGGCAGTACCTCTTCTCCTTACATTTGCTGGATGCTTGTGTCGTGTTGATCACGTGACAGTCTGGGGCTCACCGATCGTTTTCCAGTTCTTCTGTTTGGGTGCCTGAAAGATATTCTCGAATGTTGCTGCTTCTTCTTATTTGTGTTTGGGCTATTGATGAGTTGTCCAGTAAGGGGATGGTTGCCGAGAGACGGTTGCACAACTGGTCCAACTGCAGACGTATTTCTCCTACCGATGCCCGTTCGACTCCCGACAGTGTGGTCCGACTTGCCCGTCTTTAGTGGGTTTGAATCCATCAGCTCTTGAGTGGAGTTCTTTGCTAGGTTCGTGGGCTGTTCCATAATAGCAGACTCTGGTAACGATAGGAATTCCGGAATTTCTGGTGATCCTATCGTTTCTTTTGAGGCCGTGTTCACTAACTCACTCTGCTGGACTAGCTGTGGGTCTGGTGTGACAACAAAGCTACCCATCTGATGGCTTACTATTCTTTCAAAAGGTCTCCGTGTTGAGGTTTGTAGTTCACTGTTTATACTAAAACTCTGTCTTTTCATTAATGTGTCGGCAGGAAACGCATTGGAGCGGATCGGTGCGCGGATGATGCCTTTCGCCATTTTGGGGACGACGAATACGTTATCCTTATTGCTGATTCCTATTGGATTTTGGAGGACTGCCGTAGGGTTTCCCAAGTTTTCTTGTACAGGGTAGTCAAAGTCGATTTTCTGAGTCTTGTCTTCTGATTTAACAGGTTTCATAATGTCAGACTCTTTCGTTGTTGGAGTTGTGGCGATAGTTACTGGCCGAGATGTGTACGTTGGCTGGACAGAGGACCGGACGGGACTAGAGGTAACAACAAAACTACCCATATTATGATTAATGATTGTTGCAGTTGTTCTCTCACGTTTATTGTTGGACGTTCCAGGCTTATTCGTGGAGAGGATTGTTGAAACTGTTGTACTAGGAACTGGCGTTCGGACAGTTTCATTTGCTTTTTGTTTGGGAACGACAAAAACATTGTTCTTATTGCTGATTCCAATTGGATTAGGAACATTTCCGATTGATAATTTCATTCCATCTCCCAATGGAGGGTCGATGTCGAGGATACGTTCAGTCGTTCGTCGTTCGACGTTCGTAAGCGGAGAGCTTGGATAAGAAGGTTGGATGGGTCGGGCAGCGTTCGATCGCGATAAAATATATGGAATGGTGGGCCGGACAGGACCAAAAGATATGTCAAAAGTGTCCGTTCGATGACCAGCTGTCTTTTCGACTGGAACTCGAGTTGTCGTGGTTTTCTCGTTAACTTTACTTCGATGCTCTTTAGTTGTAAACGCATTGGTATCGAGCAATGATGGATGAAGAATATCATGGCTGGGTGAGTTCAGCAAAGTACTATTAGAATTTTCGTATTGGGTATTGATATTTCTTGGTGGTTTAGTGCTGGCAAGGTTCACGGACGTTGGTTCTGTGCTCGTGACAAAATAAGGTGGCCGGCCCGCGCTGGCAGATGATCTACCTATAATTCCTTCATCACGTTTTGCTACCGCGTTGCGATTGTTTTCAATAGTCGGTCTTATTATTTCATCTTCTATAGGATGGCTATAACTCCGATAGCCAGTTTCAGCAGAACTAACAAAGTATGGTCCGGAGCCAGCCTTATTTGCAGACCTTGTTATGTGCCCAGTCTGAACGAACGGTCGAGCTTGATTAGTAGGAACGATACTCGCATCCAACGGACTTTTCGAGGATGCCATCGGCTTTGTAGGTTGGCTTAAATGAACAGATTGGACTTGCGTTGATGAGCTCGTTTTGTGTAAAGGTAGCCCACCCTGGTGGATAGTTATGGGGTCTTCGTATACGTTTGTCATAATGGTTTTTATTGGGTATGATTTGATTTCATCAGAGGTCTTCGTTTCTTCTGGGATTGAATAACTGCTGTGCTTTTCGTAGACCATTCCTTTTAAAAGCATCTCCGCAGAAGGCGGTTTAACAGTCCCCGCCTTACCAAGAGGATTTGAGCTAGTCATTGTATTCAGCGGTTGGGCAGAAGGCAAGCTGTGGTCATAATTCACAAGAAAAGTATTTTTCTGTAGTGTTTCTCCAATTGGATGGAGTGCTGTCGATATTAGCGGTTGTGGTTTTACGTCCAAATTAGGCGGGTTCATAAGGATGTGATCTGCTGGGAATGGAAGAACGAGCACCGGTTGGATGGCATCGTCAACGAAAGTAATACCGTTATTAGAATCGACATCCATCCGATTTTTAATGAACTTGGTTGGATTCATCGCTTCAAAATCGTTGCCCAAATCAAGGGGCTGATCTAATGGAATCACCGATGGGTTCACAAAATACGGTGGCCGGCCCGGACTAGCTGATGATTGTGGTCTGACGATCGTTCTCGGTGTGTTTACAGCATCTGCTATTGGTTCTTCCACACGTTCTTCTTCATCCAGGTATTCAAAGCCACTTTCCTCCTCGGAATCGAGATAATAAAAGGGTTCATCAGATTCGGTGGTCGTACTAGTCTCTTGCTTCCTCGTTTCATGAGAACCGTTGTAATGTTTTGATTTCTCGGGTTTAGATGTAGTGGTAGATGTAACAGTTTTCATCGGTTTTCCACCGTCTGGATTCCCGTAATGGTTCATCTCAAAATCCTCTGATTTCTTGCCCGTCTCGTATGAGAAAATGTTACTGGCGCGTGAGTCCATGAATTGAGATCGAACATTAGGTCGAACATCGTCCGAGCTTCCATTACTGTTGTTTCCGAAGTTCCCTTTATTCCTGTACGAAACAATGACACTGCTATTGTGTTGCCCAATAAGTTTTGTTTTGGTGTTTTCCGGTTGTTGACCGCGGGATTCCTGCGTGCCGGAAGACATTTGTTGTTTGTTTAAGTTGTCCGTTGGAAACTCAACGGGTTTGATTGTATGTGCTGGTTTAGAGCGAGCCTGTAATCCAATTTGTACGGGCCATTCGCTTAACCCAATCTGTTCGGAAGTGTGTCCTTCTTTTTTAAGTGCCGTTTCCGCATTACCTTCCGTTCTCTCTGGAACTGGGGTGATGGGACTCATTGTCGATAGCTGCCCAATGACCAATATTATGTCTTCATTGGGATCCTCTTCGTCAGTTTTAAATTGACTTGGATTCAATTCCTCATCGAACGTTCGATCAATGAGAGAAAGTCCACTTGATTGGTTCAAATCAACTACTTCATAATCTTCTGATTCTTCAATATCTTCATCTTCTTCATCAGTCAACAACCACATTGCTTTCGAATCTTTCTTCAATCCGTAGTGGCTTGTTTTCCGTGCGGAGTCGGGCTCAAATAAGCCCGACTGATCTGAAGAGGAACGTTTGTCATCATTGCCTCTTATGGTAGTTGCGTAATGATCGTTTAACACCGTTGTTGTTGAAGGTGTTTCTGTAGACAGTACTATTGGAGATACACCATTCAAAATCACGTTGACGTCCATAAACAAAGGTTTGCCCTGTCGGTTTTTCTGTTGGGATAGGTGGGATGATGGATCCGCTGATTGAGACGGAGGATAGAGAGCGGAGCTATTTACTTGTTCAATTAGGGAAACGTTCTTTGATCCACTGGCATCTACCATAAATTTCGGCGTGGAAGGGCGAATTGAATCCAAAACAAAAGTCCTTTTGCTGCCACCTTCTTGCGACCTGATGGTTGCTAGTACAGCCGCTGATGCTGGATGGGAATTCCAGCACATCAAAATAGAGACGACGATCAGGAAAACGATCAAGGGTCTCATCTTCAATCGTTTGAACTGTTTAACAGTGGCACTTAAGAGAAGAGAGGAATTTTCATTCGATGTCGCCAAGAAAAAACTCACTGTTCATCCGCACTGCTCATCAACGACTGTGGCAACATTATGAATGTAGTTTCCATCGTCTTCGTTTGTTATTGGTGTATCGGGAACGAAAACAAAAAGACAAATCTCACGGTATTTACTAAGTAACTGCTCGTCGATTGAAAGTTTCCGTTCATTTTTATAGCGTTAAATGAGAATAAAGACTACGCAACATTCCAGTTCAAGCTTTACCTTCAGTGAATCAATCGACCGTTGCCTCACTGATTTCTTTGTATAATAAAGAAACGCTAACGGGCTAGGCGTAAAAAAATAAACTCGTTAATAAAGGAAGTACAGTATAGAAGGAAACCTCTTCATTGTCTACTGGGTTTCCGGCAATCGACCATCTGCTTGTTGTTGTGCGTTAATGGTTCCGCATTGTTGGAGTGTTAGCTGTACACGGTGCGGGGCAAAGACAATATAATTTTCTGAATCCCGTAATCAATGTTTTGTAACGTATTCAACAGATACTTTAGCCAGAAGATTGTTTCCGAATTGCCGATGTGGGATATCGATTTTTAAAATACCTTTCCTTCCTTGTCTCGGTGCCATTTTGCTATGTCGACGTTCTCACCATTGATACACTAACCGTTAACGCAAATAATATTATTACTACGTCACCTTTCACGCGAATAGCTATAAAATTGTTGAGACCGGTGTTGAGTCACATAGAGGACAAATAAGTACTGACTGAAATCAGTCTAACATTTTTCACACCCCATGGCTCAGGTAATGTTGTCTGATGATAACGTCACGCAATCGATAGGAAGTACAACAAATTTTAAATTTCATACAGAATTTTCATGATAATAACAATCATATATTCAACAAAGCTAAAGCACATTCCAAGATCAACTTGTAATGTGTGAAACTAGACAAAATCAAAGTAAAATGCTCATAGTAAGTTTGACCCTTAGCCAAAATAATTTGGCCTCAACGAGTTTTCAGCATTTAGTTAGGATATTCCAGATATCGTCTTGTAAAATATAAGTATAATAAAGGCAAGAGGCAGATTGAATTTAGCTGCTCTGGTATGTGACGTCAGCGACGTAGCCACGATCGTCGAGGACTTGGTAATCGACAACCTGTCGACGACCATCAGGCAACAGGACGTCGTACCTTCCCTTAGTGTTATTTCCAACACGTTTCTCACTGTGTCCAAAGTCTTGCTTCGTTGATGGATCGCTAACCTTGTAAGAGAAACTGTAACTGGTAGGTACCTGTCATTGACGTCAAAGAAGACAAGTTAAATTATAATTGACATCATTTTTCAGTTGTCAACATTTGAGCAGTAATGAAACGGAATGAGTTTTTTTAAAAATTCAAATCTTACGCCGTTCGTATAACCTGTTGATCCTGCTTGAACACTAGCGGATTTTGGGCTCCGCGGCGGTGATAGAACAAATGAAGTTGAAGATACTGGCGAACCGCTTGACCTTGGTTCAGAATTCGTCGATACTGGAACAACTGATGCTCGGGCACTTTGAGGAGGGGAAGGCAAACTCTTGGCGCTGCGCAAAGGCGTTGAAACAGGGGAGGGTGAAGTCGAGGTTTGCGTTGTTATTGAAGAGGGGCGATTAGGACTAGATTCAAGGGCTTTGGGTACGCGAGAAGATGGGTCAAGGGTATTCGTTCGAGGTAGTGAAGAAAACAAGGACTTTGGGGTACTAGAAGGAATGGATTCAAGCGAGGAAACAGGCCTTAAAGATGAATCCGAAGGTGACTTGGGGGATTCCGGTTTTGAAAAGGTTGAAGGTCGTAGAAGAACAGGTGCGTTAGGAATGGAATTAGAAGTGGGTGAAGAGCTGGAGACGGTAGAGACATAAGGTTCAGAGGTTGTAGATACAGTGGGTTTGGACGTTACATGCGATTGGGAGTTGGAAACAGTTGGTAATGGAGAAGATACAGATTCTGTGGTTTCAGAAAGCGATGAAGGAGAAGATGATTGTAGCTCAGCGAAAGGGGATGGCAATTCTGGATCAGTTGACCAGGAGAAGGTTGCATCGGTAGAGGAGGTAACAGGTTCTTCAACAGTAGCAGAGATATTGGTGGGGTCAATAGAAAGCTCTTTTCGCAGCGATGCTTGTCGAAAACGAAATTCCGAACGCATCGGGAGGGTAGCATTCGTCTTAATCACTGACGAAGTCGAAGAAGTCCGCAAAACAGATGACTTGAAAGGGTTGTACTTTGGCTGGTACGTCCTGTATGTTGTCGTTTCAACTTCCACCTGTCTGTGAATCCTCGGATTTGGGCGGAACGGTTTTTTCTGTCTGTTCGGTGGGGCTGCAAAGCCGAGCACGGCGAACGCAAGAAAGACCAAAGCCAATTGGACAAACTTTGACCCAGAAATGTTTACATTACACAGTGGCTTTTACAGCAATCCAACTAACAAAATGCATGCTTTTGTTTTGTTTTCGAAAAAAAAAAGAAAATAGAGTGTAAGAAAAGGAAGATTTGTCGTTTACCTTCATGTTGATTGGATTGTTGTAAGAAGAAGAATGATGCTTTCTCGAGGACGGTCATCAGCTTTATATAAGGCTAGCGAAAAAGGTAGTCAAACTAGTGATGTTTTCTCCTCCACCGGTAAACGGGGAGGTCGTTTCCCAAAGTCTGGTGCTCTCGTTTCAAATCGCAAAACTGCGTTTTTTTTTTCATAACCATAAAGCCTAATAATTTGAAGAAAATTTTTTAAGAGACGAGTTTGAATCACAATGCAATGAAAGTCGTTTGACATGTCAATTTACTTTACTTTCTCGTTTTGGACGAAGATTCCTTCGACTTTCTGTCAATGGCTCCAAATTGACTTTCCAATCGATGATTAAGCAAAGACGCTTCTGCTTTTTCAAGACATTTCGTATGTAATTGGTCTATTGACGGACGGAAATCGGATCAAGCTGATTATGCCCATTTCGCTGATGAAAATAAACTGATTTCGTTTGCAAGTTGATCGTTTTCGCCTCTTATAGTATTTCTATACGTGGTCTGACGTCGCACATTAAGTGTGTCCCATTTTTATCCTAACAATATGCAACATTAGAGCATAAAAAACTGAGTCATAGACTCTTTTACAATTGACTGGGACGACAGCGGACTGAAATTTGGAACCTCAACGTCAAAGAAGCGCAAAGAAGGAAATGGGGTGACAAAATATTGTACAGTGAAAGCGGTGAAATCGAATGGCGGATTACTTTCTTTATGCCCCAAATTCCGAATACAGATTCTGACAAACTGTCCGCAATACTATCGGAGCTTTACATATGTGAACCGAGGTCGATAGCGTTACCGGTTTTGCCAATCTGAACTGCTTAAGTGCTTATTACTAGAAAAATGGTTTCGTCAGGTACGAAGATATTACGATATCTTGTTTACCTAGGGATAGCTAAACGAGTAAATAATTTGAAATCAAAGCTTGTTGTTCTTCTACCATAAAAAGAAACTCATTTTTGTTGTCCGAGGAAAGAAAAATTTTAAAAACAATTACGTGGTTTCGTCATTTCTCGTCCGCTTGCAAAGCCAGTGGTGCTACCAGGTTTAGGTAGGCCAACTAGTCTTTGTCAAGCAATTAGCATCCTACCTGTATTGGCTGTACTGTTATCGATGACGTGAACGAAAAACTTTGGCACTGAATCCGGGCTGATGAAAGTCGAACATAAGTGAAAAAAAAAAAAAAGAAACTGTACTGCTCCTGACTTTGGCCGATCACCGTCATACTGTGCCCTATGATGTCAGCACGAAACTAAACTTTTCAAACAATGGGCCCGCAGTTTTTTTGTCCATCTATTACTGGGCACAGCCACACAACCAATAAAATCTTTCGACTTCAGTTTCTCAACGATAGAGCATGAAAAACCCAAAAGATGAAAGAGAAAGCACTTTCAGAGTTTAAATCCATTTAAGGCACAGCTTAGTAGCCACTCGTTTACAGAGATACATTTTGACAGCCATACATCTAGTCAGGCTTAATTTTGACAATCTTCCCAAAAAATTCCCGGAAAAAAGTGGTACAACATATCCCGTTATGTGTGCGTCAAGTGAGACAGTTTGAAAATCTCTGTGTAAGTAACGTTTAAAATAGAAGCATCGTAAGCCGCATGCGTTCGTGTGAAAAGGAGAGTTTAAGAGAAAGAACAAGTTTGCTGATTTCTATGGCAAGTTTGAAGAAGGATGTTTTCACGCAAAACTGACGAGCAAAAAACATAACCTACTTTCCATCTGTTGGTCACCAAGACCGGCTTATCGTAGAAAATGTCAACGTCCCCAGCTCTTTTCTAAAAGACCAGTTACACATTGATTCTATTGGCATGGATTCTATTGGCCGCTGAAAATCAGGATGAAATGGATGTCATCAGTTCGACGTACTCGAAACTCACAAATAAAATGCGTAGCTTAAAAGCCGTGTGTGATCACGGTAATTAACTTTAAGTTGCCTAGATCTGATTTAATACTATCTTTCTCGAAAATTCATTTTGAAATTATACTACTTGCTTGTTTGGTTTCCAAATTCTCACTGAACTGTAGAAACTGATCGCATTTTTATCTTTTCGTATACGAAGGTAACCCTACCCCGCCACAGCGTCACAGAGTCCTGTTGGAAAGGCAAGGGATGGACACGAAAAAAAAAAATTTTTAAAGGAAAGGTTTATTTCGTGCAAAGGTAACCCTATCCCGCGACAAGTGAGTCCTGTTGAAAATGCGAAAGTGGACACAAAAAAATCTTTTAGTAAAACAAGGAAGGGTGCGAGAAATTCCCACCGTTGTCCCACATTATCTCCTCGTTTGCTGTGGGTAGAATACTTGCAGTGCTATACAAATATACTGAAAACTGTCAAACACACACCCAGGAGATTAAAACAACATTATTTTTTTTGAAAAGCCGGCAGGATAATGTCAGGGTCATGCAAGATAAACAATTTTTGGCGATTGGAAACGTTTATTTGGTTGCGAAAGAGATTCCAAGATCAACTTGAAAAGGTAACGGAAATCAAGGTCTTTCATCAGGGCATTACTGGCAAAAACAATGAGCGAACATGGTGTTAAAGAAAGACTAGATGGGAAATTCCATATTCTCTTCTATTTTCGCGTTGGTTATCAACAATGGCGCAGGCGTTGTATTTTCAATGATGGGTGGCTCGATGAGTTTGATATCAACAGGCTCGAACGGATTGATATCGGCAGGCTCGAAAGGTTTGATATCACCAACGTACGAGACGTCGGCAGTGTAACCAGAATTATTCACAACCTGATAGTCAACAATCTGACGACGGCCATCAGGTAATACGACGTCATACCTGCCTTGCGTATTGTTTCCAATTCGATTTTCTTGGTGGCCGAAATCTTGATTAGTAGAGGCATCATTGACGCGGTACGAGAAACTATAATCCCCCTGTTGAAAGACATTTTTAAAAAATTATTATTCGCTATTTTTGAGCTAATTTAACGGTGAGGTAATTGCTAAATTTTGACGTACGGTGATCGATGCATCGGTAGAAACAGCGTGTACCGCGGATGAAGAGGATTTCGGGATGCGCGGGAGTGCCGTATCGTCAGAAGGGTTTGAAGCAGCCACTATGATAGATGTACCACGCGGGCGAGAGATGCTCGACGTTGAATATCCTGGAGAAACGGACTGTTTTGGAACGCGCGGAGAAGTCGAGCTGAAGAAAGACGCAGACAGTGTTGGAACAGATATTTCAGAGACTGGTGAAGACAAACTAAACGAACTTGAGCCAGTCAAAGGTTTGGAGGTGGTCGAAGGATATGCAACAAGAGATGGAGGTTTCATAATGGAAGACGGAAGTTCCATGTCGGATAGAACGTTAGGTTTCAAAGTTGAAGACGGACTAGCATTAGATTTTGGGTTGCGTGAAAGGGATTTGAAAAAATTGGTCATCGAATTGGAGGGACGCAGAAGATTGGACATGCTGAATGATGGTTTTGACGAATGCGTGTTTGAATCCAGAGAAGACGATGTACTGGAATCAGAAAACAAGATAGCAGAAGGTTCCGTAGCAGCAGCTGGAAGCGATGGATCGACGGAAAGGTCTTCTACTAGTAACGGATGACGAGGGATTTTTGTCACAGTTGGTGGAGATGTGGAATAACTATCTATCACTTGCGTCGGGATAGGTGGAAAAGTAGAACTGGCCGGTAATTGTTTGAAATTAAACAATGTTTTGTATTTCGGTTGGTATACTCGAATCGTTGTAGTTTCCTCTGTACGTCTGTCCCATCT
This sequence comes from Daphnia sinensis, assembly GCA_013167095.2. Taxonomy (NCBI): domain Eukaryota; kingdom Metazoa; phylum Arthropoda; class Branchiopoda; order Diplostraca; family Daphniidae; genus Daphnia; species Daphnia sinensis. Next base: position 7,316,784 of record CM023189.1, on the reverse strand, counting down.
GCCTCGACTGAAGATCGATTTTTTGGGGCTATTGGCTGGCACGGCTGCACAGGATAAGCTGGTGGCAAGGAGAATCAATGCTACCTGGAAAAACTTGCAAATGTTTGCGGGTAAGTGGTTCGGTTTAGATAGCTTCCTTTCATGGATAACACAATCACTTATCTGCAAGTGTAATAACAAAAATGGAAATTGTTTACCTTCATGTTGACTGGAGTATCGTTACAACAAGAATGATTTTTTCCTTTTCTATGACCAATGGATATAAGCTGCAACATCAGGGATGTCAAGTTTCTCTCCAGGATGAGGGCTCCTACCGGTTCTCATTTTCAATCATATCAATGAATCTCTTATAGGGTTCCGAAAAAACTGAAAGCTATAACATCTAATTTAAAAAAGAAGAGTTTGACGATGAATTCAGCCGATCCACCCTGTAATGAAAGTCGTTTCGCTGTTCCAGTATTTTGTTGGTAAACTTTCTCCGAGAATCATTTGACTTTCATCAATTAAAAACCAGCTTTCTAAAAAGACGTCTATCGCTGGGGATATGGGTGACGTTTTATTAAAACATGTCGTCTATTTAGCATTTTTGACAGCAATATATTTGTTGTTTAGTTCTAGACATCGCCAGTTCTTATCATTAAGAAATGCTTTTAAAATGTAATTTAAATCGTATAAGAATTTTTAATAACACTAACGGCCAAATTTCCAGTTGCAACTTTTACTTTACTGAAAACATGCAAATTACGGGAGAAGCAGCGTTACACCTTGGGCTGATCTGTTTCTCCTTCCACAGCATTTGCATTCACGATATCGGTAGACATATGTCGCTATTCAATGCAACCAAAGTGGATAAAACACTTCCTATAATCGTAACTGAAATTCCATCCAAGGTCCTAACTTACTAGGTTATGAGATAGAATTGCAAGAAAACCCTATTCGAATGTCGTAGCTTGCACGAACGCGGGAAACCCTTAAATAGTTTCATTCACGAACGCTAGATTGCTACTTCTACTGATGAGATATCGTATATACATTCAACGATTTGGCAAGTAAAAGTTCTTTTGGCAATATCAATTGTTCCACTTTTTTGTTGTTGTAATATTGAAGGAAAATTGGGTGGGGCAATATCTTCCGCATTATTTCGACATCAGATTTCCATTCTCTTCCCTTCAAGCGCTTCCTTCCCGCACGGCAGCCTTGGCTTTGCACATTTGTCCAGCGCATTCTATACCCAGACAAATATTCTAGATTTCAAAATAATATGTAACCGAAACCTTTGCCAAAAGTGCTCCCATTTACGGTCTAATGTACCTGCATAAATCCTTAAACAATTTTCAGATTTCAAAAGATCGAGTTTCACAAACTGCACGAATTCCGACATGCAGTTTCAAACAAGACACGATAACATATTCATTTCTTATCACATTTTTAAAATGCGAAGGAAGGCAAGACGTTCATTAGCAAGTGATTTACGTCATCGGCTTATCTTGATGCGCTGACGAAAGAAAACCTTCGGATGATATAAACGAAGCTGATAAGCACAGGCCACTTTCTCCCAAGTCTTTGTAAAAAACACTTTCAGTTTCATATTGTGATCGGAAGATGAATAACAGCAGCTGTTCTTCGGTTGACGAACCTCCAGACGTGGCAGGATTACGTCATTTGATTTACGCCATCATCATGCCTGTGATTCTCGCCTTTGGCATGTTGTTCAATACTTTCTCTCTCGTTGCAGCGGCCCGTTCCAAACTCAATTCCATCGCTCTCTCCTACCTCTTTGCTATCATTTTGTCTAACTTATCGCTTATGATTCTAGCCGTGCCGTGGCTCATGCACCGAGCCTCTGAATCAGATCACTGCTATCCCCACCCAACTGCGTTTTATCACGCCAACATCGAACCGATATTACTCAATTGGTTGGCTACGTTTTCGACCTACGTTTTATTGTGCATGAGTATCGAACGATTCGTTTCAGTTATTCAACCTTCGTTATTCCACCGAATTCACGTGTTATCGAGAGCCATATTGGCTCTAGTAACGTCTTTGTGTCTATGCCTTATCATTCACCTGCCCATGTACCTGAAATGGAGTATCATATGTCCCGATTGCTGGTCTGTAACAATAGCAAACGATGTTATTTCCACAACGTTGTGGTGGATCTATATCTGCACGTCACAGACGATGGCCAGGTTTGCACCGTGCGCTGCTCTAGTTATCTTAAACATCATCACCATATTCAAGTATCGACGCATCATCAATAAACGGAGTCGGATGACGACCAACGCCGTATCAGCGTCTCAGATCAACACGCCAAGTAATTCCATGAACAACTTGTCAATATTGAAAAAGAAAATCGTGTTGAGTGCGTCTAGTCAAGAAGAGAAACGTCAGTTGAGACTTCTCAGCGGATTGGTTTGTTTGGTGGCCGTCTGTATCGTTCCGGCCGGTGTGGCCGCATTACTTCCTCATCCAGATGGATTTGAATATTACGTGTTTGGTTTTGTGGTGGAAGCGCTGGAGCTGTTCCACCACTCTGTGATTTCTCTAGTTATTTGCATGTGCAACAACGATATTCATCGAAGAGTCAGGAAAATGATAACATGTAATTCTGTCTCCGTCTGAATCGATACGAAACAATGGGTTTTCTATAAATGATATAACACTGACGACAGGCGAATTTCTCTCTGTGTGTGGGTGCCTGTTAAGAGATTTGAGTATTTGACGCGAAAAATTAAGAACGGCCAGCAATGTTGGTCCTCTTGGGTGCTGGGGCAACCTCTTCTTCCAACACATCGGGTTCCAGCAAGTCTCCCTCGCTTGTCTTGTACCAGTCAACGCTGTTAGTTGTTTGAAGAAAAGGATATAACGTGAATATAACAATACAATTTGTTTTTCAATTTTGCATATTGTTTTACCAGTCGGGGACGTTCCTGGGCCTATCGCAACGCTTGGTCAGGTCATTGAAGACCAAACCAGTGGTGCAACCGTTGCGGCGGGGTTCCTTACCACCGATGCAAACGTAAAAGTACTGGCAATCAGTTGGGTCAGCGTACAATGGGTCGATGAACTGGGGTCCTGTTGGCTCAGCCTCAAGAACTCGGGCAGGGCAATCAAATGCAACGACGTCTATTAAAATGAAAATGATGGGTAAGTATACAAAACTGATAAACCGTTATGATTGCAAACGGGAGTTTCGTGAATATATATACCTTTGCTTTGGCAACCGACACGGTTAGCCTCCCCTGGCCAGGAGCAGGTGCCAGTGTTGGGGTTGAAAACGAGACCATCGGGGCAGGTGATCAAATTGGCTGCGTGAAACATTTCACAAAGATTAAATACTCTCTACGTTTAGAGGTGGAAATGGGATTCAAACAGTACCTTGGCCGGAAGAGCAGAAGAAGAACTGGTTGCAGATAGTTGGGTCACTGTGTGCGAAGTAACCATTCTGGCGGGGGCAGTTGGCCGTAGCGTTGGCAGGCTCTATAATTGGAACACGCAAATTAACGCGATTTTCTAGGGCGAATGAATTAAAAGAAACTCACGGAGTTCGGGGCGGCCAGTACAATCGACGTTGAAGGGGAAATCGCATCGGCCACCAACGCCGCTGTTGGCTCCAAGATCAGCAAAGACCAAGCCATCATCGCAGAGCTTCTCGCTGAGGACGAAATTCTCGCACTCGTAGTAACGATCGCACTGAAGGCTGTCGGCGAAGACACCGTTCTTCTCCGGACAATCACTCTCAGCTTGTTGTCCGTAGACTATACAGGAGATTAAGATGGAAAAGAAGAACAATGATGGATACGTGCCATAAGAGATATAAATCATTTTGTGCGAAGGACAAAGAAAGGTATGAGGAAATGTTGCTATCAGGTATAAGTGAAAGTGAACCCCCTCCTCTTTGGTTAAATTAGAGGTTGAAGTTGTTTAAACAAATCTTGAAACGAAGGTTAAAACAATTTTTACCTGAAGAAACGACCAGCAATAAGGCGATAAAGTACTTGGCCATTTTGTGAAGTTGTTCTTTTTGTCACCCAATACAAAGTAATAAATAACTGGATGAAACAATGATCCAGGTAACTGTGCGGAACGATGCTCTCACTGGAACCGTCGGGGTTTATATGAAGAGTACCCGTCGAATCGCACATGGTTTATAGGGAGAAGTCTGCAGGGGGTGGGAGGCGTTGGGGGGCAGTTGAGGAGGAAGGGGAGGAGGAGGAGGTGGTGAAGGTGCACCTTCAAGAACGGCCCAGTCACCAGGTAGAACCTTCGCATTTTGCTCTCTGCGGACAGTGGCAAAATACATGTGACCTACATGCACAACGTTTACCTTCTCGGCCACCCAACCCTCCCCCGATGCTGTTACGGCTCATATGGCTTTCTCCTATTGGCAGACATTATAATATGGTCAGTGGCAACAAAGCGGCCAAAAGGGTGCTCACTTTGGATGCAGTCCTCTTCCCCTTTAGATTTTTTTGGTTTGGTTTGGCAGTGGTGGGGTTTCGATATTTCCAATTGGAAAGTACCAGTTTTGGCATAGGGCTAGATGATTATCTGTTAACAGAAAGGAAAAGGAAATCAAGAGTTTTGAAATAGCCGCTTGTTTTGGGCCGTGGTAAACCATTACTTTTTATTGCTGCACTGATTAGACTTCCCGTTTTTTTTTTTCTTTTAAACTATCAAAATAACGCTACATGATCCAGTCGTTTCGTTGCCTGCCTCAAGTTATGTGTCAGTGCGGTCAGCTCTCAATTCACGACCGGTCGTTGAGCTCTTCAATAATTACGCTTATTACGCTTGACTCGTGCATATTTATTATGCATTCATTTATCGTACTAATTCGAAAAGCACATTTTCGGGCTGTCTAGAAAATTTTATGCAACTAGAAAATGTTTTTTTTTGGCGATGTTGTCCCATTATCCAAGGACATTTCATTTTCGAGAGATTTGGGTCATTTCAAGCGAATCGCAATGCGGCATTGATTGACCTGTTCTCCGGCCTGTCTGGCGTTTTACAATCCAAATGTTCTCTCTTTCTCTCTCTCTCGGAAAAAAGTCTGATCTCAGCGTTAGGTTTGTTTTTTAATTCCTGTGTTTTTTAGGTAATCAAATGTTGACTGTAGTGGATGGATCGCGTCTCGCCGAGAACAGCAGGCAAAGAAGATAGACAGAGAGAAAGGCACAAAAAAGAAAATATGCAATCGAAAATGAACAAAATGGAGTATGCAGCTTAAAAAGTCGAATGGTTTTTAACTTTCACCTTTCTTTCTTGCTGTGCGCGCTTCATGTTGCTGCTCTCTCTCTCTTCCTATCTCCCTCTTTTCCTCCCCCTTTTGGGTCTCACCTGCTCTCCTTGATCGACATGACTGGGCAAAGGTGTAGTTTCACTTGGGCGTTGTCCGCCAGGGGATGCAAGGTAAGCAGAGAGAGAGAGGAGATAAACAGGAAATCCTTTATTACGACTTTCTCATAGCGCATATATATATTTTTTTTGTGTTGTTGTTTCGAAGAGAAAGGATTTTCGGTTAAAATTCAACACCACTATACAACATGGCCGTGGTGATTGTCTCATCTAATTTTCTTGTTGTTGGAATGATTGCGTCGTGTGTGAAAACAGACGAAAAACTTTCACTCTCTCCGTAAATAGCGTGTGCGTGTGTCCCACCGTTTGGATTTCAATTGGCCAGTCCTTTCGTTGTGATCTATTGGTGGTTCTTAAAAAAATAAAAATAAAAATAAAAAAATACTTTGACAAATACGCACTGTCTCCAAATGTCGTTCTATAGTTCCATATCCGGCGAACGTTACTAGCATATCCATCTGTTGATCTTGTCATGCCCTCCATGTGGGTCATTGTCACATACAAAACAGATTTCTATCACCGAATTTTTTTGTTCTTTGAACATTTTATTTTTTTGGACTGTTGTTATATTTGGTGATTCTTGGCCGATAAGTGAAAACGATGGCAGTAGAAAGTTCTTTTTTATTTTCGTTAGACGCAAGCTGAATTCCTAAATGAATTTGGCTCTTGCGCATGTGGAGTTTTTAAAAGCTCAACATATAATAAAGAGAGCGGATCGGATTTAAATTTTTTTTTCTTTAATTAGAAAACAACAAGAACAACAAAAAATCTAGTAATAGCTTTCAGTAATAATGTCGGTGCAACGGTCGGTGTTGACCTGTTGACCAAGCGTCGGGCTTGGTTTGGCCCGTGTTTCTGTAACGGTACATTTTCTCCTCCGCAATTCCGCGCGTGTTACGAGCCGATGTTTGGAGCCCCAAGATAGAGACTAGGTGGAAGTCGTTATATCCATTTCGTTCTAGTTATTATTATTTTTTTCGCTCATTTGCTTTCTGTCTGCGGCAGTTCGCGAGGCAAGCGCGCTGATTTTCACCGCGCAATTCAACAGAACCGCATCGATCGTTGCCCGATAATCAAATTGTTTTCCGTGTGGCTGAGATCGCGGATCGCATGAATTTTTACTTTTCTAAAATTCTTTTTCCAAAAACGTAATTTAAAAAAAAAAGGGACAACGAAAATCAACACCGCAACTCACACACACACAAAAAACGCTGATTTCGTCAATCAGGTTTGTGTTGTCAGAACTTTCTTTTTGAATTTTTTGCTGTTTTTTTTTAATATGGCTATTTTATTGGATACCTTTTCAAAACGATTTAACTTAATTTTTTCTTTCACTTTTGGGGCATTTAGGATGCGACTTTTAATCACCTAATATCCACAACAAGCCATTCGGACTCCACGTTAAGTGTTGCGTTCTGAAACCCGTTAGAATAATTTATTTTTGAAAAAGGAGGTTGCTATTATGTAATAAGCAATCATTCTTTATTGGTACCATAAAAATTTACTTGTGCGTAGCCAGAAGAAATGACGCAGGGCTGTCTTTGTTTTCTCAGTAAAGACAATCCCCATATCGTTGCACAGGTCGAAATAGGGAAATCTTGTTTCAAGGATACTAATTCATACATTTTCTTTTTATCTCTTTAACTAAAAAAAAAAAAACATAATTCCTCCGAATTAGAGAAACACGCCTTATTTGTTACGTTTTTGTTCTATTTAAGGATCTTTTTGAGAGGGGGGCTTCTCATCGACGGCCTCGAAAAATTCGGCAAATCTGAAGGATCTATAAGGACATCAGTTGTGTCCTTATCCCTCTCTTGTCAACTTCGATGTTTTATAAATACTAGTTATCATTTTCAAGGTGTTTCAGCTCCCCAGAGAGTCTAGTATGCGCGTCTGTGTGGCACTAATGTTGCATTGGTTTATTTTTCTTCTTGTATAGTTCGATTGTGGACTCTCGAAAAAAGGGGGAGGATCAATCAAGCTTGACGAGGTGGTGTTTGCTGAGGGAACAGCTTTACAGCTTGCCTATGTGGGGGAGAGAAAGAGGGAGAGAAAGGGAGGATTTGAAAAAGAAATGGGTGGAGAGATGGAAGCTTCTCGCTGGATAAAAAGAAGCAGCTCTGCCTACCACAGTGTGCATTCATCATCCCGATTCGATCATGTATACAACAGCTCTCCTCCTCGTCGCCTTTGTCCCGCTCCTCACTTCCGGTAGGTTATTTCTTTCTTGTGTTTAACTCTTAAACAGCATTTGAAGGTGTTTTTCATTCCGATTTTATTATCCAATAAACAGCGGCGTTCGTCTGCCCCCCGAAAAATGGTCAATATCCTGACCCAATTCAGTGCGACAAGTATTACGTCTGCCAGGTAATTGACACACTCATCAGCCATCTTTGATCGTTTAATTATTTGAATTCGTTTCAATAGGATGGAGTAGCAACGGAACATTTGTGCGAAGATGGTTTGGTTTTTGACCAGTTCAAACGATCCAGCCACAAATGCGATCATATGCACAACGTCGACTGCGAGGACCGTACTGAACTCCGTAAGTAGTTTAACTTGCATCACGTCTTTCTAGAAGATGTATCAGCTGTTTGACCGACAAATCAAAACTCGTGTCGTATAAATTTTCAATTGTTTGACCTCCTTCTTTTTTTTTCACAGAGCCGCCCCAGGGAAATGCTGAGTGCCCCCGCAAGAACGGTATTTTCGAGCATTCGGTAAGTAAAAACCCAATTTATTCATCGCATTAAAGAGAAAACACGGAAAACATTTCTAATATTCATTATGCCAACATTGTAGGATCCTACCCAATGCCACAAGTTCGTTGACTGTATCGACGGCCAGCCTAAGCACAACGTATGCCCACCCGGCCTCCACTTCAACGATGCCACTGGCGTTTGCACCTGGGAAGCCGCCGTTGGCCGAACTGGCTGCGTCCGTGAAGAATGTAAGAGCAAAAATCCTGTCCAATTATAACTGTTTTATCAATTTTTTAAAACGTTTTTTTTCTATAACAGTTTTGGAAGATGGATTCACCTGCCCCAAGTTGACGCCAGCTGAGGCTATCCAGGAGCCCCATCCCAGGTATCCCCACCCTACCGACTGCCAGAAATTCTACGTTTGCCTGAACGGAGTCACCCCTCGTGAGCAGAACTGCGATCTCGGAGAGGTCTTCAACACCAACAGCAAACAGTGCGATCTTCCCGAGAACGTCGCTGAATGGTATGCAATCATTTATAAATCATTCGAATTTAAAAGATGTTTCATTTTCTTAAATTTTGTTTGTGCAGCATCGACTGGTACCAGGATCATCCTGCACTCGCCGCTGGAGCAACCACTCCAAAGTCCAACACTCGATCAAACAGTGGACGCGTTTAAATAATAACTGCATTTATTGTACAATTTTCTTCTTTCTTTTTCTTCTTCCAAAACAAAAGGAATGTTTATTCTGTTGACCGTTTTCATACGATTCGTAAATACAAACCTTCTAAAACCAAACAAGATCTTCTGGAATAATAAAACAATAACATAAATTCACGATTTGATTACAATAATAGAGTGGTACACGTTCCACTTTACGATGAAATGAATCGAATTTAAATGTTTTCAAAATCATGACGTATAGCAACAGGGGAGCAATGGGACCGGTTGGTTTACTTTCTGTAGATTATAAACTCTCCATTTCAGTTGAGTAAGAATAAAACATACGTCTCGGTGGCCTACAGCTTTTGGCTAGAGCGAACCAGTTTGGCTCTCGATTGCCTTCATTGAACGCCTTTAACGGCGTGTCCATTAATTCGTGCGTGCATTGCGTGCTGTCTCTTTTTGTCTGTTGAGCCAAAGGCGACTATTCCCTTTCACTTTTTTCGCGCTCGCCTCGCCCGATTTTCAGAAGAAGAAAAAAAAACAAAAAGGCAATTTCAAAATTGGAAATTAAAGAGAAATACAGCAGGTACCAACTCTCTTTGTGATATTCAACAGCTCCGAGAAATCCAATCGTCAAATTGTTATAGCTCATATATGGAGGCCGTTCGACACTTTGGTGTCAACCGCTTTCCAAAGAACTGACATTAAAAACAAAAAGGAAAAAGCAAAAAAAAAAAAAAAAAACATAGCCGTGTCAGCGTGTTTAGAATGGCGTATATTATCAAACAGCTGGAGATGAGCCGCGTGAGTGTGTATAACTTTCCCGAAGAAAAAAAAAACGGGAGAGGAACTCTCCAGCCAATATATTAACGAAATGTTTCGCTATTTCTTTTGTGTTCCAGACGAATGGCTTTCGTGACGATATTTACAAGAAAAACGGTGGAAGAAACAAGAAATTCCTCGGGTGAAAATGCCAGAAGGCGCTTTGTTTCGTGCAAATGCAATTCGGTGTTGCGTGCAAATGTCTCTTTTTTTCACGATAAGACTGGTCGATGGGGTATTCCATATAAGCCCTTATATGATTAGCCGTTAAGTTTTTATGACATAGATTACTGTGTATAAACATGCACTCCAATTGGTGGATTTGGTGGTCTGGAAATTAAAGAGAAAGACGCACTACATCTTTTCCTTTTTGTGTGTGTGTGTGTGCGTGTGTCTTATTTATTTCTTTGTGTGTGTGTGTGTGTGTGTGTAGAAGCCAAAGCATTTGATGGTGTGCCAATGGGGGGGTCTCTCCAACTGCGACCTACTAAACAGCAGCACAACCGATGGCAGACTGAGCAAAGTTGACTTCAAAATAGGGGAATAGTTCTTTTCTTTTTTGTTGAACATACAGGAGAGACAATGCCTTTCTTCAAAAACAAACCAGATTGCGCTAGACGAAGGAGCGCATGAAACCTGTTGTCGGCTTTTATTCATTCACTGCGCCAATCAGCTGTTTCACCCAGCGTGATTAATATACCATACAGTGTATGTAGGCTATCTCTCGAACGAAATCGGGGAAAACAAACCAATGAACTCAAGTGGAATAGCAAATGCGACGAGTACAACCGATTGACCTGGTGATAATACGACGAGTTTGATCTAGTTTTTCGACAGCTAACGGGTGATCGTCCTCAATGGAATTTTTATTTTTATTTCAAAAAAAAAAAAAAACCACAGATCATTACTGGGGTTCGTGTAATTTGGCTTTATTTTCGTGTGGCTCTCACATTTCTTTCGTTTTTTGGTTCAGGGTATATGAGTGGCAGTAGTTACACGCGTGAAGGGCTTTCGCCCTGCATCGGATCTTTTTCGTGTGCCCCACCCCACCACCCACCTTGTAAGCATTTTATTTCGTGAACGGGTTCGGCACAGCGTGATTGAACGCGTATGTGGAGGCGCCCGAAGGTCTCTGCTCATTCGCCTCCTCTCTACCACACACACACACACACACACACACAATGGCACTAAAAAAAAAGTATAACAAAAAATATGGAACCGACGACGACAAGAGCTCAGACTGGCTGCCCACTTGCTACCGGTAAGCTGCTGCGTTGCTATCGTGCGTGATTTCAGTTTACTTACAGAGAAGTTTGCTCCAGTGCTCGTTTTTTTTTAAACGTACGATAACGGATTTCAGACCCACCTGTTTGTTTGTTGAAAACAACGCCGAAAAATGAGGATCTTGTTGGTCGTCGCTATCGCCCTCATTCCACTCGTTGCAGGTAAAGCATATAGCCTTCATTTGTCATTTATACAAAGTTGTTCATGTAATCGGTGCAAAACACCCTTAAAAATAACCCTTTTACCAGCAAAAACAAATTCTAATGAATGACTGCAATCGAGTTGCCAGATTAAACAGTTTCCATTGGGAGTTTTACAAGGGCAAAAAGGACATTCGATATTTTTTGCAGAAGGTTGTCTATCAGCCTTATCGGATTGTAATGCACGTAAGATATAATCGAGGGCGTGGTCCTTCATAATACTGTGATAACAACCGAACCCCAGGGTGAGAGAAACAGAAAAACCCCAAAAGCAAAGCGTATATCAAAGGAACAATTAAAACTGAGTAATAAGAAAGAGAAAGAGAGAAGGGGAACATACAAAGTAAATCGTCGTCAAAGACAAGGTGATGTAGTGAGAGGGCCGAGGGCACGGGGAGACAATTCCATTCACTTTATACGCCATTGCTTCATCAACTCGTTGGGTTTTATTTCGCCGGTGGTGGAATTGACAGCAGTTCTTCAAGGTCTTCGTGTTGAAATGAGGAACCGAAACTCTTCACACGGGTGGAGTCTCAGGTAATAGGATCTGGGTGGGGTACCAGAGCAGGAGAAGGCGGCCTTCAATGAAACTACCTGGGGGCTTCCATTGTCCACCACCTTGCAATGTACCCTGCAAAAGAATGTACGAAAACAAAAAAGGCCACCTGTTATTTGTTTTAAAGTGGGTTTGAATCCCCTGAGTTATGTGGTACATTTTCCATTCATTATTTATCGTGAAATTTCCCTTGCGGTAGGGATGTTTCAACCCCCCCCCCCCCACTTGCCTCATTCTATACAAGGTGAAAGTCCCGTTGAAATTGATCGATTAGTTTACTGCACACAATCAAGTCTTCTTCTCTCTAGCAATCGCTTCTCGAAATGGATCCATTTATTGAACGTTATCATACATTTACAATCAACCAGGTCGTGACACCGGAGTTGCCCGGCAATCGTCAGCTTACGAAGACATCACTTCATGTCCGGAGCAGTACGGCCTCCAAACTTACGCTCACCCTACAAACTGCGATCAGTTTTACAAGTGCGCTAATGGCACGCTGACCCTGGAGACTTGCGAAAATGGTTTGCTGTTCGACGGGGCCGGATCCGTTCACAATTTTTGCAATTACCACTGGGCCACCAACTGCGGCGAACGCGTTTACGAATGTATTTATTATTTTTTTAAATTATTATCGTGAATTCAAATAGTTTTGTTTATTGATTTTTATGTTATTTAATAGTGATTCCGGATCCGGCTAGAAATCCAGATTCCATTTGCGAGTACGCGTTCGGTCTTTTCAAGCCATCGGCCGAGTGCGACATTTTCTATTATCGATGCGCTTACGGCGAGGCCGAAGAAGTGGCTTGCGAGAAAGGCTTGGCTTACGATGACCGCTCTCATTCCTGCAACTGGCCCGATCTCCTGCTCGACATCGGCTGCGATCCTGAAAGTACGTTCCCAGGAGGATGATTATTTTTCATTGAATCTTTTCCATGTTTTATCGGTCGAAAGAGAAACCTTGACAGAGGTTTACATCGAATTTGGCAATAGCTTTGGGATTAACAGTTGTTGTACTGGAGAAACTCAGATGTCATACTACCATCTGGCTGTTGTTTCTTGCCGAAAGCTAAGAAATCAATGGAAGCCTTCATTGTTTTGCTCAGATTACATGTGTTTATATGTTATTCAATTTGATTTTTGATAGAGGTCGTTGGATTCCGTTGCCCGGACGTCTCTACCCTGCCACCCAACTCGCTCGTTCGCCAATTCTTGCCTTTCCCCCGTTATGCTGGTATGTTTAATCATGCATCTCAATCCATTATGAAGTTCCATTTAAAAGTGTTTTATTTGATCAAATAGTTCCCAATGATTGCACTCGACTCGTTACCTGTGTTAACGATTATCCGCGTCTCATCAGCTGCGGCTACGGAAGCGCTTTCAATGAGGACACGCTGACCTGCGACGATGCGGAGAACGTTCCCCAATGGTATGCAGATTTAATTATAGACGTGTTGTAGTCGATTAGATTTAATTTTTGTTCGTTTCCTGTTTCAGCGCTAATTACTACAAAGAGTAATTGTGGAGAACTGGAGATGATGGATGATTATAGAAAGGCGAGATCCGTTTCGAATTGGCCTTCATTTTTTTTTCAAGATTTCAACGAGCAATTTCGATATTTCCTTTAGCGCAATATAGTTGTGCTGGGGCACAGCTTCGTGCAGATCTTTTTATTTTCTTTACATTCCCTTCTTTATTCGTTTGGCAGTTCCTGTAACTAAAATTAGACGCACTCACACCTTCACGTTTCTATATCCTTAAAAAAAAAGAGAGAAAGATAATTAAAGATTAGGCTAATCTATCGATGACTTCCTTTTCATTGTGAGTGTACGACTTTATTCTTCTCACGCATATGTACAGCTCCGTGTATTTTTTCTTTCCGCGACCTCGCCTATTATACCATCTCTTATTTTAAAAGAAAAATAATAAGATAACGAACAAAAAATTGGTATCTCGTTGTTTTCTCTTCTTTTCAATCAGATATTTTCATATTCCATCACATCATTTCAAAATCCTATATAGATGCTTAAGAAAAAACTGCTTGGCTCATTGGATATCTTTTTGGTAAAAAATAAACAAAATTTAACACATAAAACTTATCCATTTGTTTTTCGTTTATTTCATCGAGTCCATGTGACCACATCGATTTCTATCATTCTTTGTTAGTAATAATAGCTCTAGTGTTTGAACAAACTGTTCTATATTTCGTAGTGTGTGTTTTACACTATGTGCGCGTTCAAATTCGTGCGGGTTGCACGAACCTCCCGCGCGTTTACCTGCATGCACGGTCACTCTTCTTCACTCAATTCTAACGTGATCCAACAGGTGGCTCGTAGCCGTGACCAACAAACGTTCGGGAAAAGCTTTTAAATATTGCGTCGTGACCGAGCAAAAAGAAACACACAACATATAAACTTTTCGAATTTCTTGTATTTGTTTTTTTTTTATTTACAACAGCAAAGAATGGTACAGTCTTTTTTTTTCTCATTTTCGTAAAGTACAACGCGGTGATTATCTTTTTTTTTTTCACTTTGCGTGTAACTTGTTTCACGAACGGAGCGCTTGGTAATTGGAATACAGGAGGAGAAAGAAAAGTTGGGCTGTGTGGGTAGGTCAACTGAGTTGTAAAAAGAAAGAAAAAAAACGATGTAACAAAAGGACCTGGATCACGTAAACTTGACGCTCAATGACCAGATAAACAATTGATGACACGGTATAAAAGTTTTGAGAGAAATATAGTAGAAAAATGAGCAGGGGCGAAAGATGGGAGAAGGAAATTAATGATTACGTTGGGGGCTAAACGACCGTTTGCCATTTTCATATTACGAGTTCCTGCAGAATCAATCTGCAGAAATTTTGCTGAAAAATAAATTCTTTTTTTTTTTCGCAAATGAACGCGGCCAACAAAACGTGAGTGGGGAAAGATAAATGAAGGTGGCGGAATGAAAAGGGGGAAAAGTTTGGAATCGAAATGGAATTGAGTTGCTCGTTGCTGATAGGCCATTCGGAGCTGAAAATCGTACCAATGTGATTTTTTTTTTGCTTTAAAGATATAGCAGAAGAGGAAAAGGATAAAATTCTAAATAGTATAGAAAGAAGAGACAAATCAAGGTGATTAATACAAAGATGAATGAGGTTTTGGTACGTTCCTTTTTCTTTCTTATTCTGTGTGTAGTTGGTATATAAAATTTTTGATTCCTTACTTCAGCTTGTTATTAAACCAAAGGTGCAGGAGCAGCGGGCTCTTCCTCTTCGACGAAGGCTGGGCCAGCGGGAGCATTGGGGTCATCCTCGGGAGGTGGTGGTGGAGGAGCCTCGCAATCCTCGGTCGGTGGGTTAGTGCAACGGAGGGAGCGCTTGTCGAAGACCAACGTGGCCGGGCAGCGCTGGAGACGAGGGTAGCCACCCTGGCAGGCCCAGTAACGGTTGCAAGACTTGCCTAGCGGAACGTTGCCATTGGCGTCATCCTTGCACAAAGCTGCAAAAAATAAATGCAAAATTGAGCGTTAGAAAAACCCCAAACGAAATTCGCGTGCAATGAGGTAAATATTACGATGTTTCTGGCAGCCCTCAACAGCTTCGGGCCAATCGCAAGCGTGTTTCTCTTCATTGTAGAGCAGACCGCCGATACAGAACTGTTCAGTGGCTGTCGAGTTCCAGCAGGTCCAGTAACGGATGCATGAGGATTCGTGTCCGAAGATACCGTACTTCCAGTCGCAAGGTCCCACGCTAATGGGCGTGTCTGTTTGATTTAAGAAAATAGGTGAAATGTAATTACGCAATCGGGTGCATAAAATATGAATTAGCACTTACTGGCCAGCTGTTTGCCCTCGCAGGAATCACCCCTCCAAGGGTAGTCACAGTTTTCGAGAAGGCCGCGTGCGCGTCCGGCGAAAACCAGGCCATTGGGGCAGTCGAACTGCTCGGCAACACCATCGATACACTCCCAGTAACGATCGCAGTAGGTAACATCAGCCACCATTTTGCCCTTTGCCTGGCACGGATCGGCTTGTGTCGGTTTCAACTGCTGGGCAGCAGCTAAGGTAACAAAAGAAATGACATTCAATAAAATTCAATAGTTCGAACTTGGCATATTAAATAAGGAAAATTGTGAAATAAGACGTACCTGAGGAAATCGCCAGGGCGACAAGAAAACAAGCAATAGCCTTCATGGCTGATGAAAGATATTGTTGAACGAAGAGTTAACAGCTAACGTGCGAGTTGTCCCACAAAGTTTTGTCTTTCTCCTTCTGACGGATTTGGTTCAGCGGAGAGATGTGCGTCTTGGAGCTGGCCGGCTGTCGAATGATGCACCTCCATGCCGAGTCGGTCCTTTTTCTAGCATTCAGCCGGACCATGGGGGAGCTTGGGGATGAGCCCGTGCGTTCCGTCGCCATTTCCTTAATCCCCGCCCATCTCGCCTTCTCGGCCAACCCCACGTCGAAGTGAAGCTTTTCCTTTTTTTTTTTTCCACCCTCAATCTTTCTTTTTTTCTTTTTCTTCTGCCATCTTCTAGAAGTTTTGTGGGTAGAGACATGCACGCTCGACCACCTTTCACCTATGTGGGTCTCGATCTATTCAGTTATTTTTTTCTCTCTACAACTAGAATTACATTGTGAACTGGTGAAGGTTTTTTTTTTTGTTTTTAGGTTGTTTTCTTCTTTCATGCGAAAAATGTTAACTCGATTGCTCTGATAACACGCGGCTTTTCCGCTTCGCTATTTCCCGGTTATGGACGTAAAACTAGTCGAACTTAAAAGTGTGTTAAAAGCTAACAGAAAAAAAGTCATCGTGCTAGAGACAAGATTTACGAAAATTCCCAATCAGCTATCGTTCGTTATCGCGTGCAGGTATATACACGTATTGCAGCGTGAATTAACGCTCTATCGGCCAACGCTATTAGCCTCCATTTTCATGTTGTCGGTGTGTCGGCACAAAAAGACCGCAGGTGTGTGAGGAACCCGACCGCTAAAACATCGTCTCCAAACTTGCCAACAGTTCCGCTGCTGAACTTTAGTTCACGCTTCGCATCCCCGAACAAGTTTAACAATCAATTCGTTAAGTATTTATCTCGTCGGGCACAAAACTATGCCGTATAACCAATATAGATTCAAACGCGGTTTTCTTATATATCCTAAATGTTTATTGGTTTCGTTCAAAAGTGTTTTAACTTCCCCCCTTCTAAGAAAAAAACAAAGACATGATTACAATCTAGTTCTCGTGTACCGAGAAGGATGCCAGCCACGAATTCGAAATAACTCGCCGCTAACCGGATTGGCTGGTTGAAACACACACACAAAAACGGGGGCAAAAAGAAACATGGTTGGATTGGGAAAAAAATAAAATAAATAAAGAAATAGTTTTCCAGTGTGTCATTAGACCTTGGATACAGCGGACTGCTTCCTGGGTTTAAAAACATTATTCACCCTTCTCTTACATTCATTACACAATTGTCGCCCATTCGTTAATCATCAATGGCACGACTTGGCGTATAGAAAGGAGCCGGAGCAATTCAACTTGTTTGCTGTGCTATTTACTTTTATTCATTCTCCTTATTGTTATTTCCACCCTTGTTTATTTAATGTCCAAGAGGCTTTGGAATTTTTAAATAATGGACAAGGCCTCTGTCCCCTTATAGCTTTTATTCGGTCACTGGAAACAGGTCACGGATCTCGTATAATATCGAGATGAATTGATTTAAGTGCCGACTAGAGAATTGATGCCATCGAAAGAAAGAAACAATGAAGGACAGAGCTGCAGGAATAATAAGATGGAACGGGCAAGAACGACATTTAGGGGGCTACTCTTGATAGAGGAGTTATATTATCTTGATGAAAGTGATACCCCTCATCCCTTTTTCACCTGTATAGCAAAGGCCTTGCCTTTTCCTCTAATGACACATAAAGAAAATGGAAAATCCTCTAGAGGACGAAGAGGAGGTCAAAGGTATGGCCTGTTCTCTCTTTTCTTTCTATCCCTCTTCTTTTCGAATTATAGTTTTCAAAACAAAACAAAAAAAAACATTTTGGATAAGAGGCACGTCTTCCCAGGTGAAAGTGTTTGCCTTCCTGCGTGTATGCCTGTTTTCTCGGATGCTACCGGCAATATAGCAACAGGTACCACAGCCTGTCTCAGCAACCATTTACAAAGACATAAGACTCGAGAAGGTACAAGGTAATTCTTTTTTGAGTTTTTAATATTTAGTTTACACGAAAAGTTTGACTACTGTGGCTGCTTTGTTCTCACATGATGGATCGGAGAGCTATCACCGGGACGTGTCGAAGAGAAACCGTGCCCAAACCCAACGGCAGCAGATTGACTGAGAATGAGAGAAAACATTTCGACAAAGAGAGAGAGAGAGAGAGAAAATATTATACTATGTCTGTGATTATGAAGCGATCAAGTCGGTTGAGAAATGTGAAGCTTGCCGACGTATCAACCGCCAAAAATGGCATCATTTAACTGACAGAGAACTTTGTTTTTGTTTCTTTCTGGTAGCGATGAAGAAAAGGAGAGACGTAAAAGATATAGCCAAGTTTGAAAAGAAACGCACCACGCCCTTTTGCCCAATCGTCCGATTCCTTTTTCTTTTTTTGGTTGATTTCTTACCAAACATGCGACGTGACTTCATTACACCGAGGAGAAAGTTGAATGAATGGAATCTTGTTCATCCAAGAAAAGAAAACAAGAAAAAGAAAAATTTTAAAAACATGAAAATGTTATTTTTGTAAGGGAGCCCGCCGACCATGCCGACAACTTTTCCTTTTTCTGCCTGTTGCCCTTTTGGTAAAAACCATTACGAGGCCCTATACGATGAGAGAGACCTCCAATTTTAAGGTCTCCTTAAAATTTTCCCATTTTTCTCTCTCTCTCTCTCTTTTTCGCTTTCTTTTAGTTCATACGAAGAATAGGCTATATATGATTTACCTGCTGTTGATGCGTGAGTGGGTTACCTAAACAGTTTTCTTTATACACACGATACTACAATCCGGACATACACGTCAATCCGGTATTTTCGGTAGCCCCCTTTCTCTCTGGTTTGTTGCTTCGCCAAAATGATTATTTTTATTGCTATACACTAGATATACTTTCTTATTATCCAATCTGATTTCCGCGTTTTCCAAAATCCTCATTTCGGTAGTGGCAGAACGAAAGCTGCCGACCCATTCCCGATGTTATCGACACGACCAGTTGATATCATAACGAGAGAAAAAAATATAAATGAGTTTATTGATTCGAATTGACGTTGAAGATTATACAAGCCAAGCAAACTGAAAAGACACCCAACACGATAAATGCAGGCTGGATAAAAGGATGCCAACAAATGGTGAACTGCGTCAATGGAGAAAGTTTTTTTTCCCCCCTTCTTTCTCTTCGATGTCTGGTCTGTCTGGTCTTTTTCAGGGAGTACGCACACATCAACACAGACGGGGTCATGTTGGGGAAGAGGGGCATATATGCAGGTGAAACGACCAATAACGTATATGGGTAAAAAAAAGAAAAGGAGGTATATATTGGACGGGTCGTCCTCTTTTTCCTCTCTTATATTGCACACGCGCGTACGTATAAGTGTTATATACGCTACAAAACGGGTGTTTGGTGTGTATGGCACCTTTGCCCAGGTACCGGCACTAACGTTACGGCAGACAGCATCACAGAATCGGGGCGAAAGCGATCTCGGTCTACCAGGTATAGACGATTGTTAGCAGAAGAATAGGTATGAATAAGCAAAACGGAATATAAGGGGGCGATGGATAGACAGATAGCTTTAGAGAGAGAGAAGAGAGAGAGAGAGAGAAAGAGTAAGAAAAGAGAGTAAGACGAAAAGAAGGGGAGAAAAAGTTGGGAGAAAGTCAAGTAGGTCATCTCACTAGATCTTCTCTCGTTGAGTTTCTTTTACATCAGTTGAGCCCTCAGCTCGTCCCTTTGAGAAAAGGAAATCGACAATGCCATGCCGTATATGTATGCGTGCATTCATTAGAGTACGATAACGATGGATATAGCCTTTACTAGAAAAGCCAGTTGAGAAGGGTATTTTGTGTAAGGAAAAAATGTGTACGTAAAATGAAATAAAAAAATAAAACGAAATTCCAACCCTCTCAGACGGCTAATTGTACCATGATAGTATGGGATTACAAGAATAGCTTGCATGCAAGAGGTTTGAACCTTTGGCCTCTTTTCAAAATGTTTTCCTTCTGACGAACACGAAAAAACAATAGCAAAACTAAAGGTAAAACCAAGTTAAACGGGCAAAAAAGAAAATGTGTCGAATGGGGATTTCCCAAACGTACGTTACAACAATTCTCAGGATACGCGACATTCGTTACAATTGAATTTCCCGGTCACTTGGTTGTTTTTATATCGGTACTGTCCCTTGCCCAGATGTGAAACTACCGATGCGAAGCGTGATTGTAAATATTTTCTATAGCAGTGTCAAAGAATGTTGTGTTAACGACACTTATGTAGGATGGTCGTTAACTCGTTACGAGGGTGGCCTCAATTTCATTCCGTTTGGCAAGGCTGGAAGCATGAAAGATCTTCGTGAAAGATCAGCAGACGAAAATTCACGTCGACGCGTCAAATGCATCAACATGAAATCATCATTGCTCTTCCGACTGTTTCGGATTCGGCCTCTTTTTTACCAAGTGACGAGACTTTCTAGCCGTAAGCACCTAAATCTTTCTAATACCCGAGAGCAAAAGTCAAAATATGTATTATGTATTTTATTTTAATATTTTTCCGAATCGTTGTCGTTAGGCGTCACTCACGCTAACTCTTTTGCTTTGAGGAGCCACACATGCGGCGAGCTGCGAAAGTCGGATGTCGGTCGAAAAGTGAAACTTAGCGGATGGGTCCAATTTCAGCGGCTGAACAAGTTCGTGTTGTTGCGCGACGCGTATGGCGTAACGCAATTGATGGTGCCTGATGAGGTTTGAACACCAAAAAGGCTAATTGATGTGTTGAGCAATGTCAGATGTGACTTTCACTTTTCTCGCTCACACATGCTCTCTGTAGAGGTTGGATTTGCTGAACAAAGTACGGGATACTCCTCTAGAGTCAGTTATTTCTGCCGAAGGGAAAGTTTCTGCGAGACCTCCAGGGCAAGCAAATGCTGTACTATTATTAATTGTCAATGTGCACATTAACGAAAAACTAAGCTATGCCCTCTCTTTAACAGAAACAATCTACAGGGGAGATTGAAGTGCTCGTGGAAGACTTTCAAGTACTCTCGAGTTCCACCCCAAACCTGCCTTTTACAATCCAAGAATCACCAAAGGTTGGTAGTTGTTTTTGGGATGTTTGTCTCATGTAAACTATTAAAACATGAATCTTTTTGGATAGGTTAAGGAATCATTACGATTAGAACACAGATATTTGCAGCTGAGGCATGAGTCTATGCAAAGAAATATCAGACTGCGATCAGAAATTGTAATGAAAATGAGGGAATTTTTAATCAGAAGTCATGGTTTTGTGGACATCGAGACACCAACGCTCTTTAGACGAACCCCTGGGGTAAGACATACGTAATTTTGTTTCAAATCTAATACAAATTATGTCAAAAATTTTGTTTGGGAATCATTAGCCTATTATATTGTGACTCTTTCTTGTTACAGGGGGCTCAAGAATTTGTGGTTCCTACCCGAATGCCAGGCAAATTTTATTCTTTAGTCCAAAGTCCACAGCAGTTTAAGCAGTTACTGATGGTAGGCGGATTCGATCGTTATTTCCAGATAGCCCGTTGCTACCGAGATGAAGGAACCAAATCCGACCGCCAGCCAGAATTCACGCAGGTTGTTTAAAACCCAACCATTTCTCCGAAACAAGGGTAGCTCATTTCAATTTTCACACAGGTTGACATTGAAATGTCTTTTACAACGAAAGAGAATATTCAAAGATTAATTGAAGGACTGTTGAATCATGTTTGGCCTGAAGACATGGGTAACTTACCTATTCCGTTTCCTGAAATGAGCTACAAGGACGCCATGGAGAATTATGGAGTAGACAAACCTGACACACGCTTCGGCAACTTGGTAGTTTGGTAATGTTTATAAAAAGCAAAAATTACTTTTACGGAATTGATTTATTATACAAAGCTTCAAGACATAACGGATCTCGCCAAGGCCAACGAAATTTCTCGCATATTCCACAGTTCTCAGATTGCGGATTTCGCTGCAATCGCCATAGTTTTCAAGAACTCTGCGGTACACGAAAAACAAATAGAAATGTTGTCATTAATCACACAACTGACATCACCCTTTCTACCATTGCATACAGGCTTTGATTTCGAAAACTGCCGAAGACTCCTTACTCGCTTCGGCCAAAATGACTACCAACAAAACGCAGCTGGCTTTTGTTCTTATCAGAATGGAAGACGGGGGCAAATGGAAATCATCTTTGGCCAAAAAACTTACTCAAGAAACGATGAACTCTGTTGGCGATCGTTTAGGTGTCTCTGCAGGCGATGCCATTTTACTTGGCCTTGGACCCAGAGAAAGCTTGGTAAGTTATTTACGCTTGCTTCAAATGAAAATCAAAAGAAACAAGCACATCGAGAACGCAAAGGGTCAAACTATAGAGCAATGAACCAGCTCGCAAATGGATTTTGCGCGTGCAAAGAAAGAAACTGGGCTCCCTACAAATAAGTAAAATCGTCACGTTTCTGCTTAAACCGTCAAAGAGCCGTGACTTGCGGTTTTGTTTGTGGGCCACTTCAAACGGAGTGAGTATGGAAAATCCCCATTATGTCAATGAAATGTAATACGGCGTAAGATTGGAGTCTATTTTAAGAATGGTATCACGTTGTTCTGCACGAACGTCTATCCTCTAGAAGTATCGCCGACTTTCCCTTTAATTTTCTGTTTTGGAATGACGAAGCGCACTCTAGAGTCTCTAGCTGGAACCTGATAGAGAAACGTGAAATCCCCCGTTGAAAAGTGCAGTGCAAATACTGCATGACCTGAATTCTCACACGCCTCTTTGTTCAATATTTAAAACCCTATTGTTTTCCCTCTCTTTCTTATGTTCTGACCTCTCCCTTTTATACGCAGGTACCGTCTATGGGCAAGATACGATTAGAGGTGGCCAATCACCTCGAGACGCGAGGAGTGAAGTTACGCTCAAACAGCAATAACTTTCTATGGGTGGTGGATTTCCCATTGTTTTTGCCATCGGAAGAGTTAGATGGGGGCCCATTGCAGTCGGCCCACCATCCGTTTACGGCACCACATCCTGACGATGAGCATCTCCTGCGATCCTCGCCATTAGACGTACGTGGATTGCATTACGATTTGGTACTAAATGGATCAGAAATCGGTGGTGGCTCCATTCGCATCCACCAGTCAGAATTGCAAGAGTATGTTTTGAAAGAAATCCTTCAAGAGGATCCGACCAACTTGCATCATTTGCTCAAAGCTCTGCGATGTGGCGCCCCTCCACACGGAGGGATTGCTCTTGGTTTAGATCGACTCATGTCAATTTTGTGCGATGCGAACAGCATTCGCGATGTTATCGCCTTTCCAAAGAGTCTCGATGGGAAAGATTTAATGTCTGGTGCACCTTCATCGATCTCACAGAAAGAAAAAGAAATGTACCACATTGGAACTGTTAATAATAACCGAAGCTGACGATGATGGCAAGTGATATAGAATGGATTGTGTTAGATCCAGTATTGGTAAAGTTTGTATAAATTCACTGTGAATCATGGTCATTGCTTGGAAGTTAATACCATCCTTTAATAAAGACATTTTATAGTGAAAATCTCTTTTTAACAGATCGGTCGATTGACGACGTGATAAGAAAACACTACGTTATCAAGTCGAATCAAGTTGATGCCTCACAGTCTGGTAATTGATTAGACTTGCTGATAGTCTAACTGACGAGAAATCATATGGATATTCAAAAATGGTGTGTGAAGAAGATAGAGCGCCCTTTTCATTTCAACTCAAAGTTGATTTCCAAGTTGTTCTTGGAAAGTTGCATAAAAGAAGCATTGATTCAGTACAGTAACGGTGTATTCAATACTTAAGATTGTTTAAATTAAAGTGGTACTTTTGAAATGGATTACACTGCATAGGGTCAAACATCCGCCCCGGCAAATTCAGTTAGTAGACATCGGCTAGGGAGGAGGACACCTCGTGAATATTCGATGCCTGATGCTGATTTGCTGTGGGGGCGCACGATTGTCCTGGAAATGTCTTATTGACGACTGGACTCCCAGCTACATCTCAATACTTCAGCGTCTGCTGTACTACGCACTTGGATGTTCATGTACTTGCTTTCCGTCAGAGGGGTATCCGTTGTTGCAGCGATCTGAACGCTTTGCTGCGAGTCCATACAACAAATTAAAAGATTTGAATAAAAAGAATATAACAGCCTTCCACAGAAGCAAATAAAAAAACAAAATAAAAATTACTTCTCTTCTAAATGAATAATAACTACCAGAAAATCTAAATAATTTATTCATTGCAAAGATGACCTTAGTGTCTTCGACCAAGCTAATAAAATTAATTCATTCGTATGTGATTCAAATAGACCTACCGTAAAAGCCTTAATTGTGGCCGTTACTTCACTGCATGTTAGCTTAATGTTGTAATTCGTTGGTGCGGTGATAGCAAAATTAGCTACTTGGTCGGCAGCGGTGAATTTCATATAGACGTTTCCGCGTCTGGCTTGAGAGGCCTGACGACAACGAACGCTTCCTTCTGTTTTAAGATTGTCGAGAAGACACTCTAATGAAGGAAAAGGTAAAAAGCAAAAAGAGTTTTTATAAAAGTGAAAAGAACAAAGACAAAGGAGAAAAAACATGTCGCTGTACATCCCACCTCGTTTGCAAGCGTGGTAACAACAATAAAGTTCTTTAAGAAAATTTCAGTTCATACCTCCAGCTGCCGGTGTTATCCTAATGTCTGCTGCTTGGTTTTGAAACGCCCTTTCCACTTCAGAGTTGCCTGAGCGCAAAAACATGCTTAGAACAATGCTATCACGTTAAAGTATAGCCTTGCAATAGTCGTCACTGATTGCAAACATATCGAAACAATTAAAAATAAATCCATTTTGATTCATACCGGATGAAAGCGGCGCATAAACGTAAGGTACGTTAGGGTCTGGGAAAACAGCTCCTACTGGCATCATCAACGGTTGTCCGTAAGGGTTATAGTAAGGTAACGGCGAGCCGCTAGGAAAAGCATACGCATCGGGGGTCAAAAGAAACTGCCTCGATTGACGATCTTGATCGACAACCGACGACTTCTCTTCGGCTGAAGCCAACACCAGGAAACAGGCCATCGCCATCATCTAAAAATAAAACACTTACGGTAACACATTGTTTGTGCTATAGACGAGCAAAAATCTACGTCACAATCGATGGCGAAAATAATTGAAAATAATTACCATCAACGTGGAGCGTGTCATTTTGGGATGGATTCGAAGCAAAGGATTCTCACGATATGACTGCTGCAACGTGAGCGGTCCGTTGTTATATACCATTGCGTTGAATCATAATAGGTAAAGCGTGTGGCCCGTATGCAAATATATTGGCTCATGTAGCAACGATTTTTCTTTAAAACAGAAAAAAGGGCGTGTTCAATCAATAAAAGAGATTCCCGTTTTTGAACGAACAAACAACTGATAACGAAATGAGGATCCAGCATCTAGCGAGGGAGGAGTGTTATTCATCCAAGGGGGTAGTGAACTGACAATGTTTAAACTTGTTATAGTTTCCATCTTGGTAATCGGAAATCTTTGGCCAAGACATGTTATTTTCGATTCTGTCTAGATGGAAAGACATCAGAGTCCATTGTCATTGATAACCAGTTCCCAGCGACCCCTTCAGCACAATTATTTCACATAAAACCAAACAGTTTTAACTAAGCACATTTTCTTAACATGTCCCTATATGGTTTGAGAAACAAGAAAAGACGATAAAATTAAATGGAGACTGTTGGCGTATTATAGCCTTAAGTATATTAAATCACGTGAGCGTGAAAATGGTTTATTGTTACGTAAACTACAAGTCGCCCCATGATCCGTAAAAATAAACACACACACTAAATTAGGAAATATAGAATACAAGAGTGTGTTTCTCTGAGGCTTTAAATGATGATTGAAGAGGCAACGTAAATTACAATTTTTAAAAATATTGTTACATAACTTATTGGGCCGGGGAAACAAGTTGTGATGTCTGGAACTTAGCGCACCCCACCTGCACGCCCTGATGCTTTAGGGCAGGTAAACTAGACTCAACGAGAAACCTTAAGGTCAAAAATTCTGCCGTGACGGTAACTATTCTAGCATAAAGAAAAACAGGTAAGGGTCTAAGTGTATTCGATAGTTTATTATTTCGTTCTTTTCAAAAACCCAGACGTACGGTGCCCTACAATCGCCCCTTTTCATTCACTAATCAACATTTTTAGTTATCGGGCCGGTGTTTGTAGAAAAATCCACACAATTTGACGTAATCGTAGAAAACAAACCGGTACTTACATGCAGCGCACTGGAGTTATACGTGCACCGCAGAACCCTATGCAGTTGCCTGATACTACCGATGACGTGAAATGAAATTAACAAATAAACTACAGTACTCATAACCTTTGAAGACAGTCTCCAAAAAAAAGAGGGTCATTAGACGTTTCGTGAAATTGAACGAGACTGAGACGTGCTTCATGCTCTACATAAGGACGAATTGAAATCGTAAAACTTCTTGGCAAGCGTGTCACAATAACAACGCATCTTGTATTATTCATCGTGGCCCAATCCAGGAACTAACCAAAATTTGAAAGAGCAATGACCGTTGAAATCGCTTGTATTCATCAGAAAGACTACAAAATGAAGAGACATGTTTCACATCTTGTGTGGCTGGCGTATATCCTTTTACGTCGACTCGTTACGGAAAAGGGTTTAGGGGCGTGCAGTTTGACTGCTTTAATAATTAGATGAACTTTGAAATAAGAAAACAATGAACCTGTAGGTTGATGCAGTGCGTTCTACATTTATGGAATCAAACGTCGTGTTTGATCAGAAAATGATGGCAAAAGAACAGACGCATAGATAAGACATTTTTGGTGCATCGTTCAGCTTTTCGAAGCGTATAACAAGTTAACAGAAAACTCATTAGAAATTCAGCCACCTGAGAAGAACAATACAAACATCTCACCAAATGCATTGACCTTCAAATTTCTTGTCCAGCTTCAGGTCAAATATACATAAATGTTGTCTTGATCGCAATTGCCCGAGAGTAACCCCTCTGATTAAAAAATGATACCGAAAACATAAGCTGTCAGTTCGTTTGCATTGACCATTTCAGAATATTCATAAGAAAAATATTTTTTAAAGTCTTTAACTGATACGTACAACAGCTTTTCATAACAGCATCATTGTCTGTCCTGAATTCTATGTATAATACGACGTTTTTTTTTATTGCGCTGTGATTGTTCCGTAAAACAAGTGAACATTAGAGATATGCTTTATGAGCGGTTGTATTTAATAGAATTGGATCCAATCAGTTAAAATATCAGATTTTTGAAAACCAATGGCTGCACAGGCAAATTTTTATAGTAACGACCCACAGCCACACGAATTACACCATCCCAAAATCAGTGGGAGAATGCGGCAAATGCAGTTGGTAGAAAATGTTTATTGTAAATGGGTTAGTTAGGATGGGAGAACCATGAACATTTTAATGTGCCCGTGCTTGTCGTACTAGTCGATACGATGCTCATGTAGCCAGCCTGTGTTCTAGGCGTGTCAGATGCTTCGGTGATTTTACCACCTCGCTGTGTTCAGATTTTTTAAAAGAATTATTGAATAATTTACATTTTGTTTTGGGTAAAACGGGAAACAGACTTACCGTGAAGACTGCAGTATCAGTTACGTCCGTACAAATTAGCGTAACACTGAAATTCTTTGGGGCCGTGATATCGACGTAAGTTACTTGATCAGTTGCGCTAAATTTAATGTCTATGGAGCCGCTGGTTGCTCGTGATGCTACCCTGCAAGTGCGGCCACCATCAGTTGCAACATTGCCCTTAAGACACTCTAATATGAAAAATTAATGAGATAAAATGAAACGTTCATAATCAATAAATGAATTATTGGTAAGTCACCTTGGGCATGGGGGCGTAAAAGAACGTTTGCACCTGCGCTTCGACTGCCATACCTCCTCTCAAGGTGGAAATCATCTAAAAAAAAACTGTATACGTAACTGCTATGTTTGTGACAAAGTTTCCCTAGAAGTGAACGTTCTTCGATGGCGGTCAATCAAGCAAACATTTTAAACATACCTGACAACCAGGGCGAATAAACGTAAGGCAAATTCATGTTCGGGGTGAGGTCTCTTTCTGCTGGCAACATAACGAGTTGCCCGTAAGGACTGTGGTTGGGTAACGGGGAGTAACTTGCAAATTTATTCAACTGAGGTATTAAGAAAAAGTGTCTTGATTGATGATGCTGTGGTTTCTCTTCGGCCACAATTGCAATCAAACAACACGACCCCACTACAATCTAAGATAGAAATTACGTAAAATAAGGGTTACGGTGTACGAATACGGCCAATATCAAATTGCGTGTTTAAGATAGCCAAATAGCAATTACCGTCATGAATAAATTGGATGCGCTGTACGTCATTTTCGGGGGATGTTCTCGGACGAACAGATTTAATTGTATGACTGCTGCAATAAGAGCGACTTATCACTATACAGCTTTGCAGCTGAGTCTTCGTTTTCGATGAAAACTCGTGTGTAAATGGAGCGCATAATAATACGAATAAACTTTTTTTTTTTCTTTTTCGTGTCAACGAGTTCTTCTGTTCTGTCCGAAATGGGCGTATGCTGTTTTACTGAAATCTTCCGTTATTTTGACGTGGACATTGTACACAAAACAAGGATTGATTAATCTAACACAAACGTGTCATTAAAATTCAACTCCAATTTCTGAACGGGTTTCGTATTGAGCTATCTTTATCATTGAGTTAATCGTAATTTTCTGAATTATAGTCTTCCCAGTTTTTTTTTTTGAGTAAGAGTGCACCGATTTACTGATTCATAAGGTTTATCTTTATCAGCTATGTGTTTTACGTTAGTTTTATGCTAACATTTATTTTTAAATAGAAGCGAATAATCGCAAATATTTGCCGACGGCATACCTATGGGGACATTGAGACTTTATTTACTGCATTGTACCATGTAATGTTTTATAAGAAAGCAAACAGAAGACGATGATTAATTGCAAGTTTATGTATTCGTGTTCTGTTAATAGTCTAATCAGAGCTTTACTTTGGAAAAGGAATAAATACCGGCATATATCTACCGGGAAAACTGCTGAAATAGATAGCTTATACATCTGATCGCAATGGTATAACTGTGAGCCAATCATTGAGCTGAAGAACCATATGTCACAAAGCTCGTTATTTAGTACAGAAAAACGTAATCAGCATGTATATCTAGATAGGCTAGTTGCGCTTAGATACGCCACGAACACTTCACTCTGGCGTTGGCTGCGGTACTGACAACCACGAGATTCAGGAAGCCCCTTTCGAACCGAGGTGTATCCGATGGTGCATTGATCTTACCGTTTTGCTATAATGCCAAAAAAAATGTATAATTAAATTTTAGACTCATTGGATGTACAGTATATATAGTCAAATCTTTCCAGGAAAAGAAATCGAAAAGCAGTTTGGGAAGCGCAGGCAAAAGACGTTTGCTTAAACAAACTAAAAATCGCATTTCATCTCGAAAGTTTCAAGAGCCAGCAGTTTATAAAGTGTCGTTGGCTGTTAGAATTATAGAAATTTTTCCGATAGACTTACCGTAAAAGCTGCAGCAGCAATCATTTCAGTACAACTCAATCTAATTCTGGTAGTGGCCGATGGAGCTGTTATAGCGACATTAGCTGATTGATCAGCAACACCCAATTTGATGTCGATGGTTCCAGTCCTTTCTTGCGATGCTGCTTTGCAAGCCCTGCCACCATTCGCGTCCGTTTCAGCCGTAAGACACTCTAATCAAAATAAAATTTTGTCGTGTGATTAACCGAAAAAAATATTATGAATAAACAATTTGTATCATGTTAACTGTACCCTTATCTGATGGTAAAATGATAACAGTTGCTCTTGAGGTTCGGCTATAATCCGCCTCAACGGCGTATTCACCTGTAAGGACAAACACATTCATGAAGCTGCAGGGCATTTAAAATGTAGTCTATCAGCTTATCTATACATAGTTATTCGCTAACGATGCGATTGAAACAAAAAATGTGTGTTTGATTATTACCTAGGGTTGACGGAGCATAAACGTGGTGCAAATTCGTGCTTTCGTTAGGGTCCACCAATGATGATGGGTACAAATTGTATCCAAAAGGACTGTAAACATTTGATGGAATGTAGTTTGAGTAATCGTATTGGGGTGCCAAAAAAGTATTGGATGGGACATAGTCAGCCTTAGTTCTTGAGGTTCGGCTATAATCCGCCTCAACGGCGTATTCACCTGTAAGGACAAACACATTCATGAAGCTGCAGGGCATTTAAAATGTAGTCTATCAGCTTATCTACTATATATAGTTATTCGCTAACGATGCGATTGAAACAAAAAATGTGTGTTTGATTATTACCTAGGGATGACGGAGCATAAACGTGGTGCAAATTCGTGCTTTCGTTAGGGTCCACCGATGATGATGGGTACTCATTGTATCCAAAAGGACTGTAAACATTTGATGGAATGTAGTTTGAGTAATCGTATTGGGGTGCCAAAAAAGTATTGGATGGGACATAGTCAGCCTTAGTCGGTAACGCAGTTGAAGTCACCATCATGTTGCAGAGGAGTGCAATCAACTAAAACAAAACGTATTACATGACGCACTGATTATGACACAAACTAATGGATACCTAAGATGGTTAAATTCAACACACTTACCATGAATGTGAAAATGGACGCGCAGTTTGAAGACTTCATGTTGTTTGCAAAACAGCGTTTTTTTGGTTTCACTGAAAATCTAGAGTGTATGATACCTAACCAGCGGTGCCAATCGTGTGCCCACCATTCGATGGGTGTTCTGTTTTTATACGGCTCTTGGAGACGAGACATCTTTGTGGTGAAGAGTTCACATATAAGGAGAGCAAGCATGCATCTCTATTGGCTTGTTGCTTGTACGAATTTATTAATTTCCTTTCCTTTTTTTCCAATCCGAAGACGAAACTTGAGGGGCGTGGGCCAAAAGAAAAACCATTCCTGTTATAGGAAATTTTTATAGACAAAATCGAGCCAGCTTTTTTTTCCAATGGGGTGCAATCGTGAACTGGTTTCGTTGAATATTTTGTATGAGGGGTTAGAGGGTTCGTATAGCGCGAAATTGCATGTATATATATTCATTGTTGGGTTGCTTCATTTCGTTTCAACATGCAAATTAAGTTTCAATCTGATTTCGGGTCCAACTTGACACTAGCGAATTCTGATTAATTGAATTCGAAAAAAGAAAAAAGAAAAATGCAACGTGCATCTAACCCATTTAAGGAAATGTCTTTGTTATTTGAAAATGATAGCCGAAACGAAGGATATGTTCAAATGAACTGATAAAATCGATTTCACTGGTCATTGACATTATCGCGGTTTCTACAGCAAATTCAAGTTATACCAAAATTACCCTTTTTTGTCATGATGTGCCCTGACCACAAAAGTTCACTTGACGTTTCGACTTGTTGTCCAGGCGACTGTGCCCTTCAAGATTTGCATCAGTTTTAGTTATATACCTTTCTGGGTGGCAAAACGAAATGGCTGGACCATTTTTCCATTTCCGGGTGTTCTTCATAAGGTCATAAAAGACGGTGGAGGATAACAGGCTTCCAAGTTAGGACAGTGAACGTTGCACGCAGTATGACCCAGGATCGCGATGTTAAATGCCCAGCCAGCGTGGATGTTCTATCTCAATTACACTAATGGCTTGGCGGATGATGGACAGGTATGTACGAATGACAAGTGCTGTGACATTCCATTTAGTCTGGTTTTCAAATTATCATTGCGTATGCAAGAACCAATTGAAATACTTTTTTTTTTTCAAATTCCAAGGCTTGAAACAACTTCAAGCCTGGGGGAGTCATCCAGTTACGTAACAAATGAAATGTCTGCGCTTGCACATTTGTAGTCTTCAACGTCTGTTTTTCTTTCCTTACATGATCTTATCTAAGCGCGTAACTGTAATATTCACGTGACTTGATGAGCGTTATTTGAAAGAGATTGGTTACCTTGGTATACGAGTTTTAAAATTTTTAAATTCTCTTTCGGACGGCGATGCCAAAGACCTTTCCCTCTCGACCCATTTAACTTATAAAAGCTGTGCCACTCAAAAGTTTCCTATATAGCCTATACCATTTCCTCTATACAGATTTCTGAACCAGTTTTCATTCATTTCCACCATTTCCCAATGTTCTGACGTATTTTCTAGGTTGTCCATGATCCACTAAATCATAATTTTTATGCATTTTCATATATTATTTTTCCTTAGAAAACAAGTATTGTTTGAAACCCATCATTTATACGTCATGCTTGCAAAATTAATGATTCCTGCCGGGAAGAATAACCCTATATTATTTCGGTATAAAAACAACTATTTTCAAAATCAACAAAATCAACTTAATGTTAAAACGGGTGATAACGTAAGCATGCCAAAAATCACTTAATCAAACGGGGGGCGGGCACGAAGTAAGGTCAATGCCTTCACGGTTCGAAACGAACGCGTGATGATGTCAGGGAAGACGAGCAACTTCGGCTTTAGGGTTTATTGTTGTTGTTAATTTCCTGTTTCGTTAACTGTTTATGGCCACCGTTAGATCATCATTGGTTATCGCGGTTATTGCTGACATTCTCGTACCGGGAAAAAGTCCCGCAACGTCATTGCGAATGTTGTTATTCGACCAGTCCACAACAGACGATAGTGAACTGGCGTTGGCCCGAGAATATGGTATCCGCATTGCGATACATGTTAGGATTAAGGTTTGATTGTTGTAACGGATACTTAGTTGTCTGTTGTTTTTATTTATCTTTTAACGCATCATATCGAGGTCACTTATTGTTTGTATATTCTGGCTGGGGCAGGCATTTTTATATGCAAGTAAGAACAACACTCGAATGTAACTACGGTTTGAACGTTAAATTATACATATGGGGCTATTAAGAAAAGTTGGTAAATATGTGTATTATTTATATTATAGCAAGCTAAAAAATCATGCCTTTTTCGGGTATGAAATAAATACTACCAGCACAAATCGTCTTCATTCACGACAAATGTAGTCTATACACTGATTCATTAATGACGATTTAATTTACCGCGGACTTGAGCTGATGTAACATAATTATTGGCTGGGTTATATTATAATATGTCAATCAAGCTCAAGGATAAGCGGCCGTGTAATAGTGGTACGATCGCCAGTTGCATTTCAACAAGCCATTGGCGGCCGTGCTAGTCACGATCAATTGCATCTGCCCGATTTCGGTTCTTGGTGTATCCGAGACAGCATTAATTTTACCAGTGTTCTGTTAAAGAAAATACAGAAAAACAAAAATCGTTAAATTTAATCTTATCGCTTCCATCTAGAGCTCATTATCGATAGGCGATTATGATTCGAAACTTGAAAAATAGAAATAAAATAAGGAACTTCAGCTTGTGACGAACTTACGGTAAAAACGGAGACGGCATTCAAATCAGTACAGATCAACCTGATTCTGGTATTCATCGGTGAGCTAGACGTGATGGCAATGGCGGCTGTTTGGCCTTCCGCTTGCAATTTGACTTCGAGAGTTCCATGGTGGGCGTCGGTTGCTCGTTTACAAGGACCGAGCCCGTCAGTAGCAACATTGGCAATCAGGCATTCTATATTCGCCATGCAAAATAAACAGCAAAAAAAAATATATTTGTAAGCATGTGGGGACCAATAATCATATAAAAATAACTACTTAGAGTAAATTAAGAAAAACTCTGCATTACCGGCCGGTGCTGGAATGATGGTGATGAGGGCTTGCCTGTTGAATCGCTTTTTCCACCACTTGAGCTTATCTTTGTCATCGATTCCGTCGTTAACCCTCCAAGCAGCATAACTGGGATTGCCTTGACGAACACAGTACATGAAACGTTACTTTGATTTGTGGAATTCAAGTTGGAAGTTCATTTTGATTTACCAAATCCCAGTTGCGGGTACGTCCAAGGCGCAGAGTATAGTCCAGCTTGCTGATTGCGGTTGAAGAAAGATAATTGCGGTGATGAAACTGCAAATGGATTAGCTCCATAGGCATAGCTATCTTGGTAGTAATCTGCTGATGGGTACGATTGAGGCACGAAGAAGATTTGCTTGCCTTCACGATCACCTGCCTCAACGGGTTGTTGTTCCTCTTCGGCTATGACACCCAATAGACAACAGGCCGATACAATCTAACGAACGTATAGTAGGTATTAAATTATGTATGGTGCCAACGTAAAGAATTAGTCGATCTCATTTACCAATAACAATGAAACTGATGCGGGACGCTTGAACACCATTCTTGTAGAGTCCTTGTTTTTTTTCTCCAGTAGAAGTATCCTGCGCGAACGGTTCAAGTGGACTTGTGGCTCAGATATGCCCGCTCCAGGTGTTTATATAGGTAACGCAGACGCTTCCCGTAGACGCTCGGCTGGAAGAGCGCGCTCAAACGTCTGAATCTGTAATAGGAAAATGTGTGTGTACGACATTTTAGGGCATATTTGATCAAGCTGGAATTCCGTTACTTGAACTGAAAATCATTTGTAGAAGAAAAAAAGAAGGAAATCAAGAAAGCCGAAAACACAACGCATCCATAACAAATCAGAGGCGAATCGTGATATGCGTAAGGGGTGAGCTGCGGAACTGGTTTCGTTTCCAACTGGTTCCCGAAAATTGGTCGGTAGAGACCTATCCGTTGATTTAGCTTGGATTTGATCCAAACAAGACATCGGCAAGTGGCCAGTGCATTCAAAATTTTCGTTTAATCTTCACGGTACATCGAATCGAATGGCGCAAGTAGACTGGTTTTCCCTCTTTTCAGGATAGTTCGACGGCCTCTCCCATTCTCGTTTGTTCACCAATGTATCGATTAAAGACCTTGCATTTAATTTTAGGCAATCACCAAACGAGGAAAAAGAATGTCGTCCTTCTTGCAGGTGTGTTCAATAAAGTTGATGAGCCAACTGTCATGGGCTGTTTGAAATATGCTGCCAACAACTCCACACAGAGTTGCCTATTATAGTAATCAGGAAGTGATTTGAATCATTTTGCGCAGCCGTGTGCTGCTCACGCACGGACATATACTGTAGCGTTCAGTAGTATTGTGCCTCTTGTTCGGGTTGCAATCATTGTCGTTAAAACCCATTGATAAGGTCTTAAAACTACATCGCCCTAATGTTATCACCGTCCCTTATTTAGCGCTGCTAGACTTAACGAAGAACACTCAATTATTCCTGTTTTTTTCCTAGTATTTCGACTAGCCAACAACAGCTTTTAGGATCACTTGATATGCAGGCGTGATGAAAGGTTATTGACCGTAGCATCAGTGGAATGTGTGCCCCTATGTAAAAAAGAAAAAAAAAAGGCAACAACGAAAACGATAGCACCAGTTTTGATGTAGACAACAAGCCGTCTTGCTAATGGCATTCGTACCACTCAAAATTTGTATACCGTCTGCATACAGTGTGTACCGCGTGCATCCAGGAAAAAGGGCACACAAGTGTCACGATTGAATTGCGCCTGTAAAACCAGTCCACACATTCAAAGTGGGTAAACCAGTCTGCTTCCGTCTTTATAGAGCGGCTGCGCGTTTAGAAACTGGACGACCTCGCGAGAGCTGGGCGGGGTGAAAACCGTAGCTAGCAACACGTTTGAATCGTTGATGTCGATGTCCTCTACCTAATGCAAATTCCGACGCAGTTCCTGGTTCTATTGCACCCAAAATGAAGACACTTAGAAGAAAAAAACAGAACACAGTTCAGGGAAATATGCTGAGATAACAGACAGATTGAACCCACAGGCATCCGCAATCAGCAATACAGTTTGCAGACACTGTTAAAATAAAAAGCTGCTTTTTATTCGGTATAGGGACTAGGGAGTGATACCTTTTCGTCGTTAATATAGCCACATTGAGGTGTAACGAAAAGGTTTTGCGTTGGACTACGCCTAGTGAAAAATATTATGCTAACAGTTATACATGAGTAAGTAATATCTTTAAAATAAATTTTTTTATAAGGTAGGAATTAACTGGAACTTACGACTCGCGACGACTTCCAAGCCTGCCAAAAAACCAAGCTAAATGTTAATAATCGATCCACTGCTCGATACATAAATTTTTATTTTTATTTTAGAAAAATATTTTTGCAACTTAGTATACAGCGATTTTGCATTAGGATTCAAAACATAAATAAATCTTTAAAATTTTTTCTTAATTTTAATAGCACTTAGCGACGAAAAGAAATTATTATTTTTTTGTGAACATTGGAAAACAAATGGTCGGCATTTCGGCAATGTGTCAAAACTCGAACGATGACGT
Organism: Daphnia sinensis; assembly: GCA_013167095.2. Classification (NCBI taxonomy): domain Eukaryota; kingdom Metazoa; phylum Arthropoda; class Branchiopoda; order Diplostraca; family Daphniidae; genus Daphnia; species Daphnia sinensis. The sequence continues at coordinate 7,280,665 of CM023189.1, read as the reverse complement.
GGACTGCTGTAACTCACTCAGAGAGTTGAGATGACAGATTCAGTTGCCCGAGATGTAAAAAAACCCTATTTCTTTCATTCTTTTTTCGTGTGTGAGTCACGGCTATTCCCAGTGTGCTTAACAGATGACTTGATCTGATACATCCGCCTTTTTGTTTTACGTGTTACGCGAATTCATTTTGGACTTATGTAAGTAAAAACGATTCAAGTTAAGATCCCTGAGCAGTGGAGCGGTATCACTAAAACTCGCTGTTGAAACCTGGATTTTTGTGGCATGTCTGAATATTTGAAAACCGTACATTCTTCTTACAGCCTTTTAAATCGGTCTGCGCTCAAAAGTAGGCTAGTACCGACTGTGTCTCAGGACAATTAATGCATAAGGTGCTTGTGTTTCCTATAGAGTTGTGCTTTGTCTCAATAGAGCAATCAGCCCTGTTACAAAGGGCATGTTTGAAACCAGACTGCTGGTTTACCACGGATGTAGAGTTCGTTCACCCTATTACGTAGTTTATTGTTATGTTTCATTCTTGCTAGATATGCGGGATATGAATTGACACTGGGACATTTCAGCTTTTGCAAATATGTGTATTTATATATCAGACATCTAAAAATCAGACCTTACTTGGGAATGAAATAAATACTACCAATAATCGTCACTAATGACAAGTATAGTCAATAGATACTGATTCATTAATGATGGTTAGCTGGAGAAATCAGGCTGGTCGGCTATTATAAGTTACCGATACGTGAGTTTTAAGGATACATGGCTGTGTAATGATGGTACGACACCCAACTGCATTTCAACACATCGGCGTCCGTTGCACTGGTTGCAACAAGTTGCAGGTATCCGACTTCGACTCTTGGGGTATCATCTACCGCCGCGATTTTGCCAGTTTGCTGTACAAGGATTGACACAAAAAGAAAATTTCGGTTAAAACGAATCTGTACAAAATGAAGTGCGCATCAGGCTAACAATTGCGTATGTTGAACTAGTTGATTTCAAGTTTCTTTGCCTTTGTTCTTTTTTAAAGTAGTTTTTAGTATGCGTGGTGATGGGCTTACCGTAAAGACCCCCATGCCGTCAGTAAGCTCGGTACAAATCAACTTGACACGGGTGTGTCTCTGAGAATCAGCCGTGATGCCGACGATAGCTGTTTGACCAACAGCGGAAAATTTAATGTCAATAACACCCTGTTCCGCCTGCGATGCCTCTTTGCAAGGTCCGAGACCATCGTCCTCAATGTTCGTATTCACGCACTCTGCGCAAACCAAAAGTTCGAATATTAGCTTGCGTTATTGTTAAGCATAACGTAAAGATTTAAATTAGAAAGAATATTGAACAAATTTATAATAATCTTAAAGAAAGAGCATTGTACTTTACCTGCTCCTGTGGGGTAGATATTGATCGTTGCTTGTCTGTGCGAATTCTTTTTCCACCATTTGCCTCTGTGGCTGTCATGGCCTCCAGTCGCAACGTGCCTCCAGTCAGCGCTCACTTCATCGCCTTTATGCGTAAAAAAATGTTGCACATTGGTTAACATCCAATCAATACGGCCGTATACTTTGATCAATTTACCGAAAGCTAATGATGGATAACCGTAAGGATATCCGGCATCCTCGCTAGCGCCGAGGAATGCCTCTGCTGCAGGCACGGCGTATGGTGTAGGGTAAGCACTTGCATACGGACTGCTATCAGCGGGGTAGTAAAATTGAGTGTTGGCAGGGTAGTATTGTGGCACCAAGTAAAGCTGTTTCGCTTGGCGGTTTTCTGCTTCCCCAACGGCCGGTTGCTCTTCGGCTTTAACAGCCATTAAGCAAAGAGCTGTTGCGATCTGTAATCACACACGTTTGCGTTGTAATAACAGAGGATGAAACGTAAGTGAGAAACGCTATTTTCTTTCAACATACCAGCAACGTGAAAGTCAGCGCAGGACGTGTAACTGCCATTGTTGATGAACGAGGGAAAGATAGCCCTGCTTCTTCTTTGCAGTAGTTGAAACCGGGACGAGCAACTCCAACAGAATGACGGCTAAGTTGAACGCACGATATTTATATAGCATTCGGATTGGATCATCGTCTCAATGTTTGTGTTTTAAGAAGCGTAGTTCTTTTGACGTGTGTGTGTGTGTGTGTGTTCCTGGACGAGTTTTGTTCTTTTTTTTTTTATCCTTTGGGACACAAACAAAAAGTAGATCCTCCAAATTTGGGCAAATTGCACGAATTTCTGGGCGGCTTGGCTGAAACGATGGTAACGACATTCCGTTAGTTGAAAGCCAATTGAGGTTAGGTTGGGATGAGCGGATAACTGAGCCCATTGCCTTGTTAATTTTGTTCGATTCTAATGTAAAACTGGTTCTGTTTGAACTCGACCATACACAGACAGCCATGAAGTCCGTGATAGTTCGACGTCCTCTCGTGTCCTCGTATGCATAACTATGCCACGATGCAAATGACTATAGCACTTGCTCACCATGGATAAACTCATCACCCACAACGTCCCCAAAAATCGAGTTTGGAGGTGTGGTGTATTTAGGTATAACATCCAACAACGGGATTTTTTGAGCACAACAGAAACGTCAAGCTTCCACCTTTGAATATTGATTTGTCTTTTGATATCTGCATTATATTTATCAAATAACTTGCAGCAGAGGAGAGTACGGGTATGGATGCAGTTAGAAAGATGACGATTTTCCCATCACTGATGATGGACGAGCATCTCCTTTTTTTCGATTATACAACATTATTTTACAAGTACTATCAATCAAACTCTTAATTACAGGTTGACCAGCAATGTTTTCCATTGAGGTCAACTTTGCATATATTAGCTACACTCGGGTTATCATCGCCCGTATGTGGAACGGGAGGAGCAAGATTTACATATATCTGTTGATACATTCCCGAATCAGCAGTTAACTCTTGCTTAGTATTTCGTTATTCGTGTGGCGATGCCTTTTTTTCCTCTCCTCGCGGTGGAAACCTGGAACTCGAGGATGGTCGGCTATCGTGAAACTTGTTTTGATAATCGGCTGCAAGCGAATTAATTCAATCCTCTGGACGAAAAGAACACGAATCAATCTGAACCTTATGCATTTAGAATTTTGAACGTTAGACTGCTTTTGGGCCCATGCCATACAACATTTCTTGTTCGCAGGTGGACGAAACGGACGTTAATGGCGCTGATAACATTTCTATGGGAATCACGAAAAATTGAATAAGAATATACGACGACACGGTGAAGGACGATCACTTCTACGTTGTTGCCCAAAAGTTGGTCGATGAACTCGTTTTCTGTTTCATTCTAAAAATTTCACAATGGAACGTTGATGATTATATACATACCTATACCTGCTATAACGTGAATTACAACAGTTTCCTCTTTAACGTATTAACTTTGGCTTGCTTACTACGCCCCTGACCTCGGTTTAGCTGACTTGAAATTTCAATTATTCTATGGAACCACAAACCAGTCATATGACATGACGTAACATATACGACATTTGTACAAGTTTTTCTTCTGTGATATTTGAATGTTGAAATCGTGATTAAAATATGTAACCGAATGCCTTTGGTATTCTATGACATTGAACTCTTTCACCGTATAGAAATAAACAATGTTTAAATGTTGCATTGCATTTTGATATACGGTACTGAAAAGAGAGTCGAGAAAACTGGGACTCAGCCTCGATTACCTGTGACCCGGCATAGTCGGAAGATGTAGTTCAATATGTAGTTCAAAAATGGCTGAGTTTACGATAATGTGAACTATTTGGTTGAATTCAGCGTTTAATTTCGAGTAAGTATTGCATTATTTTTGTCCAATTCCAGCAAAAACAAACATTTGGAGAGATCATCCGCAATTTCCCAGCAAAGTGTTTCTTTCTTCCGACGGGAAATTTTGAATATTGTTGGCTGCACGAACGCTGTCTATCGGGAAGAGCAACATCGTGGGGAAAGAGTTACAGGTAGAAAAACTAGACGACGCCGTTGTCGCGGGATTTTTCTAAATTCATTTTAATCGGGAACCACACGCTTCTCCCGATTAAAGGGTCGTCACGAAAAGCGGACAGTTCCCTGCACCGTTACGTTCTCTTTACAAAATGACATTAATTCCCGTGCCACAGGTGGCAATGTCTGAAATACATAAGTGCCAACACCATCATTTATTGGTGCGTCGATTGACATGATGCGGTTTGATTGCCATGATTGAGCAATGACTGTTTTCTGTATCAGCTTAACCGGTGCCTTGTTCATTTTTATTCTGTTTCATTTGTGAGACAGGTCTTTTATACAGCGAGGGCCATGGCGGAGCTTATCATCCATGGGACACCGTTCTCTGCGGCCATTCATAACTATGAGGAATTCAAGAATCAGCGCACTGCTCGTCAAGAAAAAACCTACCCTGACTCATCACGGTTAGCTAAAAGAACAGGCTGTGTCAGCTGTTAACTACATAAACTTTGAGCTTACATGGCTGTGCAATAATGCTGCGACGGGGTTGACGCCTTGACGGGACCAAAGAAAGTGATATTTTGGCCTTCTGCAATAAAGAAAATGTAACGTGCAGATAACAAGCCAGCAACAAGACGTTAAAAAGGGTTAAACTAGGTAAATTTTTAAAGAAAGAGCATTCACTTACGTTCATATGTTAGAGAGATATCAATACTGCTGGCTTCTCTGTTCGAATTCTTTTCCAACCATTTCACTATGTGATCGTTGTGACTTATGAAACAGTTCATCTGGTACTGCTGTACTTGTTCAGTGCACCGAAGGACAACGGGGAATAACCGTCAACAAAACCTTGGATGCAATTCATTCGAGAGTTCAACATCCCCCGTGTCCTAGCATGTGGGCAATTGGAGATGGAAACCCAAAGACCACTGCTTGCCAAAGATAAACCCAAGGACATGGCACATTTTTCGACGGAATCGCGAAATAAGATAACAGTTAAACTTGTTAACTTGTCGTGTTTACAATAACCGCCTAGTCTATCGTGGAGGTTGCAGCGAAATTCAACCACAATTTCGTTTTTATGTGTTTTTGTTTGTCTTCAAATGTGGTCACATAAAAAAATATGTTTGGGACTACATTGATGCCTACCTTATAGAGCTGTCATTTGAACGTTTGCATAACTTCATTGGTAACAGGAATTAAAGCCTTATTCTTTCCGAGCTCTAAAGCAATTTATTGCATTAAGTTTCCCCCATGCCATCTGTTGAAGGTGAATTCACATTGTAGCCTACCGTTTCAGCTTTTGTATGTATGTCTTTATATCATAGCGCTATAATAGGCATCTAAAATCATGTCTTACTTGAGAATAAATAAACAAATACAACTAATCATCGCTTGATTGCTATGATAATTGTTCAGTCAATATAGACTAACTCGACGATCAGCTAGTACAACAGGCTCTGTAAACAGCCGATGCATATTAACTTTAAGGATACATGGCTGTGTAATGATTGTACGACACCCAGTTGCACTTCAGTTTACCTACTGTCGGTGCATGGCTGCGGACGATTTGGGCGATGCCGGTAGCGTGTACTACTACTTGCATGTATCCAACTTCGGTTCTTGGGGTATCTTCTGTGCCAGTGATTTCTCCAGTTTGCTGTACACATTTCATACAAGAAAAGAAATGTCAGTAAAATCAATCAAGTGTGCTAACTGTAACAAAGATTCGAAAACAATTGCATGTGGCATCACTGAATACGGTGACCTAAGTACACACCCGTCCTCGCTTCTTGTTTTATAACAGACATCAATAGCTCTTATATAGTAGACTACGGGTGATAGGCTTACCGTAAAGACATTAATGAAAGACATCTCGCTACAGGTCAACTTGATTCTTGTATGTCTCTGGGAATTAGCTACAATGCCTATAATAGCTGTCTGACCGGCTGTGGGAAACACAATGTTGATAGATCCCTGCTCCGCCTGTGTTGCCACTTTGCAAGGACCGAGGCCATCGGCAGCAATGTTATCAAGCAGACATTCTGTAGAAAAAAAAAAAGTTTGAATATCGGCATTCAATACTAAGCAGCGAACGAACGAAAGCTTCGAAGAACGTTAAATCATATCAATCAGCTTTATTAGTTTTTAAAGAAAAAGCTTTCGCTTACGAGTATTTGATGGCTTGAGATTGATGGTTGCTTCCCTTTGCGAACTCCTCCACAGTTTCATTCCGTCATCGTCTTCTCCAGCAGCGTGAACGTTGCCCCAGTTAGCAATGCCTCCGTTGCCTTTATTACCGGTATGAATATGTTCAATGTTATTAGTTCAACTGGTATGGCTGTACTTGATCCATTTACCGAAGGACAACGGTGGGTAACCGTAAACGAAACCATTATCATGGCTACCGACGACGACTAGATCTGCTACAGGCACGGCATGGGCTGAAGCGTAGGATTTTCCATTGCTACTGATATGGGGATGGTAAAATTGGGTATTTGCGGGATAGTACTGAGGCATCATCAGATGCATCTGTTTCGATGGACGAGTGTCTCTTTCAGAACCCACAGCTGCTCTCGTGGTCAAGAGGCAAATAATTGTTGCCATCTTGTTAACACAGAATTGTAATAATATCAAAACACGTCCAATAAAATCAACTAACAAGCTGTGTACTTGAACATACCAGCAGAGAGGAAGTAAGTGTAGGACGTGGGACTGCCATCGTTGATGAACGGAGCAACGGTGCACTGGATTTTAGAGGTCTCACTTGGAACTGCTGATGGAAGAATAACTTCAGCAGAATGATAACTATAAGTTGAACGCACTCCGAGGAGACGTTTGGTTGCAAAGTGCGTAGTTGTTCGTCTTGATCTTCAAGAAGAGTTTTTTTTTATTAATTTCCTTTTTACCCTTTTTTTCCTCGTTTTCTTCCTTCGCCCAAAAAAAGGATCCCTCGATTTTGGGCGATGTGCGCTAAATTCTGAGAATCTTATTAACTAACACGACAGTGGTGACACTTTATTCTCAGAAACCCAATTCCAGTTCAAATGTGGCGAAATAATCGAGTGGTATCCTTGCTAAATTTATCCGCATACCACGTTCAATTTGTTTTGTTTGAACTCAAAGTTGATGTACAGAACTGGTATTTTACATAGAGCAGAGTGATGTCGTCCGAGAGTTCAACATCCCCCGTGTACATGCACTGCACGTGGCCAATTGAAGGTGTGAAGAACACAGGAGCATCGCTCGTCAAGGATACAGTCATGGCCAGCATGGTATAACGTTCTATGTATGATGTGCTGGGCTGAAAATATACACGTCCACGTATTGTTCGTCTCAGACGACCTAATGATTGTAAATGACGAAATGGTGAACTTTGTTGACCGACGAACTCGTTTTCCGGTCTCGTTTCAGAGCTCCTACGTATGGAACACGAAGAGCACCTGCCAACACGCAGCATCGGTTGTCTATCATCGTAATAAGGAGTTTTTGCAAACGGATAGCGGTCCTGTTAACTTTGTAGGCCAGAGGTTGGCCAATAAACTCGTTTTCCACCTAAGTTCAAAGCACTCACGACTGGAACGTGAAAGATTATAGCCCAATTTATTATGCCACACGACCACTGGCTATATGCCTGTGATTAGAACGTGTTAAGAAAAAAACAGTTAACGTTTTAACTTGTTAACTTTGACTTGTCTTGACTTTTACTGTCTCCTCGTCGGCTTACCTGACCCGAATTTCAATTATTCTAAGAATCCATCATATCTCTTGGAATAACAAGATAGTTGAATTTAGTTGAATTGAAATTTTATTACAATTTTAGCATAACGGGAATTGAAGGCTTTCGTGCAGAGCCCTAGACAATTAATGAGCATCAAGTTTTAGACTTAGGAATCGATAAAATAAAAAACAATTTTTCAATACCTTTTATTAGCACGTCTTTCCAAACTTTAACTGTTTTTCATCTACCGATGTGGGCGTAAAGAAGGCGTGCAGCGAAAAGGCAAATTCACTGTTGCTTCATGGTAACAGACGGCCAGAAAGAAAAACAGTAACGAAGATGCAACGTTTGAAGCCGTGGGAACTTAGCAACTTACTGCTGGGGAAAAGAAATGAAACTCCATAGGGAATAGTGAGAAGATTATCACACCTCGTCTCAGCGCAGTGACCGCTTTACAAGTCGTTAAGCTTAAGTCCCAACGGGCCAGCGGATGATTGACAGCTGCAGAGAGGCTGGGAGACTGGAAAGGGAAAGCAATAAGCGAGAGCGGCCATCATGGATTTTTGTTCACCCTTCCCCCCCGTTCTCATGCCCTTGCTTGTCGAAAAACAAAAGGGCAAAAATCGGCCATCATGGATTTTTGTTCACCCTTCCTCCAATTCTGCACCCAATTGCGTGTCGAAGAAAAGGAGAGGCGGCCATCATGGATTTCTGCGCACCCTTCCCACAGTTTTTGATGCACTTGCGAATTTCTTTCACTGACTTGGAGATTCTGCAGTCGAGAAAAAAAAAAGGGTCCGTGGGAAAGAAAAGGAACAACAATCACATGAAACAATAAAAACACGTTGGATTGCAAAACAAAACATCCTTTGTAGTGTAGGGGCTGCATGCGTACTGGTGTAGTATGGTGCAGCGATGGTGTAGTGGGGTCGACCCAGACATCAGGAAGCTAGTAGCAGCATAATGCCACAACAACCTAACAGAATACAAGCATTAGTTTTCTTAAATCCGTTGTTGAAATTGAAGAACATAATCAATTATTCGACATATTTAAAAAAAGTGGCTGATTTAGTGAGAAGACGAGTTATTTTCTTGGCGTCAGCGTTTGATTTTGAGTATGTATTGCATTATTTTCAACCAATCTCAACAATAAAGGCTAACATTTAGGGAGATCATCGCAATTTCCCAGCAATGTGCTAATTCTTACGACAAGAATAAATTTTGGAAGGGGGGCGGACAACATCAATCGTCACGCTATTTACTAGGAGAAAAAATTGGGGTTTCGTGGCATACTTCGTCTATTGTGTATAAAACAATATCATTTAATAATAACTTAACAAATCAAGGATAAGCAGCTGTGTAATGGTTGTATGTTCGCCAATTGCATTTCAATATTCCGTTGTCGGCCGTGCTAGTCACAACTAATTGCATCTGTCCGATTTCGGTTCTGGGTGTGTCCGACACGGCGTTAATTCTACCGGTGCGCTTTAAAATTAGGAATTCAAAAAATTATTAAAAGGAACGTGTCGCATCTGTCCAAAGAAAGTAAAACTCTGAGTCTGTTAGTTATAAAGACTTTTAATTTTTGTTTCTTTAAAGAAAACGCGGAGAGCAGCACACAAAACATTTCACGGTGGATAAATGAATAACTTACGGTGAATACGGAGACGGCATTCAAATCAGTACAAATCAGTCTGATTCTGGTATTCACCGGTGACCTAGACGTGATGGCAATAGCAGCCGTTTGGCCTTCCGATTGCATTTTGACTTCGAGAGTTCCATGGTGGGCGTCGGTTGCCCGTTTACAAGGACCAAGCCCGTCATCCGCGACATTCACAATGAGGCATTCTATTCGTCAAACGAAACCACAGAAATATACATATATGTAAGCATGTGGGACCTATAAGCGTAAAAAGAACTAATAAAATTTAACATCATACCTTCCGGTGCTGGCATGATGGTGATGAGGGCTTGCTTGTTGAATCGCTTTTTCCACCACTTGAGCTTATCTTTGTCATCGACTCCGTCATGCACCCTCCAAGCAGCATGCCTGGGATGGCCTTGATGGGCACAGTACATCAACGTCACTTTGATTTGTGGAATTCAAATTGCAAGTTCATTTGATTGCTTTACCTAATGACAGGCCTAATGTCCTAGGCCAGGCCGGTACTCCAACACCCTGATTGCGGTTGAAGAAAGACGGCTGTGTCGCTGGAACTGCAAATGGATTAGCTCCATAGGCATAGCCATCTCGGAGGGGAGACTCTGCTCGGTGCTTTCGAGGCACGAAAAAAATGTGTTTGCCTTCGCGAGATCCTACGGCGAGAGGTTGTTCCTCTTCGGCTTTTACGCCCACCAGAAAGCAGACCGCTACGATCTAACAGCGTACGTGTTAGCGAGTGATTTTTGTCGCATTTCTATAAAAAAAAACGAATTATTACCAACAACGAAATAACTGATGCTGGACGTGTGTATGCCATTGTTGTACAGAGGAGCAATGTAGCAGCTCTCTGCTAGTAGAAGCTTCCTGGACGAACGTTTCCAATGGACTAGTGACTTAGATATGCCAGATACCAGTACATATAAAGGGAACGCGGACAGACGGAAGCTTTTCGCTAACGCTTGTAGAAGAACGTCAAAGAACCTAAATTTCCGTATTAGGGTGTTTAGGATATACAGGGCATTTTAGAGAGCAATTGATCAGGACGATATTCCGTTACTCGAACTGGAGTTTCTAAGAAAAACAAAAATCATCAGCACGATACAATAAAAGACGAACCGAGATGTGTCTGATGATGGGCGAGCTGTGGAACTCGATCGCTTTTAACTGGTTCCTTAGGTTGGTGGGTACAAAGCTATTCTACTTCTGCTGAATTTTGTGTTTTTTTTTGGTTTGGTCGGGAAAAAACATTTGTGATCTGCCATCCTTGTTTGCAAGTTTAGCATATTGGCGTAGGCTTACATATGGTGAAGCAAATGAGTATCCATTACGACTCGAATCAAGGTGGTAAAATGGGGTGTTCATGGGAGGTCTATCGTCGTAATAAGGTTATTTTTATTAGCACCCACGACTGGAACATGAAAGATTATAGACCATTTTCTTGTGCCACGCGTAACAGAAATTCAAGCCTTTCGTGCAAAGCCCTAGACAATTTATTAGCATCAAATTTCAGTCTTGCTATCTTTTGAATTGAATAGACACTGTGGCATTTCAGCTGTTGCAAATACTTGTATTTATACATAGCTAATGAAATAAATATAACAAGCAATTGTCACCATGACAAATAGACTACACTGTCTCATTGGGGAGCGATTTGCTTTAAGGATACGCTGCAGTGTGATGATTGTACGAGACCCAGCTACACTTGACCGCCAAGTCAGAGCCTACACCTCCGCTAGTGTTACTGTCGGGAACGGTTGCAATAACTTGCATGTATCCGACTTCAATTCTTGGGGTATCTGTTGTGTCCTTGATCTCGCCAGATTGCTGTATGCGTTCCGATATCAAAAGAAATTTCATTAGTCAAAATAAATTTCACAGACAATAAATCTACGTTAACAAAAGCATACACAAGCGCTGTTCTGAAATTGTGTGATTCGGTGTTTTACCTGTCTTCGATTCGTTGTTTTTATGATACTTGATTTGGACTTACCGTATAGAGCCGAACGAACTGATTAATCTCGGTGCATATCAACTTGACTCTTGTATGTTTCTGGGAATCAGCTACGATGCCGATAACAGCTGTTTGAATCTCGTTGGAAAAATGAATGTTAATAACTCCCCTCTCTGCGTTTGTTGCCACTTTACAAGGACCGAGACCATCGGTAGCAATATTAGTACTCAGACACTCTGCAGGAACGAAAATTGAAAGCACGTCGCATACAAAATTAGCAAGAGAACGTTAGCAATGTTTCAAATGATGTCGCTCAGTTATTAGAAAAATTCAATTACGTTCAAATGCTGGAAAGATGTTAATGGTGGCTTCTCTTTGCGGATGCTTGTTCCCCGCCGCTCTGGGATCGTCCTGGCCCCCAGTGAGGACGTCTTTCCCGTCAGGAGTGCTTCCATCCCCTTTACACCGATACATGTACATGAAAGTATTGTATATGCTGTTGTTGCAGTTCAATCTGATGCGATTGCATTTTGAATTACTTACCCAATGACAACGATGGATGGAATGTAGTCAAGTCTATTAGTTTGTCTTGGAGGTCTATTGCCTGCGTTGCCACTTGTTGCTCTTCAGCTTTGGTGCCCATTAAGCAAATGCTTGTTGCAATCTGTAAATAACATATACGTTAGTGCTGTATTGGGAATATGACATACAGTTTTTAGTACATATACTATAGGAGTATTATTCACAACCTACCAGCAACGAAAAGGTGAGTGGAAGACGTGTGGCTGCCATTGTTGAATAAGAAGAGGATATGGAAGAGTCCAAATTCTGCTTCAGAGTTCTTCAAGAACAACTCAAGCAGAATAAAGTCTATAAGTTGAATTCAGGGTACTTATGTAGCATTTGGAAAGAATCTTTTGGTCTGTTAAAAGTTCTAGCTTTTCATGCTGCTGTTTGTTACCGCTTGTTCCTGGAAAATGTTTTTTCTTTTCTTTTCTTTGTGCGCTTGTTTCTCATCGCTTGTAAAACGACCTAGTCAATTTGCATACTATTGTAGACATCTTGGCTAAGGTGACACTGGGGACAATCCCTTATACAAGAAATCTTATTCAAGTCGAAAATCGACAGTTCATCAACAGTATAAATAACCTATGCACATCGTTCTCCCTTTTGAGTTTTAAAGTGTTGTGTGGTTCACTTATGGGATTTCGAGCTAAACGTACACCCCTAAGCTTCCACGATTAGATATGATGTTTTGAACTTTGTACACAATTTGCATCAAGTGGACGGAGGCGGAAGGAAACGTCAATCCTTATTGCGATCATTGTTGATTCACGATCACCATCGCTTTTGTTGTTATCGCCGGCTAATCTTAAACATCAAAAGGGTAATTGAATTTTTGCTTTATTAACTTCTGGATCTTTGAGTTTTTAAATGTTATTTTGTTTTTTTCTTTGTTTCATATAGCATTTTTGAAATTTTGTATTCCTTGGCCATTTTTGAGGTCAGACTAGTTGTTGTCATGGTGAAATCCTATGCGTCGCACTAGACTCATTTGAATGCGGATTGCAATCTGAGCATCTCATCATTCTCGGATTCATTCCTGGAATCCCTATATAAAACTAAAAAGTAACACAACGTGGTGAATTCGGAATAATAATACCTGGAATTTGGTAAATGAACTCGTTTTCTGTCCTCTTCCAGGACTTTTTATATTTGGAACGTGTAAAGGACACCTGCTGCTGCGCATCGATGTCTTATCGTCGCAATAAGAGGGTGTCTCGGAAAACGAATTGCGGCTTATTGACCTGTTGACTTGGCATGTTTACCTGTTGGTTTAGCTGATATGAATCTTTACTCATTTAATGAACCCATCTTATCTTTTTATTCACTTATCTATAAAACAATTAGTCTAACATTTTCTTTATTTCTTTCGTTTTCGTCACAATCACATAAAGCAGAGCCATCACACAGAATTTTCAATTCAATTTAAGCGGCCACAAGTGTGTACTCGAGTTCAATGCAGCCAAGAACGGCTTCCTCGGGTGTGCCGATGGCAGTAACGAACTCAGTGACGGTGTTGTAGTCACCCTGTATCGGAAGAAAGAAATAAGTATTATCAATAATTATGCGATGCAAATGCTGTAGAGACATCTAAACCAATTTTTTGAAACAAATGAAACAAAAACAAAAATGCTGAAAAATCTTACGTTGATTCCACCATCGATGGCGAGCCACTGTTCGTCGAAATTGACCACAGCGTTGGGCGAGTTGTAAGTGCCGGCCAGGATCGGGCACTGGCAAGGCAGCTCAGGTGGGAAGAGCGGACACACCAAATTAGGGAAGTTCTCGATGGCGAAACACAGAGGAATTGTGCTATTGATTAGAGAGGTGTTTGTTAGAGGAGCAACCGGTATAATAATTCATTTACATACCAGGTTCCAGAAATGCCATCTAGACATGGGACTTGAAAGTTGTCAGCAATGCGAGTGGTGACTTTACGGATGTTCAAATCGTCCGGAGAATCGATGGCACTGGTGAACTGTCAAGAGGTAATATATACCATACAGAATGATTATATACTGTACATATGTCTCTTTCTTATTCATTCAAAAAAATTGATTTATAGAAAGTGGATAACTTACGGAGAAGCTGGCGAGCATGTCACCGGGAACGGGCACTGGATCGGTGTTGATGGTTCCGGAGAAAGTGACAACGGAGCCGGGAGCGCCTTTGCGTAATAGACAAATGAACATTTATAAAGACTCGAAATAATTTGGGTTTAACTTTTACGGTAGTTTACTAAAGCGCAATGCGAAAATAATTGCTAACGTTCATACCACAGTCGCGGACGGAAGTGATGCGGATGTTCTTGGCCGAAGCGGCCGCCACCAGAAGAGCTGCAACAATCAACAATTTCATTCTTGTTTCAAGAGGAGTTTTACCTTGGCGCAAACGAGATGTGTAGCGTGATTCAAACGGAAGGTTAGGCTCCCTTTTATATCGGCAAAATACTTAGGGTTCGTTGTTGGGCTGTTGATTATTATTGTGCTGATTAGCGAAACTACCCAATTTTGTTATCGCACCTGGCTATAGCCAATAAGGGCGAAGCGAGGTTTAAAAAAAAAAACATGACAAGTACAAAATCCACTGGAAATTTCCACGGTTTGTGTTTTGTTACCTAAAAAAAAACTGAAGTTTAGATCAATGAGACGCGTGCTTATATGACAAAATCCTTTGTTTCCCTAGCGATAGACATCGGGAAAAAAATCCCCAAGATAACGACGACCTTTGTGTTTTATGTTTTGTCTGTTTCCTTTCACACGTCACGTTGCAAAACACGGCAGTATTTTATTATTAGGCTACTATATGGTTTTAATTTTTATTTGTGCTTTTTTTTCAAGTCTGGCGCCTCGGCACGGACGTTGGCAACAGTTGCGTTCACGTTTTATAGGTGGCGGTCGAATGTACATTCCTCCAAAAATTGCTTCGTGAATAAAGCTCTGTAGCTCCCGACGAGTGGATGTGCGTTAACGCTTCCCATGATCTATGCAAATCACTGTGAAACCATATGAGTTGTGTTTAACATTGCTCTTCATCTTATCCAACCGTCAGCAGCAGAGATTAAGTATACAATTGCGACTGGCATCAGATTTAAATCGGGACGATGTGAACCATCAATGGCTCGGAACTAACCGTTGGATCTTAAACAGTTGCTAGACGCTCTGTCAATCAAATTCAAAGTTCCTTTTTTACACGAGGCGTTTACTCAGTTCGTGAATAAGTTATCAGTCATGAAGCAGCAGATTCCCAATCTATAGACGCTATAGTCTAATCATATTACG